>CM064915.1:53247631-53598499 GCA_032727855.1 Quercus ilex subsp. ballota
GCCTAGTTGATAGCATTTTCCTGCCCTTTGAAGCCCAGAAAATAAAAGCTATCCCATTGTGCACCATCAGACAACCCGACTATATGTACTGGCCAAAAAGTAGTGATGGGTCCTATGTGGTAAGCTCGGGTTATCAATGGTTGTGCAGTGAGGAAAATTCTGATACAACATCAGTTTCGAATCCGGAGAGGTCCAGAGGATTTTGGAAAAAAATATGGAAAGCGAATGTGCCTGAAAAGATGTTAGGACATATGTGGAACATGTTATGAACATATGTCATTTAGAATTGGCTAATCATTTGACAAAATGCACTTTACTTGTAATTGGGTAGATCTAGGATGTGTTTAATACTTCAAGGAACAAGAGTTCAAGTTCAAGTATTGAAACCATGCAAATCTATCCAAAAATCAAGTGAAGAAGTGCTGTTCATTAAAGCTCGATAGATATCTCGATGGATGTATCTATCGAGATTTAATGTTTGAAGTTTGACAGATAGCTCGACAGCTGTATCTATCGAGAATTACGAAATTCAGATTTTTAGATCTATTTTTCACGCATATCCAAGCTATTTGTGTAGGGTTTCTTTTCTCACAACCCTAGACATATATAATGATTATTTTAAGGACCGTCTCACTTGATGCAAAGGTTGTTGCAATTGTTGTTGCACTCACATTGTGACCAGAGACAAAAATTGCCCTAGTTCATCTTTCTCTTGAAGAAGCTGCTGCGTCTGTGCGCCAATAGTTTTGTAACCAAAGAGCTTTTTGATCTTTATCATATGGATGAACTGAAAAACTTTGCAACTAACATCCTTCTCAAGTTGGTGTGTTAGTCACGTACTAGGATCCATGCATCGATTGGTTAGTCACGTACTTGGAGTTGTGCATTGAAATGAGAGATTATCACTACATTACAAGTCCAATTGTGTACTGGGGTAATGGTTCAACTGTAGGTTGGTATAAGGTATTAGGATTCCTTTACTTGTAACTGCTTGTTTTGATAATAGTAGATTCTCGGGAGTGGTGACCTCAAATTCATCCAGTGGGGTTTTGCCTCGGTGGTTTTCTCCATTCGTAAACAAATCACCCATGTCAAATTTAATTTCCGCTGCATTTAGTTATTTGGTGATTTTTTTGTGCTATCACACGTATTGCATGTTAATTGACTTAATTAATTCACTTGGCTAATTAATTGGTTAATTTACCTAAGGGGTCAATACATTCTTAGTCTATCAAAAGATAAAACAATTCTTGTGGAGAGACTGCACTAATGCACTGCCGACAAAGGAGAATTTGAAGAAAAGAAGAATTATTGATTAGGACACCTGCCACCAATGTTCTACTCAGTCCAAGTGTTGTCTTCATGCACTATGGGATTGTGAGCCACTTCGCCAGGTCTGGGATACAGATTTCAACTAGATTAATCAGTATTATGCTTCTAATGGTACCTTCGAAAACCTGGTTGAGATAGTCCTTGAGAAGCCACACTTGTTGGAACTGTTTGCAGTCATTGCATGGTTCTTATGGTTGTGCTGAAATAAACTTAGGTTGAAGGAGGAGGTTCTTCCATTGAATCGGGTTGTATTGGAAGCAAAGACATTTTTATCTCTCTACAATCCGGTTAGGATGACAAAGCTGAACTGCCCAGGCCCGCAAGAGTGAAATGGACACCGCCAGATCAGTGTGAGTATAAAACCAACTTTGATGGCGCCATGTTCCACGATAAAGGTGAGGTTGCTTTAGGTGTGGTGATTCGGAATCATGAAGGTGAAATGACGGCAGCCTTGTCAGAAAAAATACCACAGCCCTCTTCGGTTACCCTCTTGGAATTACTAGCAGCTAGGAGAGTTGCCATTTTTGTCCACGAAGTAGGTCTTCATAATTCCATTTTGGAAGGAGACTCAGAAATTGTCATCAAAACTTTTCAAAAAGGTGATATGTTTTAGTATGCTTTTGGCCATCTTTTTTGAGACACTTTGTTGTATGCAAAATCTCTACAGAGTTTTAGTTTTTCTCATACTTATTGGCAAGGTAATTGTGTTGCGGATGCCTTGGTTAAAAAGGCTAGATTTTGTTCGTCCTTAACTGTTTGGATGGAGTCTGTTTCTCTAGATATTAGTAGTCTTGTTTTGGTGGATAAGCCTTTTTCTTGATTAATAAAATCTCCCACGGAATGGATTCTCAAAAAAAAAGAAAAGAAAAAAAAAGGGTTCTCTAATTGAATTAATTAAGTAGAATGTTTGTATTAACAAATGGAGTAAAAACTTTGTTGTTATTATTATTATTATTATTAAATCCACCTATATAAGCTATTGGTTAAGGAAACCTAATGGTTAAAATTTTAATATCAATGATTTAAATTGATACTATTTTGAAGTTATTTAGGAATTTATTATTATTATTATTATTAAAAAATATTGAACACAATTTCATCACTTAAAATAGTGATTTCAAAAAACGATTTCAAGTGCTTTAGCTAAATTTTAAGTGAAACCATCTTTTGAAAATATAATTTCAACACTTAAAATTGAGTTTTATACTTTGTTTAATAGGAAGAAAAGGGAAGAGCGAGGGATTCATTTTCCATGGCTTAGTTAGAAAGAATGTAAAAAGAATTAAAGGAAACGTGGAAAGAAATAGTTTCCATGAATTCCTTCCCCCCCCCCCTCTTTTTATAAAATAGTAAAATATCTTTTATTATTATTATTATTTTCTGTTCTCTTCCTTTTTACATCTAAAAACATTTTTTTTAAAAGTGTTTCGTTTCGCTTTTTCTCTTTCCACGTCTTATTCAGTTATTTGTTTATTTTTTTTTAAAGTTCCCAAATAATTTGATAATTGTATCAATTTAAATGATCGCTTATTATTAAAAAATAATATTATTTTAAAAAATAATATTATTTTACAAAATTTACCCCCACATATCGGCTATAAATATTAAATTAATCCCAAGGTTCCTTATCTCAAGTCTCAAACCCTACAGCATCCTCTCGTCTCTGAGGGTGAGCAGTGAGCACCTTGCCTCTCTTCCCAAACCCTTTTCTCAACACTTCCCCTTTTTGATTCTGAAACTAATTTTCTCAGATCTCAAAATTTTCCCGGAAAATCTTCGCGGGAGCCGTTTGCTAGGTGAGAAAATATGCTCCAATTGCTTCGGTCCCTGTTTGGTAACGCATTTACTGTTAATTATGTTATTTTTAAGCTAGCTCTGTTTGGATTTCAAAATCTTTCATGCTTTCTTAGACACGTGTTAGTTTTAGTTTAGAAAGATACTTGAATTGGAGCTACGATAAGTGTTGTGGGGGTTTTGGTGTTTATGGTTTTCCAATGTTTAAAGCTTTACAGCTACCAAATGGGGATTTTCTTATGTTGGGGTTTTTGGCTTGATTCTCATCTGGGTCTTTGCATAAAAGTACTTTTGTCTATATTTTTCTCTTCTATGGTTCAATTCTGCTTGTTTGTTGTGATCTCTTGTGTCTTATATTGTTTTGGTGTTTCTGTTTGGTTGCTGAGAAAGTTGAGGAAAATAAAGAAAGTCAAATTATGACATTGATGGGTTTTTCAATTTGGTCTGCACGAAAACGAAAGCCTTACTCGACTGACCCCGAAATTTTTTATGGGGTTGGTGGGTGGAGGTTCAAGTTTTCATGGCTTCCAAAATATGGAAATTCCGGAGGATTCATAAGTTTGACTTAATTTATTTCTTTTTCATTGGCAATCAAGCAGGATCTCAAGGGTCGCTTTAATAATGTTGTTCTTTTGTTCCTGTTTGGTTGCTCAGAAAGTTGGGGAAAGTAAAGGAAGTGAAATTATGGCTTTGATGGTTTTTCGATTTGGTTGCATAAAATCTAGAGCTTTACTCGACTGAACCTGAAGTTTTTGATGGGGTGGGTGGATGGAGGGTTCAAGTTTTCATGGCTTCCAAATGATGAAAATTCCGGAGAATTCATAATTTTGACTTAATTTATTTCTTTTTCATTGGCAATTTCGCTGAAAAGTAAAGTAAAGTTTGTGGAACTCGTGAACAGTGCACTGTTTACAGTAGAATAGTCAAAAATTGCGGCTACTGTTCATGAACAGTAGCTATAACTTTTGACTATTCATAAACAGTAGCCGCAACTTTTGACTATTCTTCCGTGAACAGTGCATTTGTACGCTGTTCACAGGTCTCATGAACTTCACTTTTCAACTACTTTTTTATTAAAAATGGGTCTCGCGGCACTATTCACACATTTTAAAATTATTTTGCTACTATGTTTTCAGTTTTCGGTTTCAGTAAAATAAGTTCTATCCAAACGAACCCTTAATGTTTCTGTTTTCTCGAGATCCTTTCTATTTAGGCTTCATTTTATTAGCATTGATTTGAAACACTCACAGTTTTCTTGTGCTAGTTTTCTTTGGAACATACTTAGACAATTTCATATGGGGTATAGTTATTAATCTTTGGTATGCAATCTATTTCACATTTAAAGAATGTATTCATTTTTTTATTTTTGAAATTTGGTTGATGATAATTTTTGTTCCTTGCCATTATATTAAGGGAAAAGAATAGGAGTACAGGACTACTATCAAGTTCATATGTGAATTAATGGGAAGGTCTCTAATGTCTACTTTAAGATCAAGATTTTTACCTGCAGTTGTTCCAACTAAACAGTCAAATAGGTTCTCATGCAATGTCAGCTTGAGAAAAAGGATTGGTTAGAAGTCAATTCAATTTGATGAGTTTTAACTATCTAAGTTTATTGTTTTAATATCTCAAATATATTATTGATTTTTGAATAACCAAATTTAAAATTTAATGTAGAAAATCAAGTTTAGTTGATTTTTAGTACAGTTGATCTACTAAGTGGGACTCATCATATGGGTTCCCAATCCTTTTTTGTTATATCTACATGATATGATACATGATGTTGACAAAAATATTTAAAAAAAAAAGGGTCATGATGGGTCTCATTTAGTAGATCAAGTCTACTAAACATAAACTTAATTTGAAGATCTTTACATTGAAATTTGATAAATTTGGATTATTTTGGAAAGGATGTTCAAATTGATTGGTGAAAACTCATCAAATTAACATTTATTTTTAGTATGCTTCTTTTTTCCAAAGGTAGCAATTATATTCTAATCCTTTTTTCATACGAACATGTCATTGTGGACAATTTGTATGGTTTGAGCTATCCAATGGTCAAGTTTGATAGCCAAATTCCATTACACAAACCTCTTCTTATATGTTGGAATTGTTTTTGTTGTAAAGCATGTATTTGGGTTGCAAGATTTGAGCACATTGTATCCAATGTGTTAACATTATATTGAGTGTTTAACTATGTTAAAATCGTATTGGACACACACAGTCTTTTGACATTTGAGTCTCTTGAAGAAGGTGTGATCCTTGATCCTCCTTAAAAGGGAGTGTTCTTGACCTATAAGAGTGGTCGTTCATAATATTATCAATATTTGCTTTAGGTTGATATATATTTTCCCCATCCATGCAATGTGTTTTCACTATTTTTTGAGCAATGCTAGTATCACAACACTTTACACAACTTTTGTCACAACTCGCCACGTGGCAAGTTGTGAGTGGTGGAGATGTGGACCCACATGGACCCATCATTTTTCTTCACCACTCACAACTCGTCATGTGACAAGTTGTGGCAAATGTTGTGTAAAATGTTGTGGTATTAGCATTGCTCCTTTTTTTTTTTTTTTTCCTGAAATCAATTATTATGAACCCTTTATGATTATCCAAGTGTTACTTTTTAAAACATTCTATTAGAGTTGATGGAAGGCTTTGTGGAATTTATTAATCATTTTATGGTGTAGATCAATTATGGTTCTAAGTTCTAACTATGCAATTAGGTTTTTATGCTATGTTATATGAAGAAAAAGGGACTGCTTACAACCAGTGGAGGGGAATTCAGAATTATCTTGCATTTTAAGTTTTAACCATCTAACTATCATCAATTCTATATATTTGATCAAATTAGGTTAAATATTTAAAGTTAAAAAAGTAGATTAGCTGAATTTTATTACACTTTGATCTATTTTTTGTGACTAATTATGCTAATTAGCTCCAGCTCAAATGGCACTTCCTTCTCCTATAAATAATGGTGGAGGGTAAGGTTGTGTTGTTTATGCCTCATGTTCTTATAAGGTGCAAAATTTGTATTGTTTAGTGTCCCTGATAAAATGACATGTCGGATTTGGGAGGAAAAAGATTAGGATGTATCATATGATAAGTCTCATTTAATAAATTCATTTCACCAACAGCTTTACCTGAAGCTTTTTTTTTTTGGGTTGGTTTTTGTTCCTCATCACGACTATATTTTAGCCTACTCATCACTATCAGTTGTAAAACTTCTAGAAAAAGAATTTTTAGATTGGATGGGTGCAAATACCAAAAATTGCTCTCTTTTTTTTTTTTTTTTTTTCTTTCATGCTGACATGGCATGAGCATTGATGATTGTATTGTTAAAACCTGTTTGAAAATCTGTGTGTGTGGACTTACTGTCACATTTGGATTCCTAAGCAATTCCTGCTCTATTGTCTTGTGCTTGGGCCTTTTCAAGTTGCTGCAGGCCTGCAGCACTATTGCAAGCTCAATTGCTTTATGCAACTTACGAGTTACAAGTAACTGGTTACAATCAATTCCTCATTCCTTAGTAAAGAGTTAACCTCTATTGGGATAGTTATGTTACAATCAAATCCTCAGAAAAGAGTTAACCTTTATTGGGATAGTTATATGACGGCGTACTCTGTAATTACTGCCATTGTGTAGGTTGTGGTTGCTTGATTACTTGCATTGCCACTGTTGCTCATTTTGCTGTTTTATATCTTTATTATGATTTTGCCGTCTTCATATGTTGATTATAAATTTATATTTTGTTTGTTCCTTTTTTTTTTTTTTTTTTTTTTTTTTTTTTTTTTTGTGGTAATGAGATTTTGTTGCTTATTCTGGGATGCTTACTCATTTCTAGAAGAAATTATAGAGCTTTCTGGTGGACAAGTGATGTGGTCTACTATTCCACTAAAAAATTTTCACTTGTTTAAAATTGCTGAGTTAGTAATTAATTTCTGTTTAAAAAATTTTTTTAACTAACAATTTTAAACAAGTGAAAGTTTTTTTAGTGGAATGATGGACCACATCATTTGTCCGTCATGTGGATCTTATAATTTCTCTACTTCTGGAACTAGGAAGAAGTGGTTTTTGCTGCAACAAGATCTCTTTGTGGACTCTCAATTTGCCTTTTTTTTTTTTTTTTTTTTTTTTTTTTTAATTTAGCTGATAAAATATTTGGAATTTTGCTCTACAGCTTGACTTGATTCAAATTGTCGACTGACTTTTGCCTACAGATGTTGAATTTTCTACTATTTCTGATGTAGGTCAACTTTGTAGTTTCTATACCAGTTGAATACCCGGATATAACCTACTCCATGAGTAATTTTGCTGCTTCGCGATTGATCTCTTGTTGAGCCTGGTGGGCTAATGCTTGGTCAATCAATAGACTATAGTTATGCTTGACAAGGGTTGTCAATATTAAACTAAGCCTTTTCAACCTTGAAAAGCATTGAGCAACTATCCCCAAATTATGAAATTATCAATTGTCTACTTATTCCTAGAAACTACTTCAATATGAGGATCTAAAACAAAATCGACCAAAATTTAATCCCAATCATCAATTGTTCACTTAATCTTTGAACTATTTCAATTTAAACATGTCAAAAAAAGGATGAAGGAAATGATTCCTTACATTATATGGTATCCATAAAGTGGGTTCGAAACCTCTTAATATTGAAAGGTAAAATTAGTATATGTTTTTTTTTTTTTTTTAAATAAGTATATGTTCACTTATTTAGTATTAATAAAATATAACAAAACAAAAGTCATGTATAAGTGTTTTTTACTCTTTAAACTATTTCAATTTAAACATCTCAAAAAAAGGATGAAGCAAATGACTCTTAACACTTAATGATATCCATAAATTTTTGGGTTTAAAACCTCTTGTTAGCATCTTAGAAGCATCTTAGGCTTATTCCCATGAGATTTCTCTCTGTTATAACTTGGTGTGTGCGAGATTGAAGGATTTTTTGCACTCAAGAGAATAATCAAATATTCAAAGAGCTTTAGATATTCTTGTTTGAAAAAGAAATAAATAAAAGGAGTTTATGTAAGTATGATGTGTGGATATGCTAATGTTATAAGCTTTTTTATTTTTTTATTTTTTAAATAAGTATATGTTCACTTATTTAGTATTAATAAAATATAACAAAACAAAAGGTACGTATAAATGTTTCACTCTTTGAACTATTTCAATTTAAACATCTCAAAAAAAGGAAGAAGCAAATGACTCCTAACATTTCATGATATCCATAAAATCTTGGGTTTGGAACCTTTTGCTAGCATCTTAGGTTTATGCCCATGAGATTTCTCCTGTAATAATTTGATGTGTGTGGAATGGAAGGATTGCATGTATTCAAGAAAATAATCAGATATTCAAAGAGATTCAGATATTTTCGTTTGTAAAAAAAATAAAAAGAGTTTATGTGAGTATGATGTGTGGATATGCTAATTGTGGGGATAAATGGGCTGAGGAGGAGTATTGGGCCAAGGGCCATGCTCGAGGATGTGGGTTAGCTCGAGGAGGGTTAAACAGTAAGATAAACGTGTGGGATAATAGGACGAGGACAAGGACAAGTAATGACGAACAAATGTTATCTCCTGAGGATCCAAACTTCCTTGGGAAACGTTGTGGGGGATTGGAACTTGGTCACCTAGAGAATACTGCGCAAGAGGGTGACATACTTCTAAAGATAAGCTTCAGATAAAAGAGTACACAGTGAACCAGAACATATCTAAGAATAAGATTGCTACCATCACATTAAATGCTCTGTACCTAACCGATTGGCCGCATTTAATGTAGAAATGATGTCTGGATAGTGATATTGAATCTTACAGCTACACACAAAAGTTCCAAGAAGGCTCTGATGGGACAAGCATCTAGAAGATCACTTATACCATTAATAGGTGGAAGGCTGGGATTAAAAAGGAATAAGACTATATAAAGAAAAGACCCTCGCGAGAAATGGGGCATATACTGACTGGAAAAACAAACAAACTAGAGGGAGAATATCTTGCACTTAGATAAACTTGAGTGAATATAAGAACACTTCATCCTCGGACTTGACCGAGAAGAGTTATTCCCTTCAAACTATGTTTTCTTATCTTTTTGGCGGGAATCCAATCTATTGTGGCCCATACATGATTTGCTAAGTCTTGCCTATAAGATCCACTCTCTAACAAATATACTGTTTTGGTCTCTTTGGGCCATCATCCATTTCTAGGAGGCTGAAGGTCCAAATCTAGTCCTTACAATTGGCACTGTTTGTGCAAATCAGGAAAGCACTTGTAATTTCATTCTGTCATGGTGGGTTCAAGACCAAATCAAGAAGAATCTGTGGGATCTCAACGTTAGGTCCATTTTCTTGACTTAGAACAGAGAAGAGATCGTGAAGTTAGTATGCATACGACTCATACTAGTAGGAGTCATTCCAAGACTGGAAGTCATGTGTCACATAGGGAAGAAACTAAGAATCTCTAGTTGGAAATAGACCATCTGCACAGAAAATTATGTCACAAACAGAGAATGACATCTCCTTCAATCTCCGAACCTGAATCGAGGGAAGATAGCATTTATAAGCCACAATCAAGAACCCCTCCCAGTGAATCCTTTTCCTACAAGGAAGAACACTATCATAAGCAAAGGAGTAAAAGTTCGATTCACATGAGCTTGGGGAATGCTGCAATGAGTAGGGTTTTGCGCTAGATTTCAAAATCACCGTTTACACAGAGGATTAACGGGGCCAAACTTCCTCGTCGGTTTGTGCAGCCCACTTTTACCATTTACAATGGGAGGATTGATCCAATTGAGCATGTCAGTCATTTTAATCAGGGGATGGTTGTTCATTCAAGGAATGAAGTTTTAATGTGTAAAAGTTTTCCCCTCTAGCTTGGGGCCTGTCATGATAAGATGGTTTGATGGGATGGATGAAGGCTCAATTGACTCTTTTCAGGAGCTCACTAGGGCTTTCGAAGCTCAATTCATTACATGTAGCAGGGTTCCTCGTCCCTTAGATTTCCTGCTGTCCATGGTGATAAAAGAGGATGAGACACTGAAAACTTACTTGGATAGATACTAGGAGACGTTTAATGAGATAGATGGAGATTTTGAAGATGTGGCAATAAGGACGATTAAGGTTGGCCTTCCTACCGAGCATGAATTGAGGAAGTCCTTGACAAAGAAATTGGTGCAAAGCATGCGCCAGCTTATGGATCAGATTAATAAGCATAAATGGGTCAAGGATGATCAGTAGTAGGGGAAGGGGAAGGCAAAAGTGGCCCCCCAGGACCGAAGAGACTTTAGGTTTGAGATGTATAATAACAACCGACCCCAGAGAGATTTTACTAGACATGCTGGGCTTCCTGTCGCCCAAGTGGTTAGCACAATATTCAAGGAGCCTATGCATCGAATTCTTGAGAAAATAAAGGTTGAACCATACTTCAAGTGGCCAAATAAAATGGGGGGTGACCCCTCGAGGTGGAATCAGGATCTTTATTGCCAATATCATCAGGACCACGGGCACACTACAGAGGATTGTAGTACTTTGCGTGACTATCTTGAGCAGCTGGTCAATGTCGGGAAATTGGGACAATTTTTGCACTAGCTTCTTGGATAGGGGAATCACATTGGGACACTATATAGAAGGGAATATTCCTCAAGACTGCCCCTGAGAACCATCAGTGTTATCCTAGCAATCCCAGGTCGAATCGGAGCATGTTCAGCTGGGGCAATGTCCATAGTTCGACCATGCGCCGAGGACGCGGTCCTTGAGTTTAAACGAGGGAGAACTGAAGCCGACCAGACTTGAGTTTTTCTGATGATGATAAGGTGGGAACAATTCAGCCACATGATGACGCCTTAGTGGTTACTCTTCGTATAGGAGGGTATGATGTAAGGAGGGTCTTGGTCGATCAGGGTAGTGGCGCAAAGATCATGTATTCTAACTTGTACAAGGGACTTAATTTGAAGCCCGAGAATCTAGTTAGCTATGACTCCCCTTTAGTGGGGTTTGACGGGAAGATCGTTATCCCAAAGGGCCTAATTAGGCTACCTGTTCAAGCGGGGTCAGAAGTGGTGGATGTGGACTTCATTGTGGTGGATGCTTATTCATTATATACTGCTGTCTTAGCAAAACTGTGGCTTCATGCCATGGAAGCTGTATCTTCAACTCTACATTTAAAAGTGAAGTATCCTTTTGGGGACCATGTCGAAGAGCTAATTGGAAGCCAAGCCATTGCAAGGTAGTGCTTGGTTGCTGTTATCAGACATCAGTTCAAGGGCAAATCCTTGGGAATCTCTAAGAAGGCCTTGCAGCAATTAATGGAGGTAGAAGTGTCCTCGGACGTTGCAAATGAAGGGGTGAAATGCGAGGAATTAGAAAAGGTCATTGTTGATACTGATGCAGAGAGATACTTCCAAATTGGAGTCCAATTGCCTCCTCAGGAGAATGAGGAATTGCTAGCTTTCCTTAGAAGGAATGTAGATTTTTTTGCTTGGAATGCCTATGAAGCTCACGAAGTGGATTTGAATTTCATTTGTCATCATTTAAATGTCAACCCACCCATTACCCCGAAGAAGCAACCATCTCGGCGCTCTTCTAAAGAACACGCCGAGGCTGTCAAGGAAGAAATGATGAAAGTTAAGTGTGAAAGGACAGTTAAAAAGGTTTTTTACCTAGAGTGGTTGGCCAACATAGTTGTGGTGAAGAAGAAATCAGGGAATAGGAGAGTTTGCGTGGATTTTACTGACTTGAATAAAGCTTGCCCCAAGGATCCTTTTCCAATTCCTCGAATGGACCAATTGGTGGATGCTACAGTCGGTCATCCTCAAATGAGTTTTCTGGATGCCTTTTAGGGTATCATCAGATACCTTTAGCCTTGGCTGACCAGGAGAAGACAGTTTTCGTGACGCCCATTAGGAATTACCATTACTAAGTAATGCCTTTTGGATTGAAGAATGTTGGGTCTACCTACCAGTGGATGATGACTAGAATGTTTGAATCCCAGCTTGGTAAAAATATCGAAATTTACATTGACGATATGGTCATGAAGAGTAAGGTGGTGGTCGAGCATTTAAGTGATCTCGGAAGTATATTTGATGTTCTGAGGAGACATAAATTGTGTCTCAATGCATTCAAGTGTTCTTTTGGTGTTAGTTCTAGTAAGTTTTTGGGCTACATGGTCACCCATCTTGGAATTGAAGTTAATCCTTATCAGATTAAGGCGATCAATGATTTACAACCTCCTTAGAATTCTAAGGAGGTGCAGAAGTTGACTAGGATGACTGCAGTCTTGAATAGATTTATCTCCTGATCAGCAGACAGATGTAGACTATTTTTCCAGCTCTTGCACAAGTGGAAAGGATTTGAATGGAATGAATAATGCGCCATTGCCTTCCAACAATTGAAGGAGTATCTTTCTCAACCACCCATTTTGTCTAGGCTCGAGAAGCAAGAAGTCCTTTTTGCCTACGTTGTTGTGGCCTCTCATGTAGTTGGTTTGGTTTTAGTAAGGGTGGAGAATGAGGTACGGAGGCTAGTCTATTAGTTGAGTAAGTTGTTGCAGGAGGCAGAAGTTCGTTACATGCCCTTGGAAAAAGCCATTTTGGCTTTAGTGCATGCTACGTGGAAACTTCCTCATTATTTCCAAGCACATACAGTTGTAGTTCTCACTCAACTCCCTTTGCGGTCATTGCTTGGGAAATCCGATTATACAGGGAGAATTGCCAAATGGGGGATGACTCTAAAAGCATTTGATATAAAGTATATGCCTCGTACCACAGTTAAAGGGCAAGTTCTGGCAGATTTGGTGGCAGAGTTTACTGAGTCTCCAGTAGTGATCGGGCCCGAGGAGTAGGGGTTTGGGGGAGAACAAGTTTCAACAGTTTCTCTCCATGGACATTCACCTTGAAAGCTATATGTTGATGGTGCGGCTAATCAAAAGGGATCTGGGTTGGGAGTTGTAATAGTGTCTTTAGATAGAATCACTATTGAAAAATCCTTGAGGTTAGGCTTTTCAGCCACTAATAATGAGGCAGAGTATGAAGCCTCGTTGGTTGGGGTAGCCATGATCAATAAGCTAGGAGGAAAGGTTGTTGAGGTTTTCTCAGACTCAAGGCTAGTCGTTGGGCAAGTAAAAGGAGAGTTGAAGGCCAGGGACCTGAGGATGCAGGGATATCTGGATAAGGCTCAACAGCTACAATCTGGCTTTGAGTCTTTCTCCATACAACAAGTCCCGAGGAGTAGAAATGCACATGCAGATTCTTTGGCAACTTCGGCAACCTCTTCTGGACAAGACCTTCCTCGGACAACTCCTCGTCGGTCAACTGGAGAATCGCCTTTTTCCATGACTTATGGGTCTGAGGCAGTGATCCCTCTGGAGACTGGGTTTCCGACGTTAAGGACAAGCTTGTTCACCTCCGACAATAATGATCAATTGTTAGAAAGGAGTTTGGACCTAATTGATGAATGAAAAGAAGTGGTCATGGCCCAGTTAGCACATTATCAGCATAAACTTAAGCAGGGGTATGATATAGGTGTAATGGCTAGACCATTGGCATTAGGTGATTTGGTGTTAAGAAAGCTAGTGGGGATTGCAAAGAACCCATCTTAGGCTGGAATAAGAGCTTACTTTTTGGGATATTTAAATGAAAATATTGTACCACATCCGTAGAATGTAAATAACCTTCAATGGTACTATTATTAATGAAGGGCACTCTTGCCATCATTTATTTCCATTATTGTTGCTTAATTTTATTTTTTATTTTTCTAAGTGTTAAACATGTAAAGTTGTGATTTACAACTATGTTTTATGTTGGCTTTATTCCATGACAAAAAGTATTGTATTTGCTTTAATTTTGTTCCTTATATTTTATGGGATTTTATTGTATTGGGTTTAGTATTAAGTTGGTGAAGAATTGAGCATGAAATGAAGAATCAATGCAGTTTCACGACTAGCTCGCAAGAAGTTCGCGAGAAGAGTAACTCGTGAAAAGGGCACGTGAGAAGCACATGACTGGAAGCTGAAGAGTTGTGCCAGGCTGTCAATTTCTCGACTGTCTCACGAGAAGGGCCAACCCGCGAGGTACCCGCGAAACATTCTGCCTGGAGGATTTTAAGTGTGATTTTCTTACCTTTCACCCATACTGTATATATCTTCATTACCCACAAAAGCAAGAGAGACTATTCAGAGAGAAAAACCCTAAATTGGTTTTCTACAACACAACACACCCATCTTTTAGAGAGAGAGCTACTCATCTTTTAGTGAGAAATCATTGTAGCCACTTCTCCTTCCCTCTCCTACTATCATACCTTGAGAGGAGATTTGTACCCAAATACAACCCATACCTATTCAGAGTGTAGAGAGTATTTTGGAGCTTGAAAAGTTTGGGGATTTACCAAAAGAAGCCGTTGAGGATTGGCGGAAGCAATAGGGCGTATTGCGAGATTCAGAAAGTTAGAGAAGACATGACTCCGAGAAGTCCATTGGTAGCAGGAGCTTGGAAGGGTCAAATACATAGGGTAGACTAGGCTTAAAAGGTCTTTCGTTATTCGTGTACTCCAATTTTATTATCTAGTGGAACGATTTCGATTTGGAGGGGCACGGAGAGGTTTTTCACCGAGTTCTTCGGTATTATCTTGTATTTGCATCTCTCTTCCCTAACTCTTGTGCTTTAATTTTATTATTTGTTATTCATGTTTATGCACTAGAGTAGTATCGGTTCATTGCACACATTTACTCTTGTTCCGCACTTTGATTAAGTAAGAGTAAAAGCAATCTAGCCGTAATTTGTTTTGGGGGTCTGAAGAAGCTCTTGTGTTTTAGCACAAATTCAAGCTTTCAAAACAGAACCTTGGTTATGCCCAGTTCCTTGAACCACATACCTTAGGTAAATTAATGCTCCTTACTTTTCTATGTGTTAAACAGAATCTCAGTTATGCCTAGTTCCTTGGACCACATACTTTGGGTAAATTAATGCTTTTTATTTTTCTAAGTGTTAAATGAAACCTCAGTTATGCTTGGTTCCTCAGACCACATACCTTGGGTAAATTAATACTTTTTATTTTTCTAAATGTTAAACGAAACCTCGGTTATGGCTGGTTCCTCGGACCACATACTTTGGGTAAATTAATACTTTTTATTTTTCTAAGTGTTAAACAGAACCTCAGTTATGCTTGGTTCCTCGAACCACGTACCTTGGGTAAATTAATACTTCTTACTTTGCTAAGTGTTAAACAGAACCTTAGTCGGGTTCGATTCCTCGGATCACCTACTTTGGGTAAATTAACACCCGATTTACCAGTAATGGATTATAGAGACTCTTAGTGCAACACCCTAATTGAAGAAATCTCCATGAGCATCACTTAAAGCATTTGAAAGTATATCCGTGAAATATTCTTTGGTGATAAGCATAATTTCATCATGCATTGCTCCTCGAATTACACACCTCAAGTGCATTAACACTGTTTGTTTGATTCAATCTCAGGTACACAAGTATTTTATTAAGTATTTCTTTTGCTTTGTTTTCTAGGTTTTTGTAAACATACTAGAATAGTTTTGTACCAATTGACAATCTTTGGGGACTTACAAGTTGTTTGTTTGTTTGTTTTTGTTTTTGTTTTTTTTTTTTTTTTACATTCAAATGTAGCCATGATTGAAGTAAGAATTATAACAATGCGTATTATGCTCTTTTTTTTTTTTTTTTTAAAAGATAGAATAGTAGCATATGCCTCAAAGGAATTGGAATTTTTCATTGAGTAAGAACTGAGACTTTTCATTAAATCGTAGAATCTGCCCTTGGGAAAAACAAGGAGAGTACATCACACTTGGTATTACTTCCTTCTGGAAACAACGCAAAAAAAAAAAATACGAGTATAAGTTAGAGTTATAGTGCCCTAGCTACTAGTAGGGGGAAGAGGGTCAGCCTTAGTTGCTGACTAAGAGGAAGGCTCCAGCTCTTTGTTCTTGGTTGCCTCTTTCTCCTTGGAAGCTTCCTTGGCTGTTGATAAAGGATCAGCCATGGTCGTTGGTGGTGCGTTTGGAGGTTTCGAGGTGGCTTTTGTGGTAGCCCCCTTTCCCTAAGAAACTTCGTTCCCTTTTGATACCTGTGTGGGTTCAGAAGTGGCCTTTGTGGTACCTACGCCAACAAGTTTAGTGGTTTCAGAGGCTTTGGTAGTAGATCGAGCTGTGGTGGAGGCCTTGCCAGCAAGTTGAGCAGTTGTGGGGGCCTTAAAGGTAGTGGTTGCTCTAAAGGCTAGAAGGGCTGCTATTCGCAGCGCCAAAGGGTAGAAAATGTTTTCTGTCTTCCTCAGATCTGAGGAAGCTCCTACTCCGGCCATATTCAATGCCTCAGTCCACACTTGCAAGCAATAGCCTCGGCAAACTCCAGTGACTTGGGGCCTGAGAGTATCTTCTGTTTCCTTCACCCCAATGTCATAGCCAGACTGTTCAGCCTAGGCAATGGCTTCCTCTTTCTTCTTTAGCTCTTTTTTTTAAGCCTCGATTTGTCCACGAGCAATGACCAATTGCTCCTCGGCCTTGCGAAGTTGCAAACGCTGATCCTTATCTTGCTTCTCAGCACCGGCTAGTGCAGGCTCAACACTTTTCTTCTCTCTGTCTGCCTCAACCAACTTGGTGTCGGGGTCTTAATCTTTTTCTTGGCCACAGCTAGAGTCTTGACAGCAGCTACACGGCTTGCCTTCTCATTCCTTAACTAAGCATGGGCATCGTCCACCCACTCCTCAGCAATATTTGTTGCTTGAATAGCCTAGGAAAAAGTAGTAAAGTGAATTTCTCAAGTATAATAAATAAATAAATATATGTATAACAGTATAAGGGATAGTCTGAAAAACATACCATGGCAATATCCCTCTTCAGGGTAAGAAACACCTCATACTTCTTTAGAGTCCTCAAGTCAACCATATCTTGAGGAAGGAGTAAAGGCTATTCCAAGGCGTTAGCCATGTAGCTAGCTTTTCCTTTTTGGAAGTCCCTAATGGAAGAATCCATTGGGAGGGGGGCTCCATCAAGCTTGAGAAGGGGGTTCCAGGTCGGAACCTTAGGACAATGCTCAAATATCATCTCAGTAGCGGTATCCTCGGTTGAGGACTTTCTTTACACCCCTTTGGCGATTTTTGCCCCTTTTTGGGGTTCAAGCTCTTTAGAAGGAATAACTTCACCTTCCTCGGATACTTCCTTCCCCTTTTTATCCCTCTTCCTCTTCTTGTTTGCTTGTTCAGGAGGAAAGGTATGAGTAGGGAGGGGAGTTAGAGGCCGAGTTTGGATAGCTACTTCAGGAGCAGAACCTCTAGCGTGTGACTCCAGCAGCTCAAGGAGGCTGATGTTCTTTCTCCTTTAAAGCACCATGGCTTCGGGAATGTCGGATGGCTTTTAGTTGCTGCCTACTTAAGCAGGGGGTAGATGGGAAAAAGAAGCGTGTGGAGACTTGGCAGGGGGCGATTGATTAAGAACCTCGAAGTCTTCTTCAAAATCTGTGACCTTAATCACTATGAATGTCTCTTCTTTTAGAGCAGGATGCGAAGAGGTTGCTTCTTCCCCAGTTACACACTAAGTGGGCAACTCGACTTCTTAAGTACCTTCACGTGGAGGACTATCGAGGAACCCGGGGAAGGTGATGTTAATTGCAGTCGGGGGTCCTTCACCCTTATTACGTACTTCAGAGATTGAAAGCTCAAAAAGATCGGTTTGTATTCGAGGATTACGTGGGCGGCTCGCAACTGTCTGCCCGCGTGGAGAAAGATTTCGTACTTTAGTATCCTGGTAAGATCGGGCTCGTTAACGAGGTTGAAATTAGGGGCTGTGTAGTTCTTGTCTGCAAAAATCCAAGAAACAAAAGTGTAATCAAAGAAAAGGTTCAGTAAACAAAGAGAAATAAATTTTTGAACTACGAGAAAAGAAACCAGAAACTATGAAATTAAAGTGTTCAGTGTTAAAACAAGGAGTCTAAACCTAAAATACCCCACATGGTTCCCCCTCTCGTGTCGGACAATGAATACCATCATGCCACTCACCCGAGATAATAAAAAAATCTTGGTCCATGCCCTTGTTATATTCGGGGAGACACGCGATGAGCCTGACTTCAGGAACCCTAGTCTTAAGGTAATATCCCATACTTTTAAGGTGTTGGCAATTATACACCCAATTGATATCGTGGTGGGTAAGATTTACTCCCATCTTTTCATTAAGGGCATCCACACTACCTAGTATCCTAAATAGATTTGGGGAACATTGAGTCAGGTAGAGTCTATGGGCAATCAAAAAATCCCTAGTCACTCTCCCCATGGGGATCCTCATCCCTCATTCTATAAAGCCGATCATAGGGATCACCACTTCCCTCTTTGACCTTAGAGCATGCCATTCTCATTGAAGGCAATGCTGTATAGAGATCCCAGGTGGTATATTGTATCAGGCCTTAAATTTTTCTATACCCTTGGGAGTATCCACTAAATTAGCAAACCTACCCATCTAAGAAGTAAGAAAGGGATGTTAAGAGAATGAGGTGAAGAACAAGAGCCCGAGGAGGAAAGGGTCCTAAAAGTCAATATGCTGGCTAAAGGGTACTTACAAAAGTGTAAGGAATGAGCACCTTAGACCGCTTCTTGAAAGATTGAAGATTCAAAAAATGGAGGAACAGGCGTCTCTGCACACTTTATATAGGAAAGAAGGATGAGCGAGAAAATTCCCGCTCGAATTTCGAGGGAAGACTTCTACTGCAAGATTCCCATCTCACCGTAGAATGTGGGGGACAGAGCGCCGTGTGAAGCAATTAATTGGGCGTCGCAGATGCCGAAGCATCAAGAGCGCGTACAGAGCAGGTGAAAAGACGTTACCACGTGGGAATGTTCACTGAGCATGTGAGGTTTGGAAAACAAAATCAAAACCCCATTTTTCACATGAGAGAAAAAAGGTGGAGTTTTAAGGAGCTATTATGGGGATAAATGAGCCGAGTAGGAGTATTGTGCCGAGGGCCATGCCTGAGGGTAGCCTGAGGAGGGTCAAACAGTAAGATAAGCGTGTGGGGCAATGGGACGAGGACAAGGACAAGTAATGACGAACAAAGGTTGTCTCCCGAGGATCCAAACTTCCTCGGGAAACGTTGTGGGGGATTGGAGCCCGGTCACCTAGAGAATACTACGCAAGAGGGTACCATACTTCTAAGAATAAGCTTTAGATAAAAGAGTACATAGTGAACCAAGAAATATCTAAGAAGAAGGCTGCTACCACCATATTAAATGCTTTGCACCTAACCGACTGTGCATTTAATGTGGAAATGATACCCGAATAGTGATATTAAGCCTTATAGTTATACACAAAGGTTCCAAGAAGGCTCTAATGGGACAAGCATCCAGAAGATCACTTATTCCATCAATATGTGGAAGGCTGGGATTAAAAAGGAATAGGACTATATAAAGAAAAGACCCCGTGAGAAATGGGGCATGTACTGACTGGAAAAACAAACAAAACAGAGGGAGAACATCTTGTACTTAGATAAACTTGAGTGAATATAAGAACACTTTCCTCGGACTTGACCTAGGAGAGTTATTCCTTTTAAACTGTGTTTTCTTATCTTTCTAGCGCAAATCCAATCTACTGTGGCCCATACATGATTTGCTAAGTCTTACTTGTAAGATCCACTCTCTAACAAATATATTGTTTTGAGCTCTTTGGGTCATCATTCATTTCTAGCAGTTTGAGGGTCCAAATCTAGTCCTTACACTAATGTTATATGCTCTTTTTTTTTTCTTTTTTTTTTGGGAAATGAGGAATATGTTAATACTGAAAAGTAAAATAAGTATATGTTCACTTATTTAGTATTAATAAAATATAACAAAACAAAAGGTACATATAAATGTTCCTTACTACATATCACTTCAATCATTTATGATATATCAAAATGAAACTTGATACTCTTTTGAATCCTAAAATCATCTATGATATACTATAAGTTGAGTGAATTGATATACAAATATATATATATATATATATATATATATATATAAAATCAAGAATATGAACATATTACTTGAGTGATATGTTTATTGCATGTGTTATTTGTACATCTTTTGACTTTTTCTTTTTTTTAATAGTTTAATAGTTGGGATGAAGGGATTTGAACTCCATATGTTTTTGCTATAAATGCCAGAAGATGTCAACAAGTGAGCTACAAGACTTGTTTTAACATAAATTGATTGTAAGTTGAAAATGACAGAGACTAAATAATTGCTATCAAGATGTATAGACCAAATTGACAATTACCTTAAAATGTAGGGGACTGAAATGATATTTTTCACCTTATTTTCAATTGTTTGCAAAGACAACTAAATGTGAGCAATAAATTGCATTATGAATTATTTTGACATAAATAATTAGTGCACAACCTATAGAATGGAAGATAATAAATAAGCTAAAATGTAAATTGCACTTTCTAAATTTGTTTGAAATTCATTTTAATTTTCTAACTTTACTTTCATTCAATTAAGTCATTTAAAATTTAAAATTTATTCAATTTAGGTCTTCTGTCAAATTTTATTAAAACTTACCATTAAAAAAAAGTTTTTCACACATGAAAATCACTATAATATTAATGAAAATATTTTTATAGATTTTTTATGAGAGAAATTTTTTTTTTCATTTTTTCCATTAGTCAATTGTATACTTAATGGCAAAGTTTTAATCGAATTTGACAAAAAACCTGAATTGAATAAATTTAAAAATTTAGAGGACTCAAATGAATGAAAGTAAAATTAGAAGACATAAATAAATTTTAGTCAAATTTAGATGGCGCAATTTGCATTTTAGCCTAATAAATACATGAAAATATATGAATTTGTGTCATTATTACATGTCAATAAATTAATGTTTTGACATAAATGCAATAATCTTATTAATAAATATTATATATATATATATATATATATTGATACAAAATAAAAATTCTACTCTAGTCTAATCTAAGTGTATATGTGTGTAAATCTCCATCTTGGAAACTTGAATCCCAACCCTTATTCCCCTCCCCCAACACCCCACAAAAACTTTATACTTGTAGAGTGACCATCACAATAAGAGTGTGGGGTGGTATAAGTCCTATATATATTGAGTTGGAAGTTTACAACCTATAGATAATAAATACAATTTGTGTCATTATTACATGTCAATGACATAAATGCAAGTCTCATTAATATATATATATATATATATATATATATATTTTAGGAAACAGTAATACTTATTAGAACACACAAACACAAAAGAAATATATAGAGTTTTTTAAACAAACTCATAATACATTACATAACCAGAGTACCACTATAAAAATGGTCTAACCTTTGTAGCTGTAGCCTGGGGTTATAAGGACTGAAACTCTAATACACACAACCGATATGGGATAAACATCCCTACATTTTTTTTTTAAGGAAACAGTAATACTTATTAGAACACACAAACACGAAAGTAATATATAGAGTTTTTTAAACAAGCTTATAATACATCACATAACCTGAGATTATAAGGACTGAAACTCTAACACACACAAGCGATGTGGGATAAACATCCCTATATATATATATATATATATTTTTTTTTTTTTTTTTGTTGAGAAAACAGTAATAATTATTAGAACACACAAACACGAAAGTAATATATAGAGTTTTTAAAATAGGCTTATAATACATTATATATATATATATATATATATATATATATATAAAAGAATGCTAGATATACAAACTATTTTATAAAAAAATTTACAAACTATTGATGTAATGAGTGATTATTGATAAATAAAAAAGTGATATTAATGGTAAGCCTAAATGAAAACTAATAAAAGGACTCAATTGAACGAAAGTAAAATTAGAATACTTAAATAAATTTCAGTCAAATTTAGATGGGGCAATTTGCATTTTAGCCTAATAAATACATGAAAATATATGAATTTGTGTCATTATTACATGTCAATAAATTAATGTTTTGACATAAATGCAATAATCTCATTAATATATATTGTGGAGCCAGATATCTAAAAAGGTATTGGTAAGATTGTAGGAAATGGGCCTAAGGCCCAGTGGCCCAGTCCGAAGACGTTAATCCGTCAGAGGATAGCTAAATGAGGACATAGTAGGAATAATATAAGAAAGGGAAGTAGAGATTGTACATAATAGTCCAAAATGCGTCCGAGGATAAGGTTCATCTCGGAATTATGGCCCAAGGTTGACGCAACTATCTTGTTACCCAGGATAGTCCGCAAGGTTGTATTGTAACTGAGAAACATATATGAGATGAGAGAGGTAACAAATATCTTCTAAAGTTGCTACCTCCACATTAAATACTTCCCAACTAACTCTCTGGCCGCATTAATGTGAAGGTGATACCTGAACAGTAGTGAAGCAGTCTTATGGTTGCTAGTTGAAGGCTCTGGGAGGTGTTAGATGGACAGGAAGGAGTTCCCAGAATCTAACCTACACGTGTACGGTGAAAATGATGTGAGGAACGTGGTATATAATATGAAAAAGGAAGAAAAAAAGGGGACGGTTGGAGGACTGTGGAGGACTTTATGAATCAGGAAGATAGAACCCTAAAAGAAATAAACACCTGAGACCTACCCGAGGACAGTTGTTGTCGTTTGGTTAATTTTGAACGTTCTTTGCTGAGTAATGATCATGATCTTTTCTACAGAATAAAACTAGTTCTTTCACCCACTCTCTAGAAATTGATTGTTTGGGCTTGTTGGACTAAAAACCTTTTTCTCTTTTGGGTCCAATCCAAGTTGGGTCCTTACATATATATATATATATATATATTTTAGGAAACAATAATACTTGTTAGAACACACAAACATGAAAGTAATATATAGAGTTTTTTAAACAGGCTTATAATACATTACATAACCAAAGTATCACTACAAAAGGGCCTAACCATTGTAGTAGTAGCCTGAGGTTATAAGGACTGAAACTCTAACACTCATAATTGATGTGGGATAAACAACCCTATATATATATATATATATATATTTTTTTTTTTTTTTTTAGTACACAATAATACTTATTAGAACACACAAATACGAAAGTAATATATAGAGTTTTTTAAACAAGCTTATAATACATTACATAACTAGAGTACCACTACAAAAGAGTCTAATCTTTGTAGTAATAGCCTGAGGTTATAAGGACTGAAACTTTAACACACACAATCGATGTGGGATAAACATCCTTATATATATATATATATATATATTTTAGGAAACAATAATACTTGTTAGAATACACAAATACAAAAGTAATATATAGAGTTTTTTAAACAGACTTATAATACATTATGTGTGTGTGTGTGTGTGTGTGTGTGTGTGTAGAATAATACTATAGATATAAACTATTTTATAAAATTTTTTACAAACTATTGATGTGATGAGTGATTATTGTTAAATGAAAGAGTAATATTAATGGTGAGCCTAAATAAAAACCAATAAAAGGACTCAATTGAACGAAAGTAAAATTAAAAGACTTAAATTCTCTTAGTCAAGTTGCATGTTATTAAATTAATATTTTATTAGAATATTAAGCTACAAAGCTTTTGAATAAGAGATAAGATTTAACAATAATTTAATTTAAATAAAACTTTATCATTTAAGTTTTAAAAATTTAAATTCTACTCCAACTAAAAATCTATTATCATTTTTAGAACTTATATATATTCATTTATGATTTTTCGATACAATCCCTCTTAACCAATAAATCATCCCTATAATTAAATCCTACACAATACACCCGACGTTGTTGTATTTTTTTTTTCAAAAAGCAACTTACACTTATGTTTTAATATAAAAAATTCATCTTACTTATTGTTCTTTACTTCTTAATTTGAGTCCAAGATATTAAGCCAAATGAGGTTTACTATAAAGAAGCAAAACAATAGACACTCATTTAAGTTCTTAATTCTCTTAAGTAATGTGGGGCCTAAGAATCTGGCAACCCCAGCCCACTTTATATTAAGCCCAAGGCCCACGCCGAGGATGAAGAAACGTCTGAGGATGGACGTAGAAAGCCCAAGTTGCTAAGAAACATCGCCGAGGACGATCCTGTCCTCGGCCGGCCGAGATCATAGAAGGGAAGAATGGCATACCATCAAAGGCAGCCTCCCAGAGCATTCCAAGGAAAAGGACAGGTACAATGGGTCAGTCATGGGAGCATGGAGGAGGAGCAATTTAGGGAGGAACTGTCACCTCCACATTAAATGCCCACAACTAACATTCTGGCTGCATTAATGAGGAAATAACCCCTGAACAGTGCTGCCATGGTTGCTGCAACCCACAAAAAGTTTGGGGAAAGCGACTGATGGGACAGGCACTCAAGTATAGGCTTGGATGATCAACAAGTGAAAAGCCAAGATCAACTAAAAATGGGTATATAATGTAAGGGATCCTTAGAAAAGAGGGGGGACGCTGTAATAATCTCAAGAACTCCTATGACCATTGGGATCCAATATGTGAAAGGGAGGGGCTCCTCGAATTATGCCGAGGACAAACATTCTATGACAAACTTATTTCATCTCTGTTTGATTATTACAAATACCACATTAGCTATTGTAACCCTCACTAAGGCCTAGTTCTTAAACTCATTCTCTACAAATTTATTTTATTGGGCTAGTTGGGTCTGAGTCCACTCATTCAAAAGCAGTAGTGCTCAAATCCAGTCTCTACAATTAGCGCTGTCTGTGGGGAGAACTTGTGTGTTAGCGAGGGCAACGGTCAATCATGTTAGGATTGAGCTCCCATTAGCAAGAGTCCCTGAAGAGGGTCATTTTGGCAGCGATGCATGCTAAACGAAAGCTTCCCCTTTGTTTCCAAGAACATACACGCAGTTGTTGCCATAACTCAACTTCCGCTCAAGTATATGCTTCGAAGTACTGGCTAGCGGGGAGGATTGCTAAATGGGGCACAGTCCTGGGGGCTTCTGACATCAAGTATACACCCCGTACCTCTGCCAAGGGGCTGGTTCTCGCGAGCCTAGTAGCCTGGAAGGAATATATTGATATCCTGGAATCTTTTGATGCGGTTAAACGGGGCCTTAGCTAGGCCGGGTCCTCGGACCTCCTGCTTTTGGAAAATCAACGCGCACTGGCGAAATTCTTTGATGATTGCGCAGCCTGCAGTATAAAGCACATGGTTATGTTCCTGATTGTTCCTACGTTGTTAGATTATTTAAAGTTAGCAGACGGGAGCTATTATCGGTTTTGTTAAAGTCAGGGTGACAACTTTTTATTACCATCGACAACACCAGTTCCAAGTCCCATTAGAGGGAAAAATAACAACGAACACATTAAATAATTACTGCAGAAAAAGGAAAAATTCATAAGGTAAAAAGTGCAACCCTTTTTTATTAAATAAAGGAAAGGTACATCATACACCAAATGGCTTAGGCAGGCTTGTTTTAAAAGCTAACTATAATAGGAGAGGATGAGGCAGACTTGTTTTAAAACTAACTATAAAAAGAGAAAGCCCATGGGAATGGGAGATTCACAATCTTGTTCTAGCAGCCATCGAGCCGGTATGGATGGTACCGATGATGAGAAAGAAGAAGAGGCGGAAATGAGACCCGAACTTTGTCGCACCAAAAAACTGATGCGATCTACACCTGCTTTGGTTCTTGGCTAAAAGAGCAGGGCCCTCCTTCTTGCTCGGACGAAAGGTAGCAACATCGTTGGCCTCTGCTTCCTTTGCCTCAATTGCGTCATCCTAGATCTTGGCGGCATCCTTGGTTTCTGAAGGGGGGCTTGGTTTCCTTCCCCTAGTCTTTATTCGCAGCCACCTCATTCTCTAGGCCAGGATCATGATCTTGGCAGGACCCTTTGGAATGCCTGAAGGGTTGAAAACTTAAGACTCCTGCAGAACTCAAGGATTTGTAGATGAGGAACAACGATTCCTCCGGGGCACCTTATATAGGAGGCGAAGGCTAGTGGAAATTAATCCGCACGGAATTCAAAGGAAGAGTCACAAGCGAGATAAATCACGCCCAATTTTCAAAGAAATCACCAACCGTTGGATCTGCGTCAATTCAAAAAGATATTAATGAAGGCGCGCCTCGCATACCAAAACGTCAGGTACGCAACTCGAATAGTTAAAAGACGCCTCGTAATCAGAAGTGGCAAAACATTGGCGCGATGGGACTACTGTCACACGTGGGGGTGAAAGGCCAGGCCGCCCTTGTCCATGTCTGTGATTGGGCCAAGGGCCCAGCCTGAGGAAGAACCCCTCCTCGGGAAAGCAAGGCCGAGGCCGTTATCACTCTAGAGGCAAACTTCCCAATGCTGAGGATAAGTTCCTTCACTCCAAGCAGTAACGATGAAGTACTAGACAGAACCAAGGTCTTGCATGGTCCTCGGACTCAAACTTGTGGGAAAACTAGTCATTTTAAAAGACTCTAAGTACTAGACAGAACCAAGGTCTTGCATGGTTCTCGGACTCAAACCTATAGGGAAACTAGTTACTTCAAGAAAAATCTAAGTACTACACAGAACCAAGGTCTTGTATGGTCCTCAGATTCAAACCTGTGGGGAAACTAATTACTTCAAGAAAAATCTAAGTACTAGATAGAACCAAGGTCTTGCATGGTACTCGGACTCAAACCTATGGGGAAACTAGTTACTTCAAGAAAAATCGAAGTACTAGACATAACCAAGGTCTTGCATGGTCCTCGGACTCAAACCTGTAGGGAAACTAGTCACTTCAAAAGGCTCTAAGTACTAGACAGAACCAAGGTCTAGCATGGTACTTGGACTCAAACCTATGGGGGAACTAGTTACTTCAAGAAAAATCTAAGTACTAGGCAAAACCAAGGTCTTGCATGGTCCTCAGACTCAAACCTGTGGGGAAACTAGTTACTTCAAGAAAAATCTAAGTAATAGATAGAATTAAGGTCTTGCATGGTCCTCGGACTCAAACCTGTGGGGAAACTAGTTACTTTAAGAAAAATCTAAGTACTAGACAGAACCAAGGTCTTGCATGGTCCTCGGACTTAAACCTGTGGCGAAACTAGTTACTTCAAGAAAAATCTAAGTTCTAGACAGAACCAAGGTCTTGCATGATCCTCGGACTCAAACCTGTGGAAAACTAGTTACTTCAAGAAAAACCTAAGTACTAGACAGAACCAAGGTCTTGCATGGTCCGACTCAAACCTATGGGAAAACCAGTTACTTCAAGAAGAAAGAAAAACCTAAGTACTAGACAGAACCAAGGTCTTGCATGGTCCGACTCAAACCTATGGGAAAACCAGTTACTTCAAGAAGAACCTAAGTACTAGACAGAACCAAGGCCTTGCATGGTCCTCGGATTCAAACCTCTAGGGAAACTAGCTACAGTCAGGAAAGACATGAACAAACACAAGCCCATGAGCATCACTTAAGGCATTCTGAAGTACCTTGAACTTAGTTTCCAGCATAATCAACAGCTAACTGTTTTCTTAAGGTCAGTAAATTTTTAGAACATGCTTATGAGTACCTTTGTACCTTGTGCTGTGGTATTTGATCTTAGGATTTAAAGGCTTATCTTTATGGATGCTATGTGCTTAGCATTTTTTACCATTTATGGTAACCAATTCATGAGATACCGGATTAATATTGCAAAGTTATCCCCTCGGTATTCAATTCAGCAAAAGCAAGTCATAGTATTAAGGTGGCTTAATTATTAACCAAAGTCTAGGTGGAAACTATCACTATGGACTTTACATTTTTTGGCTGCTGATTCAAAATAGAAAACAAGTTGAACTATTGAGATTGTTTAGCTAACAATCAAAGCACAGGTTATATAAATAGCTAAACCCATCACAATAACAATAAACACATAATGTAAAAAAGAAATGTCATACATTTAATCTAAAAGTCACGTTACATCTTCAAAAAAAAATAATAATAATAAATACAATAAAGCAGAAATACAACTGGAGCTAGCCAAAGAGGCCTATTTCTTCAGGTTCATTTTGATCCCTTCCTTGGGGAGCTAAGCAGAAAGGGTCTCAGGATCCTTAGGGCCCTCAGTTGGGGGACCAACCTGCAGAGGATCAATTAGGAGAGGCGCCTCCTCGGCATCAGGGGCTTGGGAACCAGTGGAGGACTTTGTAGCATCCTGGGGTGCCTCCTTGTTTGGACCTTTGTCTGTTTCGGCCACCCCAGCAGGCTCAGCTTCCTTGGCAGGCTCATCAGAAGTGGCAATGGCCAGAGCAGCCTCATTTGGAGCAGTACCAACTTCCTCAAGAGCCACCTCAGCCTCGGAGCTAGAGAGAGCAGCCTCACGGATAGCCGGAGGGTAGTATACATGCTCCGCCTTCCAGGTGGATGTTAATCCACACCAAGCAAAATCCAGGGGGTCTCAGCATGACAACCCTTTTATAAACCTTGAACAAAGAAGGGATCGTGAAGGAAGTGTGCGGACAACCCACACAAGTAGAAGTCAATCTCGAGAAAAAAGCCGTATTTCCCACGTAAAGAACGATAGGGAAATGCAACGTGAGATTGACAGGTTGAAAAGAGAATTGCGACATGAGCGGAGGCGACGTTTGTCTACTAACGCCAGCCAATCCTCTGAAGAGTCAGACGATGTCAGTTATAGACAGAGATCCAGGACTCCACCCAGTGAATCTTTCTCCTATGATGAGGAGTACCATCACAGACGCAAGTATAAGAGCTCACCTCGCAAAGGTCTGGGGAATGATGCACTGAACAAAGCATTGAGTCAAGTTTCTAAATCACCCTTCACGCGAAATATAGAGGATGCAAACCTTCCTCGGCGGTTCCACCAGCCCGCATTCACCATTTATGATGGTCGAACAGATCCAGTGGAACATGTTAGCCATTTCCGTCAGAGAATGGCCATCCATGCTAAGGACGAGGCTTTGATGTGTAAGGTCTTCCCATCTAGCCTAGGCCAAGTGGCGATGAGATGGTTCAACGGTCTAAAAGCAAAATCTATTGGTTCATTTAAGATGATCACCCGAGCCTTTGGTGCCCGTTTTATTGCCTGTATCAGGGTTCCTCAGCCCTTGGGGTCTTTGTTATCCATGTCTATGGGGGAGGGGGAGACCCTGGAAGCCTATTTTGATAGATACTGGGAAATGTTAAATGAAATGGATGAAGACTATGATCACGTGGCTATTAGTACCTTTAAAGCTGGCCTTCCAACCGAGCATGATTTGAGAAAATCTCTGACTGGTAAGCCTGTTACCAGCGTGCGTCAACTTATAGATTGGATTGACAAGTATAGAAGGGTAGAAGAGGACCAGATACAGGGTAAAGGAAAGGCCAAAGTAATCCCTCAGGAGAGGAGGGACTTCAAATTGGACCGATATAATAACAATCAACCTCGGAAGGATTTTGGGGGACAGTTAGGATCTGCCAACTCCGAGGTGGTTAATACTGTGTTCCGAGAACCAGTACAACAGGTTTTGGAGAAGATAAAAAACGAGTCGTTCTTCAAATGGCCTAACAAGATGGCAAGGGATCCTATGAAATGTAATCAAAGCCTCTACTGCCAATACCATCAGGGTCATGGACATACTACCGAGGACTGCAGAAATTTGTGGAACCATTTGGATCAGTTGGTTTGAGAGGGGAGGTTGACTTAACTTCTGGATCATTCCAGTGGCCGAGGAGGCCAAACAGGTTTAGCATTTCGGGGAGATGCTTCTTCGAGACCCTCCCTAGGCATGATAAATGTCATATTTGCTGCCCCGGGGAAAACTGGATCTTGCCCCTCCAGCGTAATGTCTTTATCTCATTGCCTAGATGAAGGCTCTAGTTTAATGTCGAAGAGAGTTAAAATGGACACCTCACTGGTGTTGGGTTTTTCGAATGAAGAAAAGAGGGGAACCATACAACCACACGATGACGCTTTGGTGGTTACACTTAGGATTGGGGGGGTATGATGTGAGAAGAGTGATGGTTGATGAGGGAAGCGCAGCCGAGGTTATGTACCCTGACCTGTATAGGGGGCTAAATTTGAAACCCCAGGATTTGACAGCCTATAACTCCCCTTTGGTGAGCTTTGAAGGTAGATCGATCATTTCGATGAGTATGATTAGATTACCTGTGCAGACTGACTCAGATGTAGTGGAGGTGGACTTCATTGTGGTAAATGCTTTCTCTCCATACACACCTATTTTGGGCAGTCCCTGGTTGCATACCTTGGGAGCTGTCTCTTCTACTCTCCATCAAAAGGTGAAATATCCATCGGGAGGCCAGGTGTTAGAAATATTAGGAAACCAAGCCATGGCCAGACAGTGCTTGATAACGGTTATTCAACATCAGCCTGAGACGGAAACTTCGGCCACTGCCGAGAATGGTTTATAGCAATCAAAGAACCCGGCGCCCCTGTGCGACAGACCTATTGATGAAGCGAAATGTGAAATTTTGGAAAAGGTGAGCATGGAGGATGATCCGAAGAAGTTCTTTCAGGTCGGGGCTCAATTGCCTTTGTTGGAAAAGGAGCAGTTGATTGAATTCCTTAAAAGAAATGTTGATGTGTTTGCATGGGATGCTTATGAAGCCCCAGGGGTAGAGCCAGACTTCATTTGCCATCACTTGAATGTTAATCCCTCTGCTATTCCGAAGAAACAGCCACCTTGGCATCCGTCCAGAGTGCATGCCGAAGCTATCAGAGACGAGGTGACAAAGCTCAAGCAATCAGGGGCTATCAAGGAGGTGTTTTATCCCCAGTGGTTGGCCAATATGGTCGTGGTGAAGAAGAAGAATGGAAAGTGGCGCGTATGTGTAGATTTCACAGACCTTAATAAGGCTTGCCCAAAAGACCCTTTCCCTATGTCTCGTATAGATCAGCTGGTGGATGCAACGGTGGGTCACCCTGGATAAGCTTCCTAGATGCCTTTCAGGGCTATCATCAGATCCCACTGGCGTTGGACGATCAGGAAAAGACAGCTTTTCTCAGTCCCATTGGAAACTATCACTACAAGGTAATGCCCTTTGGCTTGAAGAATGCGGGGTCTACTTACCAACGGATGATGACGAAAATGTTTGAGCTATAGTTGGGCAGGAACATCGAGGTCTATATTGATGATATGGTTGTGAAGAGTAAGGTAGTGTCCGAGCATGTGACAGACCTTACAAGCATTTTTGAGATTTTAAGAAAGCATAAGTTGCAACTGAACGCATCCAAGTGCTCATTTGGGGTAAGCTCAGGGAAGTTTTTGAGCTACATGGTGACTCACCAAGGAATCGAGGTGAACCCCGACCAGATTAAAGCCATAAACAACTTGCAACCACCTCAAAATTCAAAAGAGGTCCAGAAGCTGACTGGGATGACTGCTGCCTTGAATAGATTTATAGCCAGGTCAGCAGATAGGTGCAGACCCTTTTTTCTTTTGCTGCATAAATGGAGAGGATTTGAATGGACCGAGGAGTGTGCCGTGGCATTTAAACAACTTAAGGAGTATCTATCTCGGCCACCCATTATGTCTAGCCCTAAGGTGGATGAAGTCCTTTTTGCTTACTTGGCGATAGCCACTAATGCGATAAGTTTTGTCCTGATACGAGTAGATAGTGGCGTACAACGGCCAGTGTATTACGTGAGCAAGTCGGCCGATGTGTGTTATTTACCGTTAGAAAAAGGCATTTTGGCAGTGGTGCATGCTACGAGGAAACTTCCTCATTATTTCCAGGCACACACTGTGGTCGTCCTAACTCAGTATCCGCTCAAATTAGTAGTTCGGAGTGTGGATTACACCGGCAGGATTGCCAAGTGGGGCACAATTCTAGGAGTTTTTGATATCAAATACATGACTCGTACCTCTATGAAGGGTCAGATTCTCGCTGACCTGGTGGCTGAGTTTGCTGAAGACCTTGAAGAAATAGAAGCGAATTAATATGGCATGAATGAAAAATCAGTTGGCCTACTCTCTGCACAACATTCCTCACCCTAGAAGGTGTATGTGGATGGAGCGGCAAACCAGCGGGGGTCAGGAGTGGGTTTCGTCTTGATATCTCCTGAAAGGGTCACCATCAAGAAATCTTTAAGGTTGGGATTCTCGGCTACCAACAACGAAGCAGAGTATGAAGCTTTATTGATGGGAATGACGATGGTCCAAAAATTGGGTGGAAAAACAGTGGAGATGTTCTCAAATTCAAGACTGATTGTGGGCCAAGTAAAAGGGGAGTTGGAAGCTCGGGACACAAGAATGCAGGAGTACTTGAGCCAAGTTAGGCGTATGCAAAGGAATTTCAAATTTTTTGACTTATCCCATGTCCTCAGAAGTGGAAATACCCATGCAGACTCCTTGGCTACCCTTGCCACCTCTTCGGCATAAGATTTACCCCGAGTGATACTGGTTGAAGACTTAAACGCACTAACCCTGGTGACAGGGGACTTGCTTCAGGTCCATCGAATCAAGTTGGTACCCAGTTGGATGGATCCTATACTGTTATTCCTTGAGAAGGATATACTGCTTGAAGATAAATCAGAAGCTGAAAAAGTACGAAAAAAAGCTCCTCAGTTTTGGCTATCCAAGTACAGAAAATTGTATAAGCGTTCTTTTTCTAGGCCATATCTGCTTTGTGTGCATCCCGAAGCGTCAGAGTTACTTCTAGAAGAACTACATGAAGGGATTTGTGGAAGTCACACAAGAGGAAGGTCTTTATCTCATCGAGCAATTACTCAGGGATACTGGTGGCCTAGCATGCAAAAGGAAGCACATGAGTATGTCAAAAGATGTGATTAATGTCAGAGGTTTGCACCAAACATCCATCAGCCTGAGAGAGTTCTTAATCCTCTTTCTAGTCCCTGGCCCTTTGCTTAGTGGGGTTTGGATATCGTAGGTCCCTTCCCCAAAGCATTAGGAAATAAAAAGTTTCTGCTAGTCGACACGGACTATTTCACCAAATGGGTCGAAGCTGAGCTTCTGGCAAATATCAGAGATGTGGATGTTAAGAGGTTTATCTGGAAGAATATCGTTACTCGATTTGGGGTCCCCAAAACTCTCATCTCGGACAATGGCTTTCAATTTGATAGCAAGGCTTTTAGAAAGTATTGTTCTGATATGGGGATAAAGAATAGATATTCCACTCCGGCTTATCCACAGGGAAATGGGCAGGCCGAGGCTGTCAATAAGGTCATAGTGAATGGACTTAAAAAGAGGTTGGATGATGCAAAAGGAAAATGGGTGGAAGAGCTGCCACATGTCCTGTGGACGTATCGAACAACACCTCGACGATCAACAGGAGAGACTCCATTTTCAATGACGTACGGGGCTGAGGCTGTAATTCCTCTAGAAACGGGGTTCCCCACGCTGAGAACAAGCACATTCACCTCGAATAGCAATGATGAACTGCTAAAAAAGAGTCTAGATTTAATAGACAAACGACAAGAAAGTGCAATGGTCCAACTGGCCTATTACCAACACAAGCTCAAGCAAGGTTATGATGCAAATGTGAAGCTGAGACCGTTAGCCCCAAGAGATTTGGTATTGAGAAAAGTTTTAGGAACTACCAAAAACCCGACCTGGGAAAAATTAGGGCCTAATTGGGAAGGACCATATCGTATCACATCGGTGGTAAGAATAGGTGCATATTACTTGGAGCATCTAGATGAAAAAACTATAATCCATCCTTGAAATGTAAGCAACCTAAAGAGGTACTACTATTAATAAGAATAACTCTGCTTCGCTTCCTTTTTCAATTCATTCCGATTATGTATCTTTTGTTTCACGATCTATTGAAGTATTAAACAAAAACTAAGTTATGTGGGACTCCTCGGACCACAAACTTAGTGAAAATTAATACTCTTTGGTATCTATTGAAGTATTAAACAGAAACTAAGTTATGTCAGGCTTCTCGGACTACAAACTTAGTGAAAATTAATACCCTTTGGCATCTATTGAAGTATTAAACAGAAACTAAGTTATGCCAGGCTCCTCGGACCACAAACTTAGTGGAAATTAATACCCTTTGGCATCTATTGACGTATTAGACAGAAACTAAGTTATGTGGGGCTCCTCGGACCACAAACTTAATGAAAATTAATACCGTTTGACATCTATCGAAGTATTAAACAGAAACTAAGTTATGTCAGGCTCCTCGGACTACAAACTTAGTGAAAACTAATACCCTTTGACATCTATCGAAGTATTAAACAAAAACTAAGTTATATCAGGCTCCTCGGACTACAAACTTAGTGAAAATTAATACCCTTTGGCATCTATTGAAGTATTAAACAGAAACTAAGTTATGTCAGGCTCCTGGGACCACAAACTTAATGGAAATTAATACCCTTTGGCATCTATTGAAGTATTAAACAGAAACTAAGTTATGTCAGGCTCCTCGGACCACAAACTTAGTGGAAATTAATACCCTTTGGCATCTATTGAAGTATCAAACAGAAACTAAGTTATGTGGGACTCCTTGGATGACAAACTTAGTGAAAATTAATACCCTTTGACATCTATTGAAGTGTTAAGCAGAAACTAGGTTATGACAGGCTCTTCGGACCACAAACTTAGTGAAAATTAATACCCTTTGGCATCTATTAAAGTATTAAACAGAAATTAAATTATGACCAAATTTGTAGGTCAAAGCAAGATCCATGAGCATCACTTAAAGCATTTTAAGGTACCCAGGACCTACCTGTTATTCAAACATTCAGGATACTTGCTCAGGTTTGGATACTTATTAGAATTTATAAACTAAAAACGCCTCTTCATAAGGCTGTGAAGTTCACAGTTATAATCTACTCGGATTCTAAATTAAAACACATAAAGTTGCACTTTCCCTTATATCAGTAAGCTTCACTCTTTTGGGGCATATGGTCATGTAAGAACAAAGAATATTCACGATGGAAATTGTATATATTATAGATCAAGTAACAATGTCCCAGATAAATTTAGAAAGGAAAAATATACATCTCATTATAGCTATCCTTAAGCAAAAAGTGAAGGGAATGTCACTACAATAACTATGGTTTCAATTTTATTTGGAGCTTAGACTTGGGAGCTTTGTCAGTTGTTTCAGGAGGAACTTCCTTCTCTTTTTCCTTAAGAGTCCCTCAAGCAGGTAAGATAGTTGAAGCCAAAGCCTGCTCAAAACTTTGAGAAACAGCCCCCTCCTTAAGAACTTTTGCTATCTTATTCGAAGAGGTGTCTCTTGGAGCTTCAAGTATTTTGAGCTGCTCTTGCTGATTAAGATGAAGAGGATTTTGAGTTTGGGCCTCCTCGGCGGAGTCAGCAACTATAGAGGCCGTTGCATTTTGGTTGGAAGGAGGGTTTAATGCTCGTATAGCCGGAGGGAAATAAATGTTTTCTGGCCTTCTCAACTCAGAAGAAGACTCAACCCCAGCTCGGTTGAGAGCTTCTCCCCAAGTCTGAGCACAATAGGCTCGACATACGACAAAGACCTCAGCCCGGAGGTTGTTCTCAGTCTCAGCTACACCGACGTCGTAGCCATGCTGTTCGGCCTCATCTTTTTCTCTTTCGGCCTTTACCTTCGCCTTCTTCGCCTCAACCTTTGCTTTTTCGGCCTGGTCTTTGAGCTTTTGGGCTTGTTCCAATTATTTCCTCAAGGTTATTATTTGCTCCTTGGAGGCTGTCAACTGGTTGTTAGCCTCTCGCAGGCGCTTTCTCTGATCCTCAGCTTGCCTTTGGGCGCTTTCTAAAGTCGAATCAGCACTCTTCCGAGCATGTTCTTCCTCGGCTAATTTTTTCTTCAGCTGTACATTGCTTTGTTCAGCAATGGTGAGTGTCTGCACAGCTGTTGCTCGCCTTTTTCTTTCATCATCAAGTTGTTGGCAGTAGGAGTTGGTCATCTCCTCAAGTCTGAAAGTACCTTGGACAGCCTGAAAAGAAAAAGAGTTAGAAATATGGCAAGTAAAAACTGTGTGTAGGATATTTATAAATAAAGAAACAAAATAAAAGGAATATCACACCATGCCCAAGTATCTTTTGGTATCAAGGAAAACCTCATTCTTTTTTAAACTCCGCAGCTCAATCATATCCTTTGGGAGTAAGAGAGTCTCCTTCAGGACTGAGGCGACGTGGCACCCGATGCCCCCATTGAAGTCCCTCAATGATGCATCCTCTCTCAGGGGCTCATCGCCAAGCATAGGTACTGGGAGCCAAGCCCGAGGTTCTGTGGGTTGAGTATCTACCCTTTCCACGCCTCGTTGTGTCCCATGGCTGACTTTTTGCTTCTTCGCAGCACGTTGAACCTCGTCTTCACGAGTAAGACGAGATCCACCAATCTCCACTACGTTCTTGTCTTTCGGCTCTCTCCTCCTTTTCGGATCATTAGGTTCAGGCCTAGACAGCTGAGATGGTTGATGAGGAGGGAGAGGAGATTTGGGAGGAGGAGGAAGTTGAGGTTGAGTGGACTTCCCCTGCAGACCTTTTCCAGGTTGGTCTTCAATCAAGTCCATCAAACTCCTCTGGGGCTTTCTTTGGATGCCCATTTCATCTAAAATATCCCCGGGCAATGCAGGCTGGTTGAACACTTCAAATTTATCCGAAAAGTCTATCAGTTCTACAATCCCTCAGGATTTTCTTCTTCTTCTTTTTCTTCTTCTTCTCTTTCTTTTTCTTTCTTCCTTGCCTGGGGAAGGGGGTGAGACAAAGATGCTCCTATCAAAGGGGTGGCCACGAAGAGTGGCTGAGTGAGGGGTGTACCTTCAGGAATCGGAACGCCCTCAGGAATGATGAATCCTTCGAAAGCTACACTAATGCGATGAAGCTGAGGATCTCCGGCCCTTATCACACACTTGGGAGCTTGAAATGCTGTGGAAATGGGTTTATACCCAAGGATTTTGTGTGCCGCTTGCAATTGACCGTCAGATTCGTTTACATACACCTCGAACCGAAGGATTTTATCTAAACTCTCTCTGTTCAACAGTCTGAACTGGGGTCTGGTAGAGTGCCTTTCTGTAAAACCAATAAAAGGAAAAGAGACTTTTGTCAGAAATAGGAATGACTGGAATCAAAGGAAAGTACAATCTAAGTTATGTATGTTTACAGCTGAACCCACACCTGGATTCCCCTCCTTAGTCGGGTAGGGTAGGCCATCGTGCCATTCCCCAGAAAAGATTAAAAAATCATCCTTTAAGCCCTTGTTGGATGTGGGGAGGCATTGGATTAGCCTTACTTCGGGATACCTAGACTTAAGATAATACCCCTGCCCCTTCAGATGGTGTAGATTATACATCCAATTCACATCGTGATGGGTCAAGTTTAAGTTCATCCTCTCATTTAGGACTTCTATACTCCCTAACACCCTGAACATATTTGGGGCACACTGTGTGGGGGATAACCTAAAGAATCTAAGGTAACTTCTAGTAAGATTACCCATGGGAATGGTCATCCCTCCTTCTATAAAGGCAATCATAGGGATGACCACTTCTCCTGTTTTTCTATCATCTACCCATGCTCCTGGGGTAGCGTATCTCATACCTACTGATGGGGGAATCTTATACTTAGCTCTAAATATCTCTCTATCCTCCTCAGACTCAACCAAATACTTGAACCTACCCATCTTCTAAGAAGTTATGAAGAAAAGTTAATAAGATGGAATGAGAACTAAGAAGGTTTAAGAAGACTTACAGGTTAAAAAAAAAAAGGAAGTCCTTGGACAAATTTTTGGTATTTATGAACGCATGGAGAGGTAAAAGAGAGTGATAGGTTCAATGTACGAGCATTAAGGCTGTATGATTGTTGTAACTGAAAAGAGAGTTGATTTGAAATGCTATTTATAATGGCACAGAAATTGTAAGCGGGAAAAGTCCCGCTCATAAATCCAAGTTGATCCTTCGCTGTTAGATTTGCATCTTGTCGTTGAACGTGGGAGACAAAGAAACCGTCATAATTTAATAATGGAATGTTTTGGACGCTGAAACGTCAGGGACGTGCCTTAGGCAGGTAGAAAGACGTTTCGGAGGCTGGATAACTCCACACAAGGGATGGAAGCAGGATATCAAAATCCCCCTTTTCTCCGAGGTGTCAAAAAGCAAGATTTTAAAGGGCTATTGTGGGGCTAGCTATCTAAAAAGGTATTGGTAAAATTGTAGGAAGTGGGCCTAAGGCCTAATGGCCCAGTCCGAAGACGTTAATCCGTCTGAGGATGGCTAAATGAGGACATGATGGGAATAATATAAGAGAGGGAAATGGAGATTGTAGATAATAGTCCAAAATGTGTCTGAGGATAAGGTTCATCTCGAAATTATGGCCCAAGGTCGACGCAACTATCTAGTTACCCTAGATAGTCTGCAAGATTGTATTGTAACTGAGAAACGGATATGGGATGAGGGAGGTAACAAATGTCTTCTAAAGCTGCTACCTCATTAAATGCTTCCCAGCTAACTCTCTGGTTGCATTAATGTGGAGGTGATACCTGAACAGTAGTGAAGCAGCCTTATGGCTGCTAGTTGAAGGCTCTAGGAGGTGTTAGATGGGACAGGAAGGAGTTCCTAGAATCTAAACGACACGTGTACGGTGAAAATAATGTGAGGAACGTGGTATATAACATGAAAAAGGAAGAAAAAAGGGGACGGTTGGAGGACTGTGGAGGACTTTGTGAATCAGGAAGATAGAACCCTAAAAGAAATAAACACCTGAGACCTAGCCGATAACAGTTTTTGTCATTTGGTTAATTTTGAACGCTCTTTGCTGAGTAATGATCATGATCTTTTCTACAGAATAAAACTAGTTCTTTCACCCACTCTCTAGAAATTGATTGTTTGGACTTGTTGGACTAAAAACCCTTTTCTCTTTTGGGTCCAATCCAAGTTGGGTCCTTACATATATATATATTTTAGGAAACAATAATACTTATTAGAATACACAAACATGAAAGTAATATATAGAGTTTTTTAAACAGGCTTATAATACATTACATAACCAAAGTATCACTACAAAAGGGCCTAACCATTGTAGCAATAGCCTGGGGTTATAACGACTGAAACTCTAACACTCATAACTGATGTGGGATAAACATCCCTATATATATATATATATATATTTTAGGACACAATAATACTTATTAGAATACACAAACACGAAAGTAATATATAGAGTTTTTTAAACAAGCTTATAATACATTACATAACTAGAGTACCACTACAAAAGAGTCTAACCTTTGTAACAATAGCCTAGGGTTATAAGGACTGAAACTTTAACACACACAACCAATGTGGGATAAACTTTATCATTTAAGTTTTAAAAATTTAAATTCTACTCCAACTAAAAATCTATTATCATTTTTAGAACTTATATATATTCATTTATGATTTTTCGATACAATCCCTCTTAACCAATAAATCATCCCTATAATTAAATCCCACACAATACACCCGACGTTGTTGTATTTTTTTTTTTCAAAAAGCAACTTACACTTATGTTTTAATCTAAAAAGCAACTTACACTTATGTTCTTTACTTCTTAATTTGAGTCCAAGATATTAAGCCAAATGAGGTTTACTATAAAGAAGCAAAACAATAGACACCCATTTAAGTTCTTAATTCTCTTAAGTAATGTGGGGCCTAAGAATCTGGCAACCCCAGCCCACTTTATATTAAGCCCAAAACCCACGCCGAGGATGAAGAAACGTCTGAGGATGGACGTAGAAAGCCCAAGTTGCTAAGAAACATCGCCGAGGACGATCTTGTCCTCGGCCAGCCGAGATCATAGAAGGGAAGAACGGCATACCATCAAAGGCAGACTCCCAGAGCATTCCAAGGAAAAGGACAGGTACAATGGGTCAGTCATGGGAGCATGGAGGAGAAGCAATTTAGGGAGGAACTGTCACCTCCGCATTAAATGCCCACAACTAACATTCTGGCCGCATTAATGAGGAAATGACCCCTGAACAGTGCTGCCTTGGTTGCTGCAACCCATAGAAAGTTTGGGAAAAGCGACTGATGGGACAGGCACTCAAGTATAGGCTTGGATGATCAACAAGTGGAAAGTCAAGATCAACTGAAAATGGGTATATAATGTAAGGGATCCTTAGAAAAGAGGGGGAACGCTGTAATAATCTCAAGAACTCCTATGACCATTGGGATCCAATATGTGAAAGGGAGGGGTTCCTCGGATTATGCCGAGGACAAACATTCTATGATAAACTTATTTCATCTTTGTTTGATTATTACGAATACCATATTAGCTATTGTAACCCTCACTAAGGCCTAGTTTTTAAACCCATTCTCTACAAATTTATTGTATTAGGCTAGTTGGGTCTGAGTCCACTCATTCAAAAGCAGTAGTGCTCAAATCCAGTCTCTACAATTGGCGCCATCTGTAGGGAGAACTTGTGTGTTAGCGAGGGCAACGGTCAATCATGGTAGGATTAAGCTCCCATCAGCAAGAGTCCCTGAAGAGGGTCATTTTGGCAGCGATGCATGCTAAACGAAAGCTTCCCCTTTGTTTCCAAGAACATACACACAGTTGTTGTCATAACTCAGCTTCCGCTCAAGTATATGCTTCGAAGTACTGGCTACGCGGGGAGGATTGCTAAATGGGGCACAGTCCTGGGGGCTTCTGACATCAAGTATACTCTGTACCTCTGCCAAGGGGTTGGTTTTCGCAGGCCTAGTAGCCTGGAAGGAATATATTGATATCCTGGAATCTTTTGATGCGATTAAACGGAGCCTAGCAGCCATCGAGCCGGTATGGATGGTACCGGCGATGAGAAAGAAGAAGAGGCGGAAATGAGACCCAAACTTTGTCGCACTACAAATTTGACGCGATCTACACCTGCTTTGGTTCTTGGCTAAAAGAGGAGGGCCCTCCTTCTTGCTCGAACAAAAGGTATATCGTTGGCCTCTGCCTCCTTCGCCTCAATTGCGTCATCCTGGATCTTGGCGGCATCCATGGTTTCTGAAGGGGGGCTTGGTTTCCTTCCCCTAGTCTTTATCCGCAGCCACCTCATTCTCTAGGCTATGATCACGATCTTGGCAGGACCCTTTGGAATGCCTGAAGGTTTGAGAACTTAAGACTCCTGCAAAACTCAAGGATTTGTAGATGAGGAACAACGATTCCTCTAGGGCGCCTTATATAGGAGGCAAAGGCTAGTGGAAATTAATCCGCACGGAATTGAAAGGAAGAGTCACAAGCGAGATAAATCACGCCTAATTTTCCAAGAAATCACCAGCCGTTGGATCTGCGTCAATTCACAAAGATATTAATGAAGGCGCGCCTCGCATACCGAAACGTCAGGTACACAACTAGAATAGTTAAAAGACGCCTCGTAATCAGAAGCGGTAAAAAATTGGCACGATGGGGCTACCGTCACACGTGGGGGTGAAGGGCCAGGCCGCCCATGTCCATGTTTGTGATTGGGCCAAGGGCCCAGCTTGAGGAAGAACCCCTCCTCGGGAAAGCAAGGCTGAGGCCGTTATCACTCTAGAGGCAAACTTCCTAACGCTGAGGATAAGTTCCTTCACTCTAAGCAGTAACGATGAAGTATTAGACAGAACTAAGGTCTTGCATGGTCTTCGGAATCAAACTTGTGGGAAAACTTGTCACTTCAAAAGACTCTAAGTACTAGACAGAACCAAGGTCTTGTATGGTTCTCGGATTCAAACCTATGGGAAAACTAGTTACTTCAAGAAAAATCTAAGTACTACACAGAACCAAGGTCTTGCATGGTCCTCATATTCAAACCTGTGCAGAAACTAGTTACTTCAAGAAAAATCTAAGTACTAGATAGAACCAAGGTCTTGCATGGTACTTGGACTCAAACTTACGGGGAAACTAGTTACTTCAAGAAAAATCAAAGTACTAGACATAACCAAGGTCTTGCATGGTCCTCAGACTCAAACCTATGGGGAAACTAGTCACTTCAAAAGACTCTAAGTACTAGACAGAACCAAGGTCTTGCATGGTACTCGGACTCAAACCTATGGGGGAACTAGTTACTTCAAGAAAAATCTAAGTACTAGGCAGAACCAAGGTCTTGCATGGTCCTCAGACTCAAACCTATGGGGAAACTAGTTACTTCAAGAAAAATCTAAGTACTAGACAGAACCAAGGTCTTGCATGGTCCTCGGACTCAAACCTATGGGGAAACTAGTTACTTCAAGAAAAATCTAAGTACTAGACAGAACCAAGGTCTTGCATGGTCCTCGGACTCAAACCTATGGGGAAACTAGTTACTTCAAGAAAAATCTAAGTACTAGACAAAACCAAGATCTTGCATGGTCCTCAGACTCAAACCTATAGGGAAATTAGTTACTTCAAGAAAAATCTAAGTACTAGATAGAACTAAGGTCTTACATGGTCCTCGGACTCAAACCTGTGGAGAAACTAGTTACTTCAAGAAAAATCTAAGTACTAGACAAAACCAAGGTCTTGCATGGTCCTCGCACTCAAACCTGTGGGAAACTAGTTACTTCAAGAAAAACCTAAGTACTAGACAGAACCAAGGTCTTGCATAGTCCTCAGACTCAAACCTGTGGGAAACTAGTTACTTCAAGAAAAACCTAAGTACTAGACAGAACCAAGGTCTTGCATGGTCCTCGGACTCAAACCTATAGGGAAACTAGTTACTTCAAGAAAAACCTAAGTACTAGATAGAATCAAGGTCTTGCATGGTCCTCAGACTCAAACCTGTAGGGAAACTAGTTACTTTAAGAAAAATTTAAGTACTAGACAGAACCAAGGTCTTGCATAGTCCTCGGACTCAAACCTGTGGGAAACTAGTTACTTCTAGAAAAACTTAAGTACTAGACAGAACCAAGGTCTTGCATGATCCTCGGACTCAAACATGTGGGGAAACTAGTTACTTCAAGAAAAAACCTAAGTACTAGACAGAACCAAGATCTTGCATGGTCCTCGGACTCAAACCTATGGGGAAACTAGTTATTTCAAGAAGAATTTTGGTACTAGACAGAACTAAGGCCTTGCATGGTCCTCAGACTCAAACCTGTGGAGAAACTAGTTACTTCAAGAAAAACCTAAGTACTAGACAAAACCAAGGTCTTGCATGGTCCTCGCACTCAAACCTGTGGGAAACTAATTACTTCAAGAAAAACCTAAGTACTAGACAGAACCAAGGTCTTGCATGGTCCTCGAACTCAAACTTGTGGGGAAACTAGTTACTTCAAGAAAAATCTAAGTACTAGACAGAACCAAGGTCTTGCATAGTCCTCGGACTCAAACCTGTGAGAAACTAGTTACTTCAAGAAAAACCTAAGTACTAGACAGAACCAAGATCTTGCATAGTCCTCGGACTCAAACCTGTGGGAAACTAGTTACTTTAAGAAAAACCTAAGTACTAGACAGAACCAAGGTCTTGCATGGTCCTCGGACCCAAACCTTTGGGGAAACTAGTTACTTCAAGAAAAACCTAAGTACTAGATAGAATCAAGGTCTTACATGGTCCTCAGACTCAAATATGTGGGGAAACTAGTTACTTCAAGAAAAATCTAAGTACTAGACAGAACCAAAGTCTTGCATGGTCCTCGGACTTAAACCTGTGGGAAACTAGTTACTTCAAGAAAAACCTAAGTACTAGACAGAACCAAGGTCTTGCATGGTCCTCGGACTCAAACCTGTGGGAAACTAGTTACTTTAAGAAAAACCTAAGTACTAGACAGAACCAAGGTCGTGCATGGTTCTCGGACTCAAACATGTGGGGAAACTAGTTACTTCAAGAAAAAACCTAAGTACTAGACAAAACCAAAGTCTTGCATGGTCTTCGGACTCAAACCTATAGGGAAACTAGTTACTTCAAGAAGAATTTTGGTACTAGACAGAACCAAGGCCTTGCATGGTCCTCAGACTCAAACCTGTGGGGAAACTAGTTACTTCAAGAAAAACCTAAGTACTAGACAAAACCAAGGTTTTGCATGGTCCTCGAACTCAAACCTATGGGGAAACTAGTTACTTCAAGAAAAACCTAAGTACTAGACAGAACCAAGGTCTTGCATGGTCCTCGGACTCAAACCTATGGGGAAACTAGTTACTTCAAGAAGAATTTTGGTACTAGACAGAACCAAAGTCTTGCATAGTCCTCGGACTCAAACCTATGGGAAAACAAGTTACTTCAAGAAGAACCTAAGTACTAGACAGAACCAAGGCCTTGCATGGTCCTTGGATTCAAACCTCTAGGGAAACTAGCTACAGTCAGGAAAGACATGAACAAACACAAGCCCATGAGCATCACTTAAGGCATTCTAAAGTACCTTGAACTTAGTTTCCCAGCATAATCAGCAGCTAACTGTTTTCTTAAGGTCAGTAAATTTTTAGAACATACTTATGAGTACCTTTGTACCTTGTGCTGTGGTATTTGATCTTAGGATTTAAAGGCTTATCTTTATGGATGCTATGTGCTTAGCATTTTTTACCATTTATGGTAACCAATTCATGAGATACAGGATTAATATTGCAAAGTTATCCCTTCGATATTCAATTCAGCAAAAGCAAGTCATAGTCTTAAGGTGGCTCAATTATTAACCAAAGTCTAGGTGGAAACTATCACTATGGACCTTACATTTTTTGGCTGCTGATTCAAAATAGAAAGCAAGTTGAACTATTCAGATTGTTTGGCTAACAATAAAAGCACAGGTATATAAATGGCAAAACCCCTCATAATAACAATAAACACATAATGTAAAAAAGAAATGTCATACATTCAATCTAAAAGTCATGTTACATCTTCAAAATAATAATAATAATAATAATAATAATAAATAAAATAAAATAGAAATACAACTGGAGCTAGCCAAAGAGGCCTATTTCTTCAGCTTCATTTTGATCCCTTCCTTGGGGAGTTGAGCAGAAAGGGTCTCAGGATCCTTGGGGCCCTCAGTTAGGGGAGTAACCTACAGAGGATCAACTAGGAGAGGTGCCTCCTCGGCATCAGGGGCTTGGTAACCAGCGGAGGACTTTGTAGCATCCTGGGGTGCCTCCTTATTTGGACCTTTGTCTATTTCGGTCACCCCAGCAGGCTCAGCTTCCTTGGCAGGCTCATCAGAAGTGGCAATGGCCAGAGCAGCCTCATTTGGAGCAGTACCAACTTCCTCAGGAGCCACCTCAGCCTCGGAGCTAGAGAGAGCAGCCTCATGGATGGCAAGAGGGTAGTATACATGCTCCGCCTTCCACAGGTCAAATGAAGCCGTAACTCCAGCATGCTTAAGGGCTTCATTCTAAGTCTGGGAATAGTAAAGCCTGCATACCCTAGGTACTTGAGCCTTAAGAGTAGCCTCGGTCTCAGCCATTCCTGAGGCAAAAGCCTCTTCGTAGGCCTGCTCCTTAGAGCTTTCGGCCTCTGTTCTGGCAAACTCCGCCTCTGTTTTAGCCCTCAAGGCTTCATCCCTAGCCCACCCCGCGACGTTCTTGACCCCCTCTGCCTCGGCCAACTTCTTCTTCAAATCAGCGATGTGTTCCTTGGCAATCTCCAACTGATCATCAGTTTCGTGCAGGCGCCTCATTTGGTCTTTGGCCTGTTTTTGAGTGCCGGCCAGGCCTGATTTAGCGCTATCTCTGGCCCTTGTCATCTCCTTTAGATCTTCCCTCGCCTTCACGAGATCGGCTTCGGAGTTTTTAAGGGTCCGAGCAGCATCCCAGCGCTTGTCACGCTAGAAATCTAGGGCCTTACTCTGTTCGTTGGCTGTCTCTTCCAACCTGTAAGTGGTCAGGACAGCCTGCCGATTAAAACAAGCACGCGATTAGTTGGAAACCAAAGAACGAAAATCAGCAGAGTCATGAGAGTTAGATATATTACCATGCCCAAATACCTTTTAAGGTTGAGGAAGACCTCTTGCCACTTCAAACTCCCCAACTCGGCCATAACGCCGGGGAGTAGCAGGGCCCTCTCCAGTGCATCGGCCCCGAAGGCGCCTTCACCCCCTCGAAAATCCCTGATGGAGGCGCTGTCCATCAAGGGCTCCCCATGGAGCATTGGGGTAGGGAGCCAGGCCTAGGGCTCGAATGGTGTGGCAATTTCTTTTTCTTGGCCTTGGTGTCCAATTTTTAATTGCTTTGAAACTCGTCGGGCCTCACCTTCCTTTTGAGAGGAGCGAGACCTCCCCCCGTCCATTGGATCCTTGCCCTTGGAAGCCCTTTTTCTTTTTGGGTCGGCGGGGTCGGACCCAGGAGGTAGGGTCGACTGAGGAGGAGAAGGAAGTCCGGATTGCACGGAAGATGACCTAGTCTGAACTAGCTAACGCGTAGATGGAGGAAGAGGAAGCTTGGATTGTGGCTTCTCCAGCGCGTCCTTTCTCGGTTGGCCCTCAATCAGATCAAGCAGGCTGGTTGGAGGCTTTCTCTTAAAACTCATCTCAGCCTGAAATCAAGTTCCTGCTGACGAGAGATCCGCTTCACTCATGTTGGGGTCGCCCAAGTCGCCAAAGGGATCCTCGAACAAATTGACTTGTTCAAAAACATTAAATTCGTCCTCAGACGAACCCAGATCAGTAACCTCCTCTTCTCTTTCTGCTCTTTCTCCCTCGGCCTCTACAGCTTGATAAGATGAAGAAGGGCCTGTCAACGAAATGCCTTCGGGAACGAGAGATCCTCCAGGAATCAAGAACTCGTGCTCTGCTACGATGATTCTGTGAAGCCGAGGATCTTTGGCTCTAATCACGTACTTCGAAGCCGAGAATGACTTTTGGAGGGGATCGTACCCGAGGATCTTGTGAGCGGCTCTGATTTGGTTGTCAGCTTCGTTCACAAAAACCTCTGCCCTGAGGACTGTTTCCAGATCTTCTCGGTTGACCAAGTGAAAGTGTCATCCAAAGGCGTGCGGATCTGTAAAAAAGAAGGCAAATTTGTATTAGCAACCAAGCACTGCAAACTTTGACATCACAAAAGATCAACCCTATCCTGTCCTGAACGCCCCACCTGGTACCCACTCCTCTGCCGGACAGTGAAGGTCGTCATGCCACTCCCCGGACACAATGAGAAAGTCCTTAGTTAACCCTTTGCTAGACTCAAGGAGGCACTGAATAAGCCGAACCTTATCATCCCGCGTCTTTATATAGTAAGATTTACCCTTTAAGTGTTGGAGGTTATAACACCAGTTTACATCATGATAGGTTAACCTCAACTCCATTTTCTCGTTTAAGGCATCCACACAACCCGAGATCCTGAACACATTGGTGGCGCACTAGGTGGGAGCTAATCTAAAATGCCTAAGGTAGTCCCTCATTACCGACCCCATAGGGATTCTCATGCCACCTTCAAGGAAAACGATTATGGGAATCACTACTTCACCCTCTTTCCTCCTGATATGCCACTCCCCTTCTTCACAGTACCTCAAACCTACGTTACTGGGTATCCTATAATCGGCAATGAATTTCTCCATTGCCTCTTCAAACTCAACCAACTTCTTAAACCTACCCATCCCTAGGAACGGCTAAAAGACTCAGGAAAATGGGTGAAAGAAAGAGAGAAAACGTGAATTAGAGGGAGAAGAAGACTTACAGAAATGAGGAAAAGGCCCTCGAAAAGGCCTTTTATGCTGAAAAGAGACGTAAATCTGGTTAAAGACTTGACCGAATTCAGGGTATGTGCGCAAGAACTCTTGAATGCGAAAGTAAAGAGGCAAATCGGTTCAAATGGGTATTTATACCCCCAGTTAAAGAGGACCGTGCGGGTTTCCCGCCCATAAAGGCGAAATAACCCCTCGCCGTCTAATTACCATCACATCATTCAACGTGGGAAGCATAGAGCCGCCAAAATTTAATGAGGTCGCGCTTCGTATACCGAAGCACTAGGAACGTGCCCTGGACAAGTGAAGAGACTCTGGCACCGACAAAAGGCAAGACTTGACAAGCCATGACAAAGGCCCGAGGATATCAAAATCCTCTTCCCCGTCCGAGGATCCGGATAGTAGGATTTTGAGGGGCTATTGTGGGGCCAAAGAATCTAGCAACCCCAGCCCACTTTATATTAAGCCCAAAACCCACGCTGAGGATGAAGAAACGTCCGAGGATGGACGTAGAAAGCCCAAGTTGCCAAGAAATATCGCCGAGGACGATCCTGTCCTCAGCCAGCCAAGATTATAGAAGGGAAGAACGGCATGCCATCAAAGGCAGCTTCCCAGAGCATCCCAAGGAAAAGGATAGGTACAATGGGTCAGTCATGGGAGCATGGAGGAGGAGCAATTTAGGGAGGATCTGTCACCTCCGCATTAAATGCCCACAACTAACATTCTGGTCGCATTAATGAGGAAATGACCCCTGAACGGTGCTGCTTTGGTTACTGCAACCCACAGAAAGTTTGGAAAAAGCGACTGATGGGATAGGCACTCAAGTATAAGCTTGGATGATCAACAAGTGGAAAGCCAAGATCAACTTAAAAGGGGTATATAATGTAAGGAACTCTCAAAAAAGAGGGGGGACGCTATAATAATCTCAAGAACTCCTATGACCATTGGGATCCAATATGTGAAAGGGAGGGGCTCCTCGGATTATGCCGAGGACAAACATTCTATGACAAACTTATTTCATCTCTGTTTGATTATCACAAATACCACATTAGTTATTGTAACCCTCACTAAGGCCTAGTTCTTAAACCCATTCTCTACAAATTTATTGTATTGGGCTAGTTGGGTTTGAGTCCACTCATTCAAAAGCAGTAGTGCTCAAATCCAGTCCCTACAAGTAAATTTTTATTTATTTTTTTATATTCTCAATTTTTGAACTCTTTTGTGTATGTTTTGATTTTTGGTTTTCGTTATTGTATTTAATTTGTGAGTGTGTTGATTTTTTTCAATTAGACTATCACTAAGAGAAAATCAGTATTAAGAAATTATTTTGTTTAACTGTTTTGTGCTAGTTAGGGCATAAATTAAACATAACCTAAATAAGAATGAGCAAACTCATTCCATATCTCATATTAAGTAATTAACACAAAGAACAAAGAGAATTTTAAAATATGAAAATAGATAAATACTGATAAAGTCTAAACTCTAAACAATCAAAACTTAAAATAAATTTTTTATTAATTTTTTTTACATATTTTATAATTTAATATTACTATTTATTTAATAATTTAGTTTTAATTAATTTAAACTTTTTGAGCTTACATATAAATTTTCATTAAATTGTGCATCGCATAGGAATAATACTAATATAGAAGTATTTTAGGACTTTTAGTAAAAATTCATTAAATCTAATTTCATTTCCTCAAATTTCTCCTAATTTTGAAGGAATGAAAATTTGAGATTATGAGAGAATAGAAAGGAATGATTAATGAGCGTTCACTCCTAATTTCACTCCCTCTAATAAATCTCCCAAATAAAGAAAAAGAAAAAATCTAGAATTATCCTTTCATAACTTTCCTCCTCCCAAATTAGGAATATTCTTAGCTTAGGTACTCTTGGAGCATCTCACATTTATGATAAATCTTACCATAAATTTAATGAGTAAACTCCACCATATACGTAAGAAAAAAGAACATTATTTTAATGCTCGGAGTCCAAGAATTACACCCCCCCCCCCCCCCCCCAATACAAAACCAAACTAGTAAAATACAAAAATAAGTTAATTGGCAACAACAAATCTTTGCCATATCTGTGATGGGCCATTAATGTTTGACCCTTGGAAGTCTCAACAACCAAGTTGTCGAAAAATGAATGGAGTAAATCTACTTCCACAAACATTTCTATAATTTTATCACAATTTTGCTGCATGATTAGTTGTAAGCAGTAGAAAAAAAATAATGAATCCATATGAATTCATAATTTCACCACTCACGAATCACTATGTACCAAAATTATGACAAAGTTGTTGAAAAGTTTGTGTCACGAATCACCATGTACCAAAATTATGACAAAGTTGTTGAAAAGTTTGTGGCACCAAAAATATCCTCAATGATTGATTTCTCTTCAACTCTCTCACATTCTCAAATAAAAATGAAAAAAACTCTCTCGCATAACCAAACTAGTAAAATACAAAAATAAGTTTATTGGCAACAACAAATCTTTGCCATATCTGTGATGGGCCATTAATGTTTGACCCTTGGAAGTCTCAACACCCAAGTTGTCGAAAAATGAATGGAGCAAGTCTACTTCCACAAACATTTTTATAATTTTATCACAATTTTGCTGCATAATTAGTTGTAAGTAGTAAAAATAAAATAATGAGTCTACATGAATTCATAATTTCACTACTCACGAATCACCATATATCAAAATTATGGCAAAATTGTTGAAAAGTTTGTGTCACGAATCACCATGTACCAAAATTATGGCAAAGTTGTTGAAAAGTTTGTGGCACCAAAAATATCACCAATGATTGATTTCTCTTCAACTCTCTCACATAAGTCGTTCTCAAATAAAAATGAAAAAAACTCTCTCGCATAAGAGGGGCCCACACAGTCGAAGAATTCATCCACCTCCATTGGCTAGATCACATCAGGCAGTGCAAACTGTTATCCTACACCGCAAAACACCAAATCCCTAACCTTTTCTCCCTACATCGTATATGATTTCTCTGCTTCTTCTTATAAAATGCCGGAACGGAACCACTGTTAACTATTTACCGCTTTCTTATTTTAACGTCTCTCTCTCTCTCTCTCTCTCTCTCTCTCTTTCACTTTCACAATTTTCCTTTGCTCAATCAATTTCCGATGGCCGCAGTCGATACCGAATCAGGTCAGAGAATTTCAAGTTACAAAACCAAAAAAAAAAAAAAAAAAAAAAAAACTACGTCTTTGTTTGAATAATTGATTTGAATTGGAATTGGTTTGGCAGTGATGGAGTTCTTGAGCTGTGTCCCGTTGCTACAGAGGCTACCAGGCTCGTCTCTCAAGAAAATCGCTGAAGTTGTCTTTGTCAAACGCTATGGTATATTACTATTCCATTTCTCACGTAATTGTAGTTATAAATTGAAACGTTTGTTTATCCATTTATAATGAATTAGTAAGTTTTCTTAGCTACTAAACAGTAAAAACACTCAGAGTTTGTTCATTTCAGTGCCAATTTATGAAATTTTTAATGCTTTCTAACAAGGGATTATTAAACTAATACCACAATGAAGGTTCTTGATTCAATTTCTCTTTTGGAATTTTTAACATGTTAAGTTTTTGTAGTTAGATATTATTTTTCATATGAGATTGTATAAAGATTAATGAAAAATTCTTATACAATATTGAAAGTTTGTATAATGTGGGTGTTTGTATATAATGCATTGTCTCAGTGATAAACTTATACCTTTATTCGCATTTCATGAGATAGTTTTGAAAGTTCCAATCTCATAAATATTTGAATTTTATTGGTGGGTTTTGAATATTTTATACAAATGATTAATAAATTTTAATAAAAGTTGGATGGAGTGGCAACCCCGTAAGCCCTGCACCTAGTTCCACCCATGCCCTTTTTGGAATTTTCTTTACCGAGCAGGGTTAGCAACAATTGTTTGTTTGTTTAATGTGTTGGGTTGTAGATCCTGGAGAGCATGTTGTTCGTGAGGGTGAAAGCGGCGATGAAGTTTACTTTATATGGGATGGAGAGGTAAGCTTACCTGAGATAATCTCTTTCTTAGAGTGATGAATATAGTTTTTTTATCCCCCCAAAAAAAAATTCCTCGTAAGGATGATAAATTTAAAAGGCTGAAAGTTTAATCTCCTGGTTTATAGGCTGAGGCTGTCGGATCTGTTGCTGCTGATGAAGAAAGTCGTACAGAGTTCCAACTGAAGCGATATGATTATTTTGGTTATGGTTAGAAACTGTTTTCTGTTTCTGTTTTAATTTGTAAGCTATTTATTGTTGTCTTTCAGTCTCTTTCAGCCAAATATGAAATTGTTGGTAATTTAGTTTATTCTTGTTATCATCTACAGAGTTATGTTGACCGGTTCATTTTATTATAAATGGGTTTTGGTGCAATGGAGGGTGTTATTATTTCCAAAGTATCTCCATATATGACATGTTTCTCACAAAAGGGTGCATAAAGTTGTTTGTTATTTGCTATATCGGTACCTTATTTATGACAAATTGGTGGCAATGATGGTCAAATTGGCCTTTACTCTAGTTTATAAAAAAAAGTGGCCTTAACTCTATGTTGCTTCTTGTGTTATTTGCATCTCTGTATATATGCCTAAAATGTTGCCAAAAAATTATGGGAATAATGCGAACTTTTTGTTGCAGGCATGTCTACACTTGTTAATGAGGCAAATGTAATTGCTTTGACTAAGGTAGCTGCAAAATAAATACACTCACATGTATATCATTTATCTTTGTCTTTTGCTTTCCCATAACATATACATCATGCAAACTGCTCAAGCTTATTGAGATTTATCTCCAGAAGCTGTCTTTGTGTATGACTGTAGTGAGTTTCTAATGTTTTGTTTGTCATGGCAGCTGACATGCTTGGTGCTACCCCGTGAACATTGTAGTTTGCTGCAGACAAAGTCAATCTGGAATGCGGAAAAAGCCCTCGAGACATGCTCACTTGTGGAGAGTATATTACACTTGGAGCCAATAGAAGTGTGTTTTTAAACTTTTGTTTGAGAATCTTTTGTTTTGATTTTGAGTGTGTATGCTTCTGCATAGAGCTTTTTCATATTGATTTTTCTTGCTAGCATATCTTGTTCAAGCTTTCTACAAGTACAACTATGCTTATTGTGTTCTTGTTATTGTATTCCTGATTACTTCTGGTTATTTTGTTTTTATGTTGACATGCTAAGCATTACAAATGAATTTTTCCTTATGAAATTATTTTATGAAAGCTCATACATTTTCATGTGAATCATATTATACTTGTCAGATCAAATACAAAGAATTGTGGATGTATAGTTTTAAGAGGATCAAAAGAAGAAAATTCATAAGCCTATTGTGCAAATTTGGAAATAGTGAAAAATTATCTCAACTGGCAGACAAATGCTTTGGAGCCTCATTTCCAAGCATGGGGGGTTCAGCTGCACGACTCCTTTCTTGTCATTCCTCATGGCTAATGCCACATCCTTCTTTTTATTCTTTGCTAATGTGTACATCCTCTGCCTTTACCACCTTTTAGACCTTCTTTTTATTCGAGGGATAGTGAATTTCATTTTCGTAATAATTTGATCTAGCATTTTCTGTACAAAGTTTATTAGACTAACCCTGAGTTTCTCATGTATCACCTTCTACATTTTGTTTTTTGTTATGAGAAATGCTTGCCATATTCTTATACAGAAAAACTCTGAACTTTTGGTTTATGCTAAAGATTCAACTTTGTTTTTCCCTTTTAAGGTAAACATATTCCGGGGGATCACCTTACCAGATGCACCAAAGTTTGGAAAGGTTTTTGGAGGACAATTTATTGGACAGGCAAGATTAAGCTGCTCTCTGTCTCTTTCTCCTACTGGCATGTTTTGTAAAACAAGTTTCCAGTGAAAACAAGTAACAGATAATTGCATATTGTAATAGCCTGTACTAGGGCAGAATCTTTGAACTATTACATATTTGAGAACTTGTGTACATGTGCTTGTGGTGGGTCAACGTTTGGGAAGATTTGCCAATGATAGTTATGAACCTTTTAGAAGAAGGTTTAGGGTTCAAAATAGAAAATATTTGTTTTATGTTTGAAAAGAGAAGAAGAAAAGGAAAAGGAAAAGGAAATTTTCAAATCTGCAAGCAGTGGCCATGAACATTACTGTGAATAATACTGTGAACAGTACTGCAAGAATGAAAAGAAGAAAATAAAGAAGAGAAATGGAGGCAAAAGAATACTAAGGCCAATGTGCTTCAATACTCAAAACACTCAATATAATACTCAAAACACTCAATATTTTATCGATCAACTCTAACTTCTTTGAGTACAGTTATATAGATCCTAACTTTTAACTTCTCTTAGTAGAACTAAGACTGTAATGCAACTTTTTACCTATCAAAAAAAGAACTAGGACTGTTACTTTGACTACTAAACTAAACCCTAATTGAGTTGAACCAAAGCCAACACATAAAGTCCCATAAACAACGTAAGAATTACTAATAGAAGAAAACCCAAGGCCCATAATAATGGCTCATACCCAACAATTGTAAAATTACTAAGATACCCTTGACTCTAGAATGGCTAAATAAGAATTAAATTATAAAATCTAATTAGCTACCATGGACACTTACTCTTGGGCTTTGTCTTAACCTTCAACTTCCAAAGACAATATTGTTTCTGTAATCATGCTATGGTTGCACTATCTATCTTCCTCTTGTTCATCTGCATGTATGATCTATACACATCTAATCACTTGCAAATTCACTACATCATGTGTTCGTGGAAGTTGAAAAATGATTACTTTCTTGGAGTGTAGTCTTTAAAGTTGAATGTTGAACATGCCAATGTATGGTTTAATATTTGCTGTTTTTTTCAATGTCAATATGTCACTTGATCTCTAGACTATCTTTTGAGAACTTTCAAGACACTTATGTCAATAGATTATAGAGTGACTTACACTTCTTTAAAGAATTTTCTATATTGCCTTCATATACTTTTTGAATTACTGATTCTCCCAAAAATTTAAGCTATTAGGAAGTGGGAAATTTAACGACTTAACCATAATTGTAACACTCCCTCTTTTGTGGGCCTAAACTCCTTAATGAGTGGGTTCCAACACATGGGATTTTGAACAATTAAAATGGGAGGTAAAATGGAGACTGGGAACGAACTCAAAACCTCTTTCTTTGATACCATGTTAAATTACCAATTCTCGCAAAAGCTTAAACTATTAGGAAATGATGAATTTAATCACTTAACCATAATTTTAACAATACTCAACCAAAAACTGCATCATGCTGTATGTAGAATACTCTTTTCATGGGATACCGCAGCATCTGGATTTCTCTGTGCATGAATTTAAGTTAAGTTCAATTTGAAAATTTATTACCGTCAAAATTTATTAGTAATTTTTTGTAGTTGCTATAAGAATACTCATCCTTTTTTTCCACAGTATATTACATTTTGGGATAACTCGTGCAGCTCAAACAAGTATATTTTATAAATATAGATTGAGTTTATCTGACACAGACAGTGAATACAACTTGGAATCAATAATGGCTGGAGCTTTTAACATACTCATAGTCTTTAAGATGATGTGTGCTGTGCAGGCATTGGCTGCGGCGTCAAAAACTGTTGATTTTTTAAAGGTTGTCCATAGTTTACATGCGTATTTTCTTCTTGTTGGGGATTTTGACAGTAAGTACATTTCTGTCACCTTGTGTTAAACTTCTGTGGATAGCATTTCTTTCCAATGTTATTACTCTTTCCCATTTTTTGTCCATCTTTCTTTAGGATGTCTCATAAAAGTGCATACATTGGACTTCCCGATACTACCTTTACGTTTTTGAATTGGAATGCAGTAAAAATAATAAATATAAAGGCAATAGTTATGCAGATATCAATTGCATGTAACTGCCATTAAATAGTAAACAAAACTTAGGCAATTTTCTGGTTTTTTTTCTTCCTCAATTCACAAAACTTTGTTTAAAACTTTAAATTCAATTGATTTTCTTTATAATTAATTTTATTGACAACTTAAATTGAAATATATGGTTAACTATGTGAAAAAGAATCTCAATAAAAGCATTGTTAATTTTAAGGCTTTTTAAATTTCATAGATTTTAAATTTCAGTAGTTACTTCCATATATGTATATATATATATATATGAATTGCACTTATTTTTTGATAAGGATATGTGTCATCTGTAATTAAGTTATATCCTTTATCCATTATCTTATTTTTGAGATAGTGTTTTAGTTCTAGGGCTCAAATTTGCGCAAAATTAGTTATGTCACTTGGTGTAATGTGAGTCACCTTGGGGTTTCAACATTGAACATTCTCTTATCTTCAACTTTAATATTTTATTATTATTATTATCATTTTGACTTTTTATTTTTGGAGCATGTATGTTGGTCTCTAATCTAGCTAATTGAAAGATAATTGTTATTTATGTTAGACTTTATATTCTCAATTTCCTTAAGACTTTTCTACCTTACATTCTTGAGAAAAGCCACAAAAAAAAAAATTTCAGGTGGAGTCATCCTATACAGTACTTTTCCCCTCTGTTTATTTTGCCCTTGCCTCTTGTGTGTGTGTGTAACCCTAAACAGTGGCATCCATTTTGACAGATATACTATTGATTAGACTAAAAAAAGTGATTGGATTTGGAGGTGTAACAAGTCTAGGTCCTGTTTCAAAATATTTCTTTTTATGGTTAAGTTGCTTGTCTCCAAGCCTCTTGTTGTCTGCGTAAAAAGCCCAAAATATTCTTCATTTTTAGTGACTGCATAAAGAAGTAAAAGTTCAAACAAATTATGGCTTTGAAATGGTTTTGTGCTTGAAGTTTTCATGTCAAATTGTTGATTCAATGTGTTATGGATTCATGCAATGTTGAAGTATATACTGTTATGCATTTCTGCTACAGGAACTAATATTATATCTTCGTGATTATGGAACTATAACGTAAATTTTTGCACAATGATATAAATTTCTGTTACCCTAACCCATTATCCCTTTCATGGATTAAAATTAGTGAGAAAGGTATTAATGGTACGCATGTAACTATGCCTTTGTAGTGCCAATCATATATCAAGTTCAACGAGTACGTGATGGGAAAAGCTTTGCTACCCGAAGAGTAGAAGCGATACAGAAGGGAAACATTGTATTCACATTACTTGCTTCATTTCAGGTATGAGTTAATTGCATGCTATTGAAATTTTCCTGAGTTGGGTTTGGCCAGTGATTACTTTTTGATCATGATGCATTTTTGTTGCCATGATTTTTTTATGTGGTTTTGAAGGTGTGAATATTTAAAATTATTTTAAAGATCGTACTTATGAAAAAAAAATATTTAAAATTATTTTAGTGTTGCAAATGTAACATTCGATTAAGTTGAATTTACAGAAAGAAGAAGAAGGGTTTGACCACCAGGAAGCAACAATGCCTTCTGTACCTGCTCCAGAGATGGTAACTAATATTTGTTTTCCATTTTTTATTAAACAATTTCCCATTTCTTGCTGTTTTAATTATTGTCTCCAACTTGCAGCTTCCATCAATGGAAGAGCTACGTGAGAGACGTCTCACGGATCCACGTCTACCGAGGTAAGATTTGTAATACGCAATTCACAGTTTATTGCTACCTGCCCTTGCATATGGACATTCCATATCTCCACTAGTTAGATATAAATGATTCATCTTTCCTCGCGTATTGCATTTTATTCTATAAATGATTGGTTCTTGGTTATTGTTTTGTTTATTTGTTTTCTTGCTGATGTGCTTTTATGTACTTTATAATGATCGTAGTAAACACTAGTTTTGGGAGTTTTTAAAAGAACATAATGGAATGGAACCAAATGGAATATAATGTATTTGGAAATTTTAAAAGAAGGAACAGAAATGAAAGAAATATATAGTTTTATTATTATACCCAACTCCTTTTTATTTTTTCTTGTCTCAAAATAGGGATAAAATCAATAATTTACCACCATTTCATTAAAGGATTGAGTGTTCCTCCTACTTTTGGAAGGAATGTTTAGAAGGGAATGGGATGGAATGAGCATTCTATCCTAATCATTCCATTCCTTCCTTCTAAACTCCCAACTGGAAAATGGATGGAATATTCTTTAAAATCCCTTTGAATTGTGCCATTCCATTCCTCCCCACACGGCCCTTCCCCCACTCCAAAATGGAAGTTAGTTTGGTTATTTGACAAGGAAAATCCTATTAGGCAAACCTATATGTGTCTCAGACAACTTATAAAGTCCAAAACTATAGTTCTTGTTAAATTGGAATTTCATAAATTTGTTGGAGAGCTTTATACTGTGATCCCATCTTTCAGAGTTATTAGGTTTAAGAAGAATGACTTGAAGAATCTGTTTATGAATCAAGAAATTCAAAATATAGGAGAATTGCTAAATTCTTTATTTGTTGTTCCTTAACTTTTAGGTTCGGTACAAGGCTGCCTCATTTAGCAAGCAAAACCATCTTTAGGATTTAAAAGAAAGTGAGTTATATATTACTTATTAAAAAAAAAAAGTAAGTTATATATTATATAGGAATTCACCATTCCATAGACTGTGTAAGTGTTTAAAGATATAAGGCTAAGGATGAATGTCCACCTTTACTTTCTTTGAAGATAAGATGCTATTTTTGGTATTGTCAAACTCACTATATAGTTATCTATGGTACATGGGAGTCTTAGGATACACGTGGTATGGTTGATAGTATACTTCTCTACCAGGCTATTAAAAAAAATGTTACATTTTCATTATACATTCATGAGTACAAATTCATTTCTTTTTTTATGAGGAAACAAATTTCATTAAGAGTGTAAAGGGGAACAACCCATGGGAAGTATACAAGAGACACACCAAAGAGTCAATAATAAGTTTAAAAAACAAATAAAAAATAATAAATTTAGACAAGGTAGAAAGAAGAAAAATAATAACTGGCAGCAAATGCATACAAGCGAACCTACACAGACACAGTGCTTTCTCTATATCAGATCCTATTTGATATAAGCTCGTGAGCCTCCAGTAAAGTAGACCAGGATAGCCTTCCAGTTAGAGCCTAAGAATAAAGTGAACCATAATTATGTCTATATTCGGCTTCACTTGAAGATAGGCACCAGAAAATCTGCCATATATGTGTGACCTGTTAAACTGAATTTTATTTAATGCTATTAATATTTTTCTGCTAGTTTTAGGAATTGATAGAGACAAGCATGGGACATTGTTTCGTAGTTCTGTTCTGTCTGCTTATGATTTGTTTTGAGTACTGTTGCTGGTTTTCCTGGGTAATGTGTGCTTTGCAGTAATTGTGAAATTGGATGGATTTTCATTGTTATTGTACCTAAAGATCATCTTTTGATTATGAGCCTAATAACTGAATGAAAGCTGTTGTTTGGTTAGATTATTGACTCTAATTTTTTCATCTTACATAGCTAAAATGTTGGTATTTGGTTAATTCAGGACTTATCGGAACAAGGTGGCTGCTAAAAATTTCATCCCTTGGCCCATAGAGATACGGTTTTGTGAGCCCAGAACTTCAACCAATCAGACTAAATCTCCTCCAAGGTTAGCCTGGATTATTGTGTTGGATATTCATCTTTTCCATGGGCTAAATATGCACACCACTTATTCTAGAAATATGGATATGGTTTTTGCTTGCATGCAAATCCATGTTTACAAGCCACATCTTTTGAGTACATTTTATTTGTATTGCAGTTTGAGGTATTGGTTTAGAGCAAAAGGCAAACTCTCTGATGATCAGGCCTTGCATAGGTAAGCAAAACCTTTTTATAAATATACATCCAAGGTGGGTTCTGCTTTGCTTGAATAAAAGCTGAGCAGAATGAGTATCTCATAATGAATGAGCAATGTGGCCTTTTGTATTGTTCTGTGTAGTTTTTGAGGGGTAATTATTGATATATTCCAATTAAGTTAATATGCCATATCATCTATCTGTTATATTTACATGACTAAAAATCAGCCTCACTGTTATTTTGACCCTTCGTAGAGGTCAGGATGAAATTTTTTGTTGTTGGGCCTTGCCCCAAGAAAGGTTTAGTTGGCATATATAAAAGAGTTCTTTGGACAGTTTACCAGCACAAATAATGCCCCTATGTGATGTTTGTTGTACTCTTAATCAAATATAAATTCAAATATTATTAACGATATCTGGATAAAGGTCCAATTTACTTGGCTTTATTTTTCTTCCTTTTTTTTTAATATGCTTTTTTGGTCATTTGCAGATGCGTAGTGGCATATACTTCAGATCTGATATTTCTTCAAGTTAGTATGAATCCCCACCGTAGGAAGAATTTGAAGACAAGTGCTGTTAGTCTGGACCACTCGTAAGTATCTGCGCCATATTACCAGATAATTAAACACCACTGTGTGTGGCCAATATGTCAAAATTATAGAGTACTTTTATATTCAGTATCAGTTTGACAATAGGCCCTGCTTTTATAATGGAGCTTAAGCTGTTATATGTCTGAAAAAGATGACCAAATCATATTTTGCTAAAATGGTTTTAGATTTTAAACGAGAAGCATAAAGTGAATTCAGGTAACTATTGCCTAGTAGCAAACTGCAATTAAAATATATATATATATATATATATATATTGGACAATTCCTTTTGTATTGTTGACTAGATGCGCACTATCATTTTTCAAATGATGTTTCCGGTCGTGTCTTGGAAGTATCTCTGTTGGCAAACTTAAATATCCTGACATACATGTCGTCAACTATATATTGTATGTGCATTTAAGTTCACGGTCAAAGTTGATTTAAGAGCATTCCTTTGCCACTTTTTTTTTTCAATCATTAATTCATTACTATAAGCTTGTTTTCATTTCCATCTCAGGATGCACTTTCACCGGCCTGTCAGAGCTGATGACTGGCTATTATTTGCGGTACGTGCCATAAAGTGTTTAGTTCTCATGTTTAATTTTGTTTAGATGCTTATGCATGCAAGTTTGTTTGGGTTTATTTTTCCCCCCAGATATACAGTCCTGCTGCCTACAATGCACGCGGCTTTGTTTCTGGCGAAATTTTCAATAGAAAGGGAGAGGTAAAGATTTCATTATATGTTCATAAACAGCAGAAACAATCTTCTTTATTCTTCTTTAATTACCTCCTCCTCTTTTTCTCTCTTTCTTTGCTTTTTGCTGTTTTCTCTCCATCCAAGTGATGTCTGCGTCATGAACTGATTTATGCATGTCTTGATGAGCAGCATGTTGCATCGGCAACTCAAGAGGGCCTACTTAGGGTGCTTAGAAGTACAATTCCACCTGCGGCGTCGAAGCTGTGAACTGGTTGATGCTAGGCCGATCCAATGGAGTATTATGCTAAACTTTTGGTGATCCATCAGGTTTAGCTGCCAAGATTTTGCCCGTTCCCCCAATATTTACCTTTTATATTAAATATTCAATAATGATTTGTGCAGTTGTAACAAAAATGAAGAATGGCGAAAGTCAATTATTCCAACTATGTAGCATTCAAGATTTGATTTTTCTGTTTCTTTCTTTTTCTCTTGAAAAATTATATAATGATAAAAGGCAATCACATGCATCATAAACCAGAGGCATAGCCCTCATAATAAGTCAAGGCAAACGGTAGTCTGGTCCATTTACATGAGTCAAGACTCAAAAGCTGCACGCCATTAGGTAACCTAGTAATTATTCGAGGCATATCCCCCCATATTTACAAGACTTTCAATATCGTGGATCTTGTGGGAGAAAGCTCAGTTTGAAATTTCGAATATATTGGTTGGTCTCCACTCTCCACTCCCTAGCTTAATCTTGTTACACACAACCTAACATGGCAATACGGGTCAGAATTTTCTAACTTGACCCAACTCGACCTGAAAAATACCTGACCCGAACTCGATTTTTTTGACCCGAAGTAAAAACAGGTTGACCCGTGATCTAACCCAATTTTTTTGTAGGTCAACCCAACCCGACCCGAATAACCCGTGACCCGACTCGTTAAAAAAAAATCACTAAAAAAATATCTAAACTACGTCATGATACTAGGTGCATAAAGAACAAAGAATCAAAACTAAGGGCGTATTTGGTAGACTGTAATAGGCGTTGTAATGTAATAGTTATTCTTATGATTTAGTTATTCTTTAGTTTCGTTATGTTTTTATTACAAGGAATAGTCATTCCTTATGAATAGCTATTTTTCAAAAAGAGGAATAATTATTCATCTTTAAAATGTGGTATTAGCTATTCCTTAGTAAGTGCAATAATTTTTATACTTAATATATTTCTAAATAAACAAACTTTTCATATACATCTAACAATTATAAAAATAAAAAATCATAAAACATAGCACATATCTCTCTTAAATTTAAAAATAACAATTTTTAAGGAGATATAATTGTATGAGTAAGATATTTCCTAAAATAAATGTTAAGTTTCATTCTAATGTTATAAGTTACAACCAAACTAATGAATATGTTTAGTTATTACATTACAACACACTTTATTACTAGTAATAAAGATTACAAAACCTGTCGTGATTCTCATTCAGTGTACCAAACGTACCCTAATAGTCAATATATTATAGATATAAAGTTATAAATAAGTAAAACTGTTGTTAAGACATGACATGAGAAAATGACTATTTGAGCTTTTTTCTTTTCTTTTCTTTTTTGTCTGAAGACTATTTGAGCTTCATCACAACTAATAAGAGTTAAGCTTCACAAATCATAGACATGACATGAAAGAATGAGACAAGACAACACAAGGCTGTCAAGACAACCATTAAAAAAAAAAAAAAAGTCTCATTCAATCAAGGTTTTCAGACCCAGACCGTTCATTGAACCATAAAAGGGAAAAGTTCAAGGTTTTTGAGGTCGAACTAAGGTCGAACCGTGATGATTTCATAATTAATTTAATAATTAATTAAAACCTAAATATAGATATTAAATTTATAAAACTAACAAAATTGACTAATATTTCTATATATATGAGGGAAATTTAATGATTTTCAAGCATATATTTAATAATTAAATAAGAAAGTTAATAAAATAAAATAATAACCATGAAAACATTAAAATTTATGATTAATTTTTGAAGTAAAGTTGAATATCTTTGAAGGATTTAATTATAATTTTTTTTAATTCCTTGTAAGAGATGGATAATTTAATTAAGTAGAATAAAATTGTGTTAAGTTGTTTTTATAAAAAATAAAAAAAAAATTTTAATTTTGCTAAGGGGTTGGACCGCACGGTTCTTGCCACCGGTTCGTGCGGTCCAACCCCGGTTTTAGGAGTTTACAGAATTGCCACATATGCCTGGTTCTCTATGCTTAAAAAACCGAATTTCAATCCGGTTCCCAGTTTTCATGGTTCGACCTCCCGGTCCGGTCCGGGTCTGAAAACCTTGCATTCAATACTAGCTGTAGTCCATTGTCCAAAGCCAAAGGCACAATGCACAAACTTGAAAGTTGAAAAGTGACAAACCAAACCACAAAGGGCCTCAAAGCTTCCTCAGTTCAGTTCCTCTACTCTTTCTCTTGCCATCTTGCGCCTCTGCCCTTCTTCACACATTCACACTTTTTTAGTTTCACACAAAGCAGTCAAAGCTTGTGCCTCTGACGAAATTGGCCAACTTTAGCTACAATTTGCAAGTATGAATATTTGCAGTGCTAAACCTGCTATCAACGTTGAGTAGATTGAGATTGAGGTATAATTCTTATAAAATATTTACTTATTCTTCTTTACTTAATACGTTATGTTTATTTTTAAATCTTTTTTTGTTTAGTTTATCTTTCGAAGTAATCTAACTTTACTATTATTTTAAATGCAACAGGAACATGTGCACTTAAGAAGACCAATAACTTTTTACTTTGCTAGCTTACTTGTTTTGTTTGTTTTAAGATCTATCTCTTTTTGAAGATGTAAACTTGTAATTATATGCATTTTGACGGTGAACTATTAACATTGAAGACTTTTTCCATCATGAATTTATGACTAGAAATAATTTTTATCAGGCTTAAAACTATCAAAATTTGAAGGATATTAACAAGTGGCATTAAGTGCGATTCATTTGCTTAATTGATTTTATTCATTTTCTCTAAACAAGTTGTCATTGATATGTTTTTGTAATTGGAAAAAAAAAAAAAATTGTTTGAAAAATACGGGTCAACCTGACGGGACCCAACCCGACCCGCAATTTGATTGACCCGACTCGAACCAGACCCGACCCGACCCGCCCGTTTTAGGGGGTCATTAAAAAACTTTTGTTAAATAAAATTTAATAAAAAAGAGAAGTTGAATATATTGAGTTATCGACTTTAAAAAAATATATATATATATATATATATATACCCACGCAAATATATGAAGTTTTATAATTTACTTTTACTAATTTTCATATTTTAAAATTGTTATATGTTAGTTCATTATCAGTTGTCAATATGGGTAAATGTGTTCTTTTTTTTTTTTTTTTTTTGAGAAACATTTTGTTAAGTTTGTATAACATTTTTATTTTTATTCTATTGTCATTATCTATTTGTTGTTAGTTTCATATAAAAATGTTTTAAACTAAATGACGAAAACCCAACTCACTAGCACTGTATCAATTATTGACCATACAACTACACTTATCCATATATAAATTTATAATAAAGATAGACACACTCATTACGGATAAACAGTCGCTCTTTACTTGGAGAGAGAGAGAGAGAGATCTGTGATCTGTGATATATGTTGTTTGATTTTAGGCTAGGTTGATGTGATCAGGGTGTGCAAATGCAAAAATATTTTTAAAAGTAAATTAAACAAGTAAAATAATATATATATATATATATAAGCGGGGTTCATTTGAGTCCCCTCATTGCCATGTAGTGCCACTCCTAGTTAAATTCTCTTTATTGCACATTCCGTATACATTCTATGCCCTCACGATTTTAATAGAAACAAGATTTGAAAGGAGTGTATATTAAGTATGCAATAGCAACTTAGCCTGTGTATGATAATTATTACTCTTAAAATTATATTAAACCATTTTTCAATTTCTAATCATACTCCCTGTTCAATCTAGTTGGGTTTTTTTTTTTTTTTTTTTTTTTTTAATATCAGTAATTTGTTTCACTTCTTTCTTTACATCATTAATGGAAATTATTCACGACTTGCAAGTGATCTATAACACTATATGACCATCCCCTCCCACCAAATCATACTCCCTATGGTCTCTAATTATTCTCATGTGACCAATTTTCATCAACAATTTTAATGAGAAGTGGATGGATTTGGAATCCACAATGGCTTTTATATATAAAAAAATTATAAAGAAAAAAAAAAAGAAGAGAAATCTAGAATGTCAATATAATCTTAATCACACATAGGGAGGGCATGGATAGGATTAGGTTATGGGTATCCTTTCTCCATCTTGTCCCTTCTTTGGGCAAGGGCAAAACAGAGTGAAAACATTTTGTCATCCCTAATGAGTTAGTATTGGTTCTTATGAAAATAAGAAAAATGAGATAGAAGGAGGAGAGGCAATGGTAAGAGTACGAAGGAGATGAATATATTAGCATTTTGGGGATGATACTAAGCTATATACAGTAAGATTAAATTATTTATAAATCATTTATATATACACATACTTGTGGACATTGAGGGTGTATGAATCTCGTAGTTTCCGGTTTGTTTTTCTAATGATGTTGGAGCCACTCACAAACCTGACTATTAGTGTCCTCAACAAAACAAATGTTATAGGCTGATTTTGAGATGTTATCTAATTCAGTTGATGCAGTCCCAAACTTCATTGATTTTGAGATGTTTTGAAGTGAAATATTTTGAGCCATATGCCAATACTGTCCTCAACAAAACAAATGTTATATGCTGATTTTGAGATGTTGTTATCTAATTCAGTTGATGCAGTCCCAAACTTCATTGATTTTAAGATGTTTTAAAGTGAAATATTTTTCAGGAAATATTTTTCTATTTTCAAGTGTTTGTTTACAAGTAAATTATAGTCAAACTTATAAAATATTTTCCATTGATATTAAAAACCTTTATAAAAATTTTGTAAAATGTTTTATCTTTGAAAATTTGGTACAACATTTTCAAAAAACACATAGTGGCTTCCCCTCTTCCATCTGGTCGCTAGGTCACCAATCTGGTTTTCAATGACCAGTGCTATCAATTCGGTGGCAAGAGACGTCTCACCGACAATCAAGTCGTAGGAGACGCCTCACTGGTGATCTGTGCTAGTGATTCAATGGCCGAAGATGCCACACCGACGTCCAATGTCGGCGGTCTAGTGGCCAGAGATGTCGTGCCACAACTGGTGTCAAAGGTCCAACAACCGAAGACGTTGTTTTGTTGACCAGTGTTGGCGGTCCAGTCACTGAGATATCACTCCAATAGTGATCGTTGATAGTCTGGTCCGCGAAGCCATCGTTTTGACTTCCGGTTCCAATGGTGTGGTCGTCGAAGCCATCGTTCTGGCTACCAGTTCCAGTGGTCCGATCACCAGACCCCCGGCACCAGCAACTTCAGTGGTGAGCCATTGATTTTGCCATTTTGGTAACTGTTTTTTCTCCTTATTTTCTGTTTTCAAAAACAATTTTCTATTTTTGAGACTAAAAAACTTGTTTGGCAACTCAAAATTGGTAGAAAACAAAAACTGTTTTCAAAACTCAATTTGTGAAGGAAACTAAAAACATACAAAAGGTTGTTTTCAGTTTCTAATTTTCAAAAGTCAATGAAAACACGCAATTAATTTAATGAATTTGTCTCATTTAATGAGTTAACATTAAATTTCAAATCCTAGTAACAACATATTTTAGTATTTTTTATTTTTTTCTTCAAAAAATTATATTTTTTAATTTGAACTAACCAAACATGTTTTTGATTTCAAAAATACAAGAAAATTGTTTTTTCTTTATATTCCCAAAAATAAGTTTTTAAAAATAGAAAATAAAAACGGTAATCAAACATAACCTTAAAATCTTTTATTAAAGTATTTTACTTCGAAACATGAGTTAAAAGGAAAAGCAACCTCAGGCCTCATCAACATATTTACATTGATTTCAGAACAGCGCTCACTGAGAGAGAGAGAGGTTCTCAAATGTCTCTTGTTCAGTCCATGGGATCATCATCTGATGGCAGTCAAGACATGAGCTTTTGGAAGAGAATATGGCAGATCAATGTGCCTCATAAAATAAGGCACTTTGCTTGGAGAGCTTGTAGGGACATTCTTCCTTTGAAAACTAACTTGGTTAAAAGAAATGTCTTGCAGGTTGATATTTGTGATGAATGCAATGTGGAGGCAGAGGACTCTTAATTTTTTCTGGAGATGTACCCGGGCTAAAGATATGTGGTCTTCATCAAAACTGATTTTCCCCAACGTTCTTAACCAGCTTAGTTCTTTTAAGGAGATAATGTGGTGCTTAATGATGGATGAAAATTGTGCAGCAGAAAATATTGAATTGATAGTCACCTGTGCTTGGGCGTTGTGGAGTAACAGGAATGAGATTCAGCATGGCGGAAAGCGTAAAGATGGAAGGCAGCTTCTTCACTGGGCATCGCAATACTTGGAGGAATATCGAACTGCAATGGAGTTGTTACCGGCTGTTGAGAAACCTGTACAGCATGTTCTGAGTTGGAATCCACCTCCTGCATCGTATCTGAAATTTAATATGGATGGTGTAATATTTTCTGAGTTGCGGTCTGTGGGAATTGGAGTCATAGTAAGGAAATGGGACGGTAGTTTTGTTGCAGCAATGAGCAAGCTTATTAATGCACCGTTGGGGCCTCTTGAAGCGGAATCTAAGGCTGTCGATGTTGGCCTACAATTCGCAAAAATTCTTGGAGTTTCTGAATTAATAATTGAGGGAGATTCACTGATAGTCTCTAGGGCATTGAGTCAATCTTCCTATGTTTCAGCCACAATTGATGCGGTGATTATGGGCATTAGATCTATTGTCGTGGAGTTTCACAATGTTAATTTTTCCCATGTAAAACGCAATGCAAATATTCCAGCTCATTTGTTAGCAAAGTATGCCAAAGGCATAGTTCATCAGTGCATTTGGATGGAGAATTGTCCTAGTTTCTTTGAATTAGCAATTCTTCATGATGTAAACTCTACTGTTATTTGATTTAATATAAAGTGTGTGCGCTTTCTTATAAAAAAAAATAATAATAATAAAAGAAGATTGGGCCGGGCCCCAAGCTAATGCAATATTTAACTAAATTTAGCTTAAATTATTAATTTAGTTTCTTAAAATCAAAATAAATTGCTAAACAAATAAAAAAATACAATAAATAGAATTAGAGTAATCAGAAAAAACAGTGTTATTCAATCCCAAAAAAAAAAGAAAGAAGAAAGAAGAAGGAAAAAACAGTGTTAGTTAATAGCTTCACGAATCGGCAAACGGCAAATACTATTTACCACTTCGGCAGCCTCATTCATTTACCGAACCCGAAGACACTCACAGGTCTCTCTAATCTCTCTCTGTCCAATGTCCATTCTAAATTCTCTCTTTTGGTTTTGAAAATCTTTTCCTTTGATTTCGCTCCAACTAGGCTGTATGTTTTTTATTCTAACGTTGTTGGATTTGAAAATGAAATCAACCTACCACATTCATTTTCATCTGATCTCTTAGCGACCAAACAGGGGATAAGGGTTTGTTCTGATTAATTTTAATTTTTACTTTGCTGAACAATTTCAATGGATCTGATAAAGAGTGGTGTCTTTGATTGGGATGAAACTCATATACTTTCATTTTTATTTTTTTTGGGTTTTTCTTAAAGGGAAATTTTGTTGAAACAATTTGACTCATATTGGAGATTGTAGTCTTTAATACTGTAATTGTCTTTTAAGTCCTTTTGATTAGAATTGTGGAAAATGAAATGAGTTTGATGTGTTGAGCTGAAGATATGAAATCATGTCAAGAATGTTATTGTATTTAGGTTTTCTTAGCATTTAAATGAGTTTATGCATTTGGGTTTGACAGTATTCATTTATGTTGACAATCATATTTTTTTTATACTTGGTATGTCCAAATGCTGAAATGTGAAAAACCCATTAATTCTTTTATCCTTTTTTTATATTATTAATAGTTTAATACCCATTTGCTTAGGATTTGTTTTTGTTACATGGGTATAATTCCTTTTGTTCAAAATTGGGATTCTCAAATTAGGGGAGCAAGAGAGATGATCATGGTTTCGGTAGGTTACTGAAAAATTATTTTTCCTTATAGAAAGAAACGGGAAATCTTTTTTTTTTTTTGGAGAATCAAAGAAACAGGAAATTTTTATGCTTCAAATTCTAGATTTTTTTTTTCCTTTATAAACTGTTTATCTAAATAATGTTTGCTTCAGTGAATATTATCAAGGGTATACATAGGCCATGAAATGATCTGCACAAGTTTAGGTATGACAGTCAAATTGCAAATACTAGTTTGGGAATTGGATCCAGTTTGTGTGTAATGCTACTGCATGTTTGAGAGTCTTATGGTTCTCTTCTACATTTTGCAGGGTTTCACTTACGCAGGGTGTCGAAGATTGAAAATGGAACATTTTGATAGTGGATCAGACAGTGTCAGTCAAGTGGAATTGACACCTCTAATATGTGGACTTCCAGATGACATTGCTCTTTTTTGCCTGGCAAGGGTTCCTCGAAAGTATCATATGCTCCTTAGGTGTGTTTCAAAGAGATGGAGAGACCTAGTGTGCAGTGAGGAGTGGCGTTCTCACCGCCGAAAGCATAAACTTGATGAGACTTGGATTTATGCTTTGTGTCGAGACAAATTTGAGCAGGTTTGCTGTTATGTGTTGAACCCCAATTCATCAAGAAGATGTTGGAAGCCCATTCAAGACCTTCCACCTCGCAGTTTGAAGAGAAAAGGCATTGGTTTTGAGGTTTTGGGTAAGAAACTCTACTTGTTGGGTGGCTGTGGATGGTCTGAAGATGCTACCAATGAAGTTTACTGCTATGATACTTCAAGGAACACTTGGAGTGATGTTGCTCCATTATCAACTGCAAGGTAATACTCCTAATTGCAGTACAAAGTCATTTTGCACAGTGGCAATTGAAGTTTTCTCTAGGTTCACTTGATCTTCACTTTCTGAAAGAACACTTTATCATGCATTTATGGAATCCTTATGCATTTTCTTCTTCATTGGTAATAGCATTGGCCAGTTGTGGGTTGTGACTTCTGTTGACATTGAGAAATGCTGAATTTTTGCATTCTTTTGCTTGTAAATTCACAAAATAAAGACCTTTATTTTCTTGAGTCTGTGGGGGAGAATATTGGACAGCCTGTTACATCTTTTTTGTATTTTTCCATATATAATTACTAGTGGGTATTTCTTTTTTAATTTTTGGGGGTCAGAACTGTAAAATGATCCATTAATGAATTGGACAAGTTCTCCTTTGAAAGTCCTGTTTTTAGGGTTTGGGACCAAGAGAAGAACCCCGGTGGGGGGGGGGTGGGGTGTGTGTGTGTTGTGCAAGGTTATTTGAGGATTAGTTTTTTAAAGTTTTAATTGCTATGACCAAAAAACTCTGGTTATAGATTGTTAGTGTTTATTTTTGTTTTATGTAGTGTTTATGCATTTTTAAAGTTACTTGCCCCTATAAATGCATGCACACTGGTGTATGTTTTTTCATCACTTTTGTTCTTCCTTATAGATCATTTTCTTTTTCCTCGCACTGGGATACAGTAAATCATTCTTTAGTTTCTATGTATTCAGGTGTTATTTTGCTTGTGAAGTTCTAGATGAGAAAATCTATGCCATTGGTGGGTTAGGCTCAAATTCAAGCAATCCAAATTCTTGGGACACTTATGACCCTTGCACAGATAATTGGAAGTCTCACTCAGATCCAAACATTGTTCCTGAAATTGAAGATTCTATAGTCATGGATGGGAAGATTTATATTCGATGTGGCACTTCTGCTGTAACTTCTCATGTGTATGCAGTAGTTTATGAACCATCAAGCGGCACGTGGCAACATGCAGATACTGACATGGTATCTGGATGGCGGGGTCCAGCAGTTGTTGTGGATGGGACCCTATATGTATTGGATCAGAGTTCAGGAACCAGGCTGATAATGTGGCAAAAAGAGAATAGGGAATGGTTACCAGTCGGGAGGTTGTCAACTTTGCGTACAAGACCACCCTGCCAGATGGTTGCTATTGGGACAACCATTTTTGTTGTAGGAAAGGGGCTTAGCACTGTTGTGATTGATGTTGGCAATGCAGGGAATATGGGAGGGGTGATGATGAGTTCTACTATATCTAAAATTACTTCTGATGATGATGTAATTAGCTGTAAATGTTTAGCAATTTGAGATTCTGTTGTAGCTGTTCTTAAACTAACCGCTGTGAGACTCTGAATGTATTACATATTTACACGTTTAGGGGCACATTTGGATACCCATCAGAAATGAAGATGTAACACTGTATCTGATTGAATATTGGATTTCAGACTATATTGTATTCATACTTTTGTCCCCTGCTGACATTGTTCATGTTGTGTTAATTGGTGTGTAATATTTTGAAAATTGCTTGTGAACACATTTTTCGTTTCACCATATCTGTGGAACCCCAGCCTTTCTCTATCTGTAGTTTTTTTGGGTTTCTTTTTTCGTTTCACCATATCTTTGGAACCCCAGGTCCTCTGTATCTGTGGGGTTTTTTTGGTTTCTTTGGGGTGGGTGTGGGGACATTGTGCAGCACGATTTTGATATAAACAAAGTTTGGCTACAAACATGGTTAGAGCCTATGGCTATAAACTCGCAATAGGAAGATGACTTGTCCATGTCATGTGCAATTGGCTCCAGTCAAGTTTGTTGCCTAATTTTATCATTCTGATATTGTATAAAATTGCAAGCCTTCGGTTCAAACACTGTCAAGACCGTCAACTATAAGAGGCCTCTGTAGGAATGCTCATTGATTCTTAGGGAGGGATCACCCGCTCAGACATCATTTTTTCATTTAAGAGGGGGAGACAAAAGTTGATTGTTATTCGGTTTGTTTCAGCAAAAGGTATTTTTTTTAAAACGTTTTTTAGTACTCTTTGGTGTTTGATATTGCAGTTTGCACTTTGCAGAAAATGCAAGTTCAACAAAAAAATGTTTTCCCTGATCAACAAAAACAAGTCCAATAGAACCAATGGTAATTTCCCTCTTCCTTTGTTTTTACAGACCAACATGGATTGACCGCAACTTTTTCCCACTTTATTTTTTGTCAATTCCAAATAAAAAATCTAGTTGTCATTTAGACCTCTCAAATAACCTAAAAAACTGGAGATAATTTCTTATTTCAAGTATATTTTCATGAATAAAAGTTTTGGTTTATATAATCATTTCAAATTACAAGAAATATAAATGATTGTCTATGCAGTCAAATAACAAAAAATGTTTTTGGGCTCATTTTCAGAGTTACAAGTTCAATCAAATAAGAAAATTAGTCAATTTTTCAACAAATGTTTGCTCGAAAACAACTCATTTTTCAGAAAACATTTACAAAAGAATCATTACATATTTAGTGAGCATGTCTTCAGAATGACCCAGTAGTCCACAACCCGGGTTCTGATTCTCATAGGTACCTGCTATTCAACGAACTGTAGTAAAATTGAAAACCCAATGCTACGTTCCATAGACAAATGGAAAACGAACAGAAATAGTAAGTTGGGGAAAATGGAAAGATACATGATCTGACTGGTTCACAGACTGCTCTTAGTTTTTAGTATATTTCAGAAGCAAGCAACCCAAAAAATTGAAAGGGGAAGGGGAAAAAAAAAAGAAAAAGTAAAGTTCAAAAAATATATAAACATTTGAGAATGCAGCATCCTCTCTTGTAATGCTTCGATGGTTGCAAGTGGTGCTTTGGGAATATTAACAACACATTACGGTACATATCATAAGCGATGCCCTCTGAATTAATTACAGGTACATGTGAAATTCCAAATCCATTCTAGGTGACAACCCTTGCCATTAGATCCCTTTCCTTCCAAATGTAAGCATGTCTTCATTGAGCAAATAAAGTTGATCAACCATTGGGAGACACCCTTGTCATTAATCTTCAAATCATCAACTGATACAAAAATAAAGTGAGAATGCTGAGATTGGGTCAACTAGTCTTTTTCCTCTTAAATGCAGGATGTATGATTCCGTTGTAAGAATCCAATTTGTCAATCTTAGAAATGCACTCTTTCATCCTCTTCAAAACAATAGGCATAGCAGAGACATTACTAGAAATTTTATCTTTAAGTAATTGTAATTTCTCAGCAATCTCTTGATCCTGTTCTGCATCTTGTAGCCCCTCAATAGATTTAACCTGTCCTCCTGCATCTGTATAATGGATACGAGATCACTGCCTCAAACAACAGATGGATATACTGAACTACAAACAATAGAGGCTACTGAAGTGGTTCACAAGTTTCAAAAGATAGAAGAAAGATTACATAGGACCATTTTTAGTGTGGAAATAAAGCAAGCAAGCAACACCAGCAACAACAACAATCAAACCTTAATCCAAAAATTTTGGGTCGGTTATGGATCATCAACATACTAAGAAGGGAAAAAAGGGTATTTACAGTACACTTGGACATACTGTTAATGGAAATGAACAATGATTTCTCTATCAACATACCACCCAAAAATGGGCAGAATGCTGATGCCTTCAATGAATTCAAGCAAACTACCATTTATGACCAAAACTTGATAAAAGGCATAAATAAAAAGGTAAAAGGTTTAAAAGTAAAATTATATATTAATTTCATTTTTTTTCCTTAATTTATAAACTTACAAACATACTGACAAGAAAACACATCATTAGCAAAAAAAAAAGACAAGAGAACACCTCAATCCTTTCTATTCCATTCATCTTAATTTATCCATTCCTTTCAATTCTTTTCCAGTAAACTTCCAAGTATAGTGTTAGCAATTCTATTTGAAAGTACTACACTTCAAGGCTAAAGACAGAGAAAAAGTGCTCCCTTATAAAGAACAGAGTGCTGAACAGACACAGGATCTAGCTGGACAGGAGGAAGAGCAGTCCTACCTCTTCAAAATGTGAGCTCCACTGCTCATACAACTTCCACTATAAAAAAAATGCCTCAAGTTCCATATGGCAGTTTATGATGCATGCTCTTTCCCAGATAAAGCTGAGAACAAAGAATGCATCAGGAATTGCAACAGAATATGATATCACTAATGAGTTTAACTAGCTCTGTGTGCTCATGATGAAGATCATGAATCAAAAAATGGAATATTGGGTTGAGTCCATTACAAATGTCAAACTTTTTAATTTTCATCAATCAGAGTCGTGCTTAATTCCGTACTTATAATCAACATATTATTAGACATGTAACGAAAAATATAAGGTCTGTCAATGACCAACTATCGAACTAATAACCAACTCACTGCTTCATATTATCTGGATCTAAAGAACTAGTCACGATATGATATATTGATCATATCATTGTAGGAACTGAATTTTTGTTTGCATAAACAGACAAAAAAAAGAAAAACCAATCTGATTTTAAGTTGTGAAGCAATAACAAAAAGAATGCAGATAAATGGAAGGGTGAGAGAAAGAGAGAAAAAGAATACTAATGCTATATGATTCCAATATGTAAGGTCTCTGAGTGATCTTATAAAAGATAGCGTAATAAAGCATCAATAACTTTCCATGGATGTTTAAAGAGACAACATTTTTGCATATGACTTTGGAAATAATTTGTGATGCATGTGTCCAAATCAGAGTAATTAGCTTTCAAATTTTCCTTTAAATTTATATCATCTCAAGCTCATCACAAGCTTTAATCTCACCTTCGCCATGACCCCAAGTCCCCAACTCATGTTTATCTGACATATTCATGCAATGTCAACCAATGGCCTGTAATCCAATCATAACATTGTTTCCTGTTAGGAGAGTAACTCCATATGGAAATGATTTAGGAGGGTGCCTGTGCAATCTACAACCCATTTGCATTGTAATTTTGTAAGCGCATGTATAAGAAAGGGATACAGGGTAACCAAGGTGTATTTAAGAGGCTACTAAAATGAATCATCACCTTCAACAAACAATTATTTGCATAAGACTAGGGGTGATAAAAAAAACCTAGCTAAACAAACCTACCCAACCAACATGGTCAGACCTTACAGGTTTGATTGAGTGGGCAGTCTAGTGAAAGGTCTGGCTTTGAAGGGGACGGGAGTAAATCCAGGTTGTTCTGTTGAACCTTGAGTGCTGCCGTCATCACTTCCCTTTGTTGCTCATGGCTGCACCACCAATTGCCAACTGAAAACCGACCACTCACCGGAGAATGTATTGCAGTTGGCTTCGACCAAGTTTTCAAATTGGAAATGGTTGGAAAAGTTTCAAACCCAAAATGCTCGATTCAAGTGATAGGCTGACTCTAAACCCGAGCCCAGCTGACCCATGAACACCCCCTACATGGGGCTAGGACACAAGACATGACTATCAAACCAGATAACACACAGGGAAGCATAACTTTGATCAATGAAGACTTTTTTTTTCCTTGTAGGTTAACTCTTCATTTGGAAGTAGTATTAACCCAAGAATGATAATTTCATCTTTGGTCCCACTCATCACTTTCGATTTGGTAATCCTCTCGAACTCACTACAGATTACAATCCATAATCTTTCATCATTTGAGGGTAAACTACTCTTTATATATACGAATCTAATAACAGACTTCATCGTTATTCCCAAATGCATAACAAAAAAATACTACTAATCAACACTAACGCGTTGCTTATATCATGTAAACATACAATCCATCTTTTGTCATTTCCCTAGCAAGAATTCTAAAATTCCTTCTTGTATTTTAGATAAACAAATCTAAAAATTCAATTTTTGACAGACAAATGACTAACTGAGCCTCTTTGTTGCCGAGAAAGTGCAGTAATCAACCAACCTAATCAATGTATCATCCTTACACCATACTGACAAACAGGTTAAAAATAATAAAAAAATACCCACATTCTAAAAAAATTTGAAACAAAATTTCATCATTCAAAACCCTAAAATTCTATTAAATAAATAAATAAAGATGGAATTTTCAAATAGATTTCCAGCTTAACATTTTTAAATAAAAAAAAAAAGAGCTCAAATTCGAGAAACCCACTCGTATTTTTTCTTAATTGCTTTGAGAAAATTAGCCCAAAATTCTTCTCTCTTAGATTGAGTGAGCTATGAAAAAGGGCACATTGGTAGACAAAACCTAGAAATGGGAAATGGTACCTGGAATCGGAGCTCCAGAAAGAGCGGATTCTGATGGAGGAGGTAAAACGGGTCTCTGAGCGGTGAGGACGGAAGTGAAAGTGGACCTGAGGTGGTCGGGAAGAGTGGTTCTGTACTGTAGAAGCTTCTCAGCCATTTGCTTCACATCTCTCTCCAACTCTTCATTTTCTTCTTCTTCTTCTTCTTCCGAGCTTCCCACCCTTCTCTTCATCTCTCTCTCTCTCTCTCTGTGTTGTTGGGAGGTTAGGGTTTTCAAATTTTGAAAAAAAGTTACAGTTGGGGATTTAATTTTGGGAGCGTAGCGCGCGTATGTAGTATGTAGTGGAGACTGTAATGTAATGTAAAGTGAATATGATTGGGAGAGGCTTACAGCGCACACCTTTCCTCAGCTATACACAACACAACGGCCATAATGGAACAATTTCTTATTTCATTTACTTTATTTTATGGCTTTGATTTGTATTACTGGATATATATATATATATATATATTAGAGAGTTTCAATATAATCGTTCGCTTCTGATAATAGCTCTTTATTATTAGATCAAGACACCAATCAGCTTTTTAATGTAGGTGGAGATTGAACTACAGATCTCTTATACAATCTTCAAAGACTTTACCAGTTGAGCTAATTGGATACTTTAAGTGCATTATTTTAAAACAAATTTTATGGGAAAAAAATAAAAATAAGTGATATTAAAATTGATTTTTTTAACTGTTTTTTATATTTTTTTATTAAAGTGATATTGAAACTTTTTTTAAACGGCCAATTGATAAATACTTTAAGAACTTCTGTTAATTAGACAGTTTAGACTTTTGTTATAATGCAATCACTATAAGACCTATGCAATCAAAATGGGTTGTTGAAAGGAAATAAAAGATTTCGAGGAGTAAGGAATTTTTAAACGATGCGTTATTTGGTGCAAATTTGATACTTTTTATTTTATTTTATTTTTTATCTAATGTAAGATTCTTTTCCCATTGTGAGACTTAATGGGGTTCGTATAGTTTTTATCCAAATCATTTAAATTATATTTTTTTTTTTTGTGAAAACATTTAAATTATATATATATATATATAATTTTTTTTTAATAGTAAGATTAATAGATAAAGACTCATCCTATTAATAGTCTTTTTGTGATCGGGATGCTTATAAGTTCGTTTGGTAAATGTCTTATAGTGAACCGATGTACTTCTTAATAGAAGAGTATAAAACGAGTATAAATCAAGAGCTAACGTGAAATCGAAGGGACTCCTCTAGTCTAGCATTGAAAAAACATGAATCCTCCATCAAAGTGTTTCTAAGGAAAAAAAGGCCATATATCAAAAAAATATTTTCCAATTCATTATTTTACATTAGTTTTTTCCTTTTTTCTTTTTTTCTCTCTCTCTATAACACACTTGAACTATCAATCTTCACTGTTTGGAATTTGGATTTCTCACATATGATATTAGCTTAAGTCTCAAAAAGAAGATGACATAGAAAGACAAAAGAGTAATAATAAGAAAGATGGCATAATAATGGAAAGAACAACACGTATAGAAGATAAAAGAAATAATCCTAATGCTATAGAAACAAATACAAAAGAAGAACCTAAACATAATTGATGAAGACAAAAAAAAAATGAATGATAAAAAAAGACATGGTAAAAGAGATGTTAGAAAAAATTGAAAGGCAAAATGATACCATTGAAAATATAGAAGCTATACGTAACAAAATGAGATATAGAAAGAGAAAGACAAAAGAGTACTCTAGTAGAATTAGTCAACAAAAGATGGACAAATAATAGTCCTAAGAAAAATGATGGTTTAAAGGAAAAAATGATGGTTTCTAAGGAAAAAAGTGCCATATACCAAAAAAAAAAATCTTTTCCAATTCATTATTTTACATTAGTTTTTTTTTTTTTCCCCTCTATAAAACACTTGAACTACTAATCTTTCACTGTTTGGAATTTAAATTTCTCACATATGATATTAGCTTAAGCCTCAAGGTTTGTTTTTGTATTTTACCCTTATTATATTTTTCAATGGCCAAATATCCTTTAAAGTAAGGGTATGCATAGGTTGGGTTTAAGTATGTTTTTCAATCCAATTCTACCTTGTTAGGATAGGTTGGGTTGGATTGGATCAGTGGGTTGTGTTTGCATATTTCATACCTTGTAAAAAAATGGACTAATTACTTAAATTCTTTTATTATAAATAATTACAATTCACTTAATATGTCTATCTATATGTTCAAATGTATTTTAAAAGTCCTTTCTTATCTTGGTATGCATATATGACATTCACCTATGATATGTATGATCAAAAACTCTATTAACAAATTAAAAAGCCCCTACAATTTGCAATAAACTTGTTATCATCTCAGTTAATTATTCTTATAATTAACCTATACGAATATATAGATTTGATCATGGTTGTCAAAATCTCGATCTGAATCCTACGATCCTATGATTTTACGATCTCACCTGCCAAAAACGATCTAAATCTTTCAAGGATCTTAGCAATCATTCAGGATAGTACGATTTTGACGATTCCAGATGATTTTGGTTTCTTCTAATCTTCTTTAACTTAACAAAAGGTTCAGTTTGACCCAAATGAAAAATAATATTCCAATAGATCAAGTTTTGCTATTTTAATGTAGCGAGATAGAGTGTTAGTTGAAAACAAACAAAAAATAACATCCCACAATAGAGTGTTACGTTTTGAGATTTTTAACATTTTAAATGATGCTTACAAATGGATGTAATGATGCATGATAATTACATCAAATTGATGCAAATTTTTTTATTTTTTATGAATGTATAATTTATGTGATTATTTAACATACCAAATTTTTTTTTTCTCAAATAATGTAGGATCTTACCATTCACAATCCGATCTTACGATCCACGATCCCACCTACCTCCCACGATCTTACGTAGGATCTCGATTTTGATAACCATGGATTTGATAAACTTAAGTATGCACTCGAAATTTGCTTAATATCATTGGGATTCCTTTGGTTACTTACAACCTACAATTAACTCCATTAAAGTTTGAAAAATCCGTCTCAAGGAAAGAGGCATGTTTATTGATGAATATTAGTATTGGAGCCTGAATTAGCATTGCAAAAACTTCCCAGGTTTTATCTTCTTTGTAATATCACTTTCATTGCAATATTGACTAGGAAAGCTCGACATGTCTTTTTTTTATTTTTAATATACAAATTTTTTTTATGTACCATTTTATTTATTTTATGGGTTTCAACCGGAGAAATAAGATTCTTGTAATTACTTATAATTTAAATATATATTATAATATAATTTTGTTTTTCTTTTATACATGGGTGAAGCCCTAGTTATTTCAACAGCTGTAAATCGTGCCGTCTGTCTGGGTGGTGTAGTTGGTTATCACGCTAGTCTCACACACTAGAGGTCCCCGGTTCGAACCCGGGCTCAGACAATATTATATACATTAATTTTTGTCAAGTTTCTATTTTTTAATTATTAATTTTTCATTATCCTTTTATATTTTTTTTGATGAGAAAGTTTAATACCTTTTATATTTTTTCTTTAAAAAAAAACTATCTAATCTTAATCTAAGAGTAAGAGATTATTATTCTTAAATTATAATTATTTTTCCTTAAAAATGTACTCTTATCAGATTCTTTAGTAAAAGCTTATCATTAAATTTTAATAAAATAAAAAACTTAATTTAAAGGCCAAATCACGTTTCTCACTCAGTACTACTTTCTCAAAAAAAAAAAAAAGGTTTCTCAGTACTACTAAAGCATCCAGCATTTTTGCTCAAAAAAAGGAAAAAAAAAAAAAGGCGAAAAACACATTTTAGTCCCTACATTTTCACGCGATTCTCATTTTAGTCTCTAACTTTTTTTTTCCACCGATTTTAGTCCCTATCCTGAAAAACGCATCTCGTTTTAGTCCCTGACGTTACATCAGACACAAAAATTGCACAGCTGACAAATGGAAAAATTTGAAAATATTAAAATAATACCCATTGTGTCCACGTGGCTTTCCATGTCAGCCTCTAAATTAAAAAAATTTAACTAAATAAAAAAATAAAAAACAGAAATAAAAATCAAACCCAGCAAGAACAAGATGAACAAAACACAAACCCAGCAAGAACAAGATCAACAAAACACAAACCCAGCAACTTTAAAACCCAAAAAATTAAATTCAAACCCATATTTCAAACCCCCACACCACCAAAACATCAAACACAAAAATCAAATCCAGATTTTCGGCCCCAAACTCAAAACTCAAAACCCAAATTTTCTTATACTTTATGAGAAACCAAACACAAACCTCAAATCCAAACCATAGAGTTGAAACCAAACCACCTCCAACCTCAGATTCATAACTATCAAACCCAAACGAAATCAACCTCACCTGACAACAAAACCATCTCCTCTCTTAGCTGACGCTGCTTTCCAAAAGCAAAAGCAGTTACCAAAATTAACATTCCAAACCCTAACAATTACCAAAATCAGCTCAGCTCAAATATCCAAAGCAATCTCACATTTCGCCCTAATTGCAATCGAAATTGAAGAAAAAATTGACTAACCAATTGCGGCCGAGGACCTCCTCAGCACGATAGCTGGTGACCAATTCGAAGACAGTGTTGATGTAGATGATAGGGTGGTCGGGCCTGAGAGCGTCGGTGACAACGAACCCACACAGCGCCGTTTGGAGGAGGTTCCCAACCGAAAAAGGCAGTGGGCCCCCATCATTAAGCTTGAAGAACCCGACCTCGTCTTCTTCGTCTCCGCTCAAATCCGATGAGTGGTGGGCAATGTTTTGTGTTTGGCGATGAGTTTTTTTTTTATGAGTCGGGTTGGGTGTGGTAGTGGTGTGTAGGTTTGAATTTAATTTTTTGGGTTTTAAAGTTGCTGGGTTTGTGTTTTGTTCATCTTGTTCTTGCTGGGTTTGATTTTTATTTTTGTTTTTAATTTTTTTATTTAGTTAAATTTTTTTAATTTAGAGGCTGACGTGGAAAGTTACGTGGACACAGTGGGTATTATTTTAATACTTTTAAATTTTTCCGTTTGTTAGCTGTGCAATTTCTGTCTCTGATGTAACGTTAGGGACTAAAACAAAACGCATTTTCCAGGATTGAAACTAAAATCAATGAAAAAAAAATTAGGGATCAAAGTGAGAATCGCGTGAAAATATAGAGAGTAAAAATGTGTTTTTCGCGAAAAAAAAAAAAAAAAAAAAAAAAAGGCCTCCAGCATTCATTTTTCACAGAGAAAATATATCACCTTCCCTTTTGCCTTTCTTCTCCAGCAGATTCTTCTTCTCCTTCCTCTTCTTCAGCCAAGCGTATGTGTTGGTTGTAAAAATTCTTCTATCTGCCAACTGCTAAGATCATTTAGATCATCAACGAGATCGATCTGGTAGTTTTGGAGCTTAGGTTTTGCCAAATCGTTTTTACGAGAGAAAGTTGTGTTGATTTTGTGAGAGAGAGAGAGAGCTGCTTCTCCTTTGTTTCCTGATGAGAAGAGAGACTGAAGAATGAAAGAGGAAAAATAACAATCTTTTATTCAACCGGGGATTATTTTAATAGTAATTGCTACAGTGTTCACTTCTTCAAGAGAGCTAATGTGGCAACTCTAAAAAAAAATTTTAGAGTTAGAGAGGCTGTTGCTACTTGCTACATAACATATTCTCACTCCCCACCTGGGTTTTCATTTTCCAATGAATATTCAAATTCAAAGTCTTTCATTTCCCAATCACACTCTCACGCCGGCTCCTCATATTATATTCCCTTCTTTACCTCCCCCATATTCCACCCACCACTCCACCAAACTTGTGTCCAAATCTGGGTTTTGCAAATCACTCAAAAGGGTGTCCAAATCACCAACTTGTTTGAAGGATCTTGGTGGTTTGGTTAAGGTCAGATGTGGTGGAATGGCACAAAATAATGAGAATGATGATGATGGGTTTTACATGAGGAGGTGTGTGGAGCTTGCCAGGAAGGCAATTGGGCGTACCAGTCCCAATCCCATGGTGGGTTGTGTTATTGTCAAGGATGGCAAAATTGTTGGTGAAGGCTTTCACCCTAAAGCTGGACAGCCTCACGGTGAGGTAAAACCCACTTTCCTCTCTTTTTTCTCTTGTGCAATAAGAATGAAAGATAGTATTTTGTGCGTGTGTGGTACTGTGGTGTGTATATATATTCCCTTTTCTCTCTTCAGATTTGTGTGTTTATTTTTTGAGCATTATATGTAGGTACTTAAGTTTGTGAAAACTTTGTGGAAATATTGTTTTAGCACTTTGAAAGTGGCGATAAAGGCTCTAACTTGTGGATTGTCTAAGTTTGTGAAACGCCTATTATCTATTTTTAGTTTAGTTCGACCTTAAAACTCTGTTTTGCATGGAGGGAAAAAAAATGAAGAAGATGGTTTGACAAGCATGTTTGGCAGTTTGGGTAATTCTCTACCTTTTCCATAAACTGATTCTGAACTTATAATTTGTTTTGACGGTAAGAGATTTCGAATGTGCTAACATAAAAATGGTTCTGCATTATTTTATTTTGGAATGAGAAGTTTATAAACAGTTATGTTCTTCTGGTATTTGTGTTGGGTTATTATATGCTACTATCCTAAAGGACCTAAACTATGTCAATGAACTCTGGCTCCAAAGTCCGTTCCTTCTATCACAACATTGGATGGAGGTGGTAAGTCATGAATTCAAAAACCATTAGATCCTTGTGAAACTTACTAATCAAAAGATTACTACACTGGACTATTTTGCAAAAACATTTACTACCATGAGCTACAAATAAAATAAAATTTTTATTACTTATATATATATATATATATAAAGACAAATCAAATAAACAAGTCTTAGTGTGCGTTTGGCATTGGCTTAAAAAACTAGCTTTTTTTACTATTCAACTTATTTTTATTATTATTCATGAGTCTTACTATATTATTTCAATTATCTTTTAGTTTTATCTACAGTACTTTCAGCAAAAAGTTTTTAGTTCAGCTAAATAAGTTATTTCCAAACGGACACTTAATCTATTCTTTTAGCAGTATTAGTCCATTTGTCAAGTAGCCTTAAATTGAAGTGACCTTGTGAAACAGTGATTGCAACTTAAAAGAGTAAAATTTTTCTCTCCATTGCAAGACTAGTTAACCAGTTGTGGGATGCCATAGCTGTCATTGCAAAAAATAAATGTTCACTCTAAAGAGGGGGATATGTATATATATATATATGAAAGAAGAAAGAAAAGATTTGTGACCAGGAAAATGTTGTCATTGTGTAAGTTGCATGGAAAGGCTCCTTGATAAGGAGAAATATAACTTACATTACAAGCACCAGGTATGTTTCATCAATTCAGTTAAGGGCCACTTGGGGCCTGTATGGAATCCGCTTATTTTGTTGAAACTGAAAATTTTTTTACTGAAAGTACTGTAAATAAAGGTAAAAGTTAGCTGAAATAGTGCAAAATTAAGTTGGCAAAATTAATCATGCCAAACGGACACTTGGTTTATGGTTTATGGGCTAATTTCTTCAGATTTGTAGTTTAAGGCAGTAAATTGGTTTGGAGAAATAGTTTAGTATTGCAAAATGTAATTTACCATTCATGTATATCTAGAAATTCAATTTTATTCTGTGAAACATGATAGAGTTGGAAATTAGAGAGAGAATTATGATATCTTGTTTATGTATGGCCTTTGCTGAATGTATGAAGTCAAGTGGTGAAATTTGCAGGTCTTTGCTCTGAGAGATGCCGGGGATTTGGCTGAGAATGCAACAGCATATGTGAGCTTGGAACCATGTAACCACTATGGGAGAACTCCTCCCTGCACTGAAGCAATGATTAAAGCCAAAGTAAAAAAGGTAGTGGTCGGGATGGTTGATCCAAACCCAATAGTGGCTTCAAAGGGACTAGATAAACTGAGAGATGCAGGAATCAATGTGACAGTGGGCGTGGAAGAAGAATTGTGCAAGAGGCTCAATGAGGCCTATATCCATCAAATGCTGACTGGAAAACCTTTTTTAACACTGAGGTAAAGTTACCACATTTTTTATATAACAGAAAGAATGCCATCGATCATTAAATGGTTTAATATCTATTTCTAGTCATACTATTTTATCTTCTTGGTTTTTTTGTAAACCTTTAAGTTTTTTGTTAAAAAATGTTGCTTGGGTGCTATTATATGTTGAATTTTCTTGAAAACTTGCTGTTTTAGCTTCTATTCTAAGTAAATATAAACAAAAATGTATTCCATTTAAAGAATTCTCTGTGACCTGCAGATACTCTCTCTCAGTTAATGGCAATGTTTTAGATCAGCTTGGTGAAGGAGTGACAGAGGCTGGTGGATACTACTCACAATTGTTACAGGAGCATGATGCAGTTATACTGTCTCCCACACTATTAATTGATAAGCTCTCCATTCCGGCATCCCAAGAACCTGGAGCCAAGCAACCCCTTTTGATTACAACAGCAAGAAATCCTAGTCCTCTGACCAGAATCCCAGCTCTCTCCACTGAAGAAACTGCTAATGTGATTATCTTCACAGACAAAGAGATGGATGTAGGGGACATAACAGCTCAACAGGGAATTGAAACAGTGGTTTTGGATCAGATAAATCTGAATGCAATTCTGGAATATTGTAAGCGCCAAGGTTTTTGTAGTGTTTTGCTGGATTTGAGGGGGAGCTTTGGAGATCTTGAAGAGCTTCTAAAAGAGAGTATTGAGCAAAATTTGTTGCAAAAAATTGTGATGGAAATTTTGCCAATTTGGGGTGGAAGTGATATTGATAATGAGAATTTGCAAGTGGCAATTAAGAGTCTGGATAGAGGACTAAAAGTGAAGAATTTACAACCCATAATCTCTGATAAGAAAATAGTGCTAGAGGGTTATCTTTAATGTAAGTGATTCTGTGATTGGAACTCATTGCAGACACAACATATGTGCTACAACCAAAATTTTGAATAATGGCCATTTTGTTCGGGCACAACTAAGTGAACTTTAAAAACATATTTCAATGGCATGTTTGTAAATATTTTGAAAAAGTGGACCACACGTTCTGTCATAAACAACATATCTTGTGTTTAGGTTTCTAAAAAACTGTTCTAGAAAAATGGTGTCAAACACACATTTTTTGCATTATATTAAGTTCCCTAAAAATAGTTTTCCAATCCAATTTTTTGAAAATTATTTACACTGTTTTGGAAAAAAAAAAAACATCAATGCTCTTACCAAACATGTTATTTATGAGTTTTTAATATTTTATGAACTTTTGTGCTGTCTTTAAATGTTTTACATCTTTTTATGAATTTATGTTGGTCGATGAGATGGCTTGACTATGGGTTTGTAATAAAATTATTGATATATATCGGTATAGACTGGTATCTAAGTATTTGATTTTAATAGTTGAACCAAATGGAAAATTTCATTACATACTTGCTATTGCATATTCTGTATGCATACCATTTTAAAATGTGTCTTTGAAGTTGCAAAACACGATTTCAGTTGAGGCACACAATTTCATATTTTTAACTAAAATTGTGTGACAGTGTGTGTAGGTAATTGTACAATAAGGAGTATGAGAACACTATCACTCTAAATCAAAACGGTCTCTAGCTTAGAATTCAAGATATTGACTAAGTTGTTTATGTTTTTTATTTTTTAATTATTATTTTAGCCGTCATGGAAATTTTACCTGAGATTCCATCTTACTACAGCTTATCTGGCTTTAACACCTCACTCTTTCTTTATTTATCCTTTTTTTTTTAATTAAAAAAAAGGGTATCACAGTCCTCTAACCTCAACATGTTGCCCCGGCTAGCTTTAACTGTTGTCTTTCTTTGCATTTGTTTGCAAAGTTCTGTAAAATGATAACACACAGATATGAACTAATTATTTTCGTACGAACATAAAATGTGCACCACAACCGTAATTGAATTTAATCCTAATAGACACTTAACAAAAAAAGAAGAAGAAGGAATTTAATCCCAATAGACAGTAGTAATAGTTAATTGTGTTGACAAACTTTACCTGACTAAGAATGCTTGGTGTGAGGCTTGCCTCCCTAGTTCACATATTGCAAACATGATTAGAAATTGTCTCCATATTAGGACACAAAATGACAACTTCAACTTGTATATATAACCATCATCAAAATACAAAGAGAAATTTAATTGACTAGAAAGGGATTTGGATGGCGATTTTGGTTCAAATGAATTTAATTGCAAGTGCGATGAATGGTACAGTGGTTTGACGAGTTAGAGAGGTTTTGTCAATTTATAGAAGATTTTTGAAGGGTCAACGGAAGGATCATAGGACTGTTGTAGAAGCTTTAGGAGGAATATGCTGGTGGGAAATTGGCAGCATTGAAGTTATGAAAAGGACTACAAGCGAATATCTTATAGCCAAGAGCCTTTGTCATAGCATTATACTTTTCTTTAATGAGAGTGATTGCAACGGTAGGATGCAAATGTATATTCTCCCAACTTGTTTTCAATTGGTCTAGTGGAAATCTCTTGAAGATGAGGTGATTGAGCTGTCATATCTCATTCTTTTGGTTAGGAAGAATAGGGCGATTTAGCCCTCTTACATCAACATTTTGTCCTTCATCAAGATAAGAAGTAGAAAAGAAAACAAAAACTGTTTTTGGTAAGTACTGTTAGTATATGTACTTTGACACTATCTGAATCATCTAAAGAATCATTCGATATAGAAATGCAGAGCAGCCCAAATTGGTAATTTACTCTATCATCAAAACAAGTCTATTATATACATATGAAATAAGAAAACAAATTTCATGGGAGTAAATAATTTCATATCTACAAACTTTGATGCTAAAGCTCAACTATAATGTGCAATTTATATGACAGATGATGCATGTAACTAGCCACCAGCTCTGCAAACAGGCAAATATATGGGTACCATGCCTAGTAGCCTAAATTGTGAAAATAAAAATGAGCTTCTCATCAACCTAAGAAGTAGGACGACCATTTGGTGAGTGCTCCTTAGAGTGGCTTCTCATTTTTGCAGTCAACTGAGCTTCAATTATTTTGTCGGTTGCGATTGCTTCCTGAATGTTGTTGTGAACCAGCTTGCAAAGCTCATCCAGTGCCAGCATTGGAAATGGCTCTTCAATAAGAACACCAACCTACAGAAATCAATTATCATCATATCAGAATATGGAAACTGTTTTTTGTTTGCAAAATATGCAACAGCTTGTGTAGCCACTTGATGACACAAAGCAAATACATGCGACAGTTTCAACATTTTTAATTCTTTGAGAGAGAGAGCATGTTGCTGAACACTATCCTTCAGGCCGTGTGACAACTTCAAGTTAACAAATTTTCAACCACCCCCCCCCCCCCCCCCCCCCCCAAACAACAAAAAAAGAAGAAGAAGAAAGTAGACTTGCATGACCAATTGCTAAAGATATAAAAAAAAAATACATGTGCCTTGATGTAGGCTCCCCACTTTTATTTTTCCATTTGTCTTAAAAAATAGTCATATATGGGAATCCTTAGCATCCATTATTTCTAACTTCATAACTAGGAAGACTGAATTTTTAAATAAAAAAAAGGGGGAAGGGGGGGGTGAAGCCAATGGATAAAACATAAGACTCGATAATTTGTTTCTTATCCATGACTCCCAATCCTGACTAACATGAGCCTTCACTTCTCTTTTCATTTTATACCAAAATTGAAATTCATTAATGGTTTTATTTTCTAAAGTGCCTTTGCCACATCGTTCACGTCAGGGATGAATGATTCAGTAATAAAAAAATGGAATTTTCTATAATAATGAGGGTAGAAAAACTGGGAACGAGATTTTTTAGTAAGTAGAAAAACTGGTTAAAAAATCCAGATTTGGTCTTTATGTTCAAAATATTGGAAAGTGAATATCAAATGAGAATATATTTCCTGGGTCATTTTCAAATTTGAAACATGTTTGTTAATTGTATATTTCCTTAAAGTTCTATGATCCAAAGTAGTATTTCCTATTGCTTTACTAGCACACATATACAAATACAATCACATGCATAATAAGGCAGACAGAAGCAACACATACTTCTTCTATGCAGAACAAAGAAGCAGCACTCATGAAAGTAGCGGGAATCACGATCCAATGGCAATCATCCCAAAGTATGATAGGAAGAGTGAGATGCCAGAGGACTAGAAACCTTGAGGTCAAGCGAGTGTAGGACAGGGGGATGGGGATGCCCAAAAGTTGTTCACAAACACCAATTCCTTCATGGAAACCAGAGATCTTTGACTCCTGCATTACATTTGGAAAACTACAACCTGAATAAAAAAATTTTACACAATGCACGTAATTTTGGTAGTTTTGAGCTTGTATTGGCATATAGAAACATTATAGTTTTAAGGTAAATGTTTTCGGAAAGCTTCAAGAATGTACAAACTGCATAAATGTTTCTACTTGATACTGGTGACTATTGATTCTTAATATTAAGAATCAAAAGTCCGCCAATTTTACACCTGATTGTCTATAAATTTTTTTTTTAATTTAATTTACACTACTGTGTAACCATTATCCAACTTCTTGGAATGGAATAAAATAACCAAAAAAAAAAAAGAAAAAAGAAAAACCCTGGGATCACTTTTGGAAACTCTTAGATAGCCCAAGAAGGGAATTACCAGTGCATTTCTCCTTGATTCCTCCAACTTTAGCATCTGGAGGCTTTGAGAGATGAACTCAATGATGCAACGTGGCCGATGCTTTGAATTGAGTACTATTGCCAGATCATCTACTTCAAGCACATTCTGGAGCTCTTGCCTAACATCTAAGCCATAAATCACATGACACTGCACTTAAACTGTTCACATCAGTAAGTTTGTGTCACCAAGCTAAACCTGGCCAAATCACATTCTCCAAATTACAGAAAGAAAAAAAAAAAAAAAAAAAAAAAAAAAAAAAAAAAAAAAAAACTAAAAACGACATTGAACCTTTTCCCAGCATATCATATTACTCAGGAAAAAAGAAGAAGAAGAAGTCATCACTCATCACAAAAACTCTCATTCTCCATTTTTGTCGCACCAGTACATTACTTGCTTAAAAATTCAATTTAAAACATCAGTAAAGCTTATTAGGCTACCTACCAACCACTTCTCCTAGACATTTGCAAAAGCAAGAGTGTTGTGCACTGAGTACGACCTTTTTTTTAATAGACCTTCTAATTATTAAGTACAAATTCAAATACAATTACTTCTTTCCCTCGCTAAGCTAAAACAGAAGCAAAATACCATACCAAAATCCAAAAATAGCAAATTAAACAGAGAATGTCTATCACTAACCTTAAGCGCAACCGGAAATGCCATAATGTACTGCAAAAGCGCCTTCTTGAGCGGCGCATTGACTGAATTCTCGACCCCAGAAATCACCTGCCTCGCCAAATCATTCGTCCCGGCAATCACTTTCATCCACGCCTTCCTCCCCTCCTCGAACCTCGAGTACGAAGCCTCCGTCCTGAACACCAACAACAGGGCCAGCGCCGGTGCTGTCAACTGGTACGGCAACGTTGAGGCCCTCAACACTGGGAAAAAAGCCGGCAACCAATGCAGCGACACGGCAGAATTGTAGCCTGCAATTATGGCCGCACAAGAAGTGAAGGTGATCACTGGAGGGACCAGAGATAGGATCACACGGGACGAGAGGCTCGACGAGACGTGGCGCCAATGGCGAAGCGAGCTCCTATGTTGAATCCATTTCTCGTGGTCGTAAAGAGTTCGTTTCTTTCGCATTCCTCGCTCCTTTACGTGGTCGGCCCAGTCGGGTATTGCGTGGAGGATTGAGAGAAGGAACTCAGTGTCGGAGGAGGAAGGAGGAAGTGGGGAGTTTGAAGAGGAGTGGATTTTGAAAGAGAGGGTTTTGGGTTTGGAGTTGAAAATGGAGGGAAGGGTAGTTGTTGGGTGTGGTTTGAGGAAAGTTTTGGGGGTGAAGTTGGAAGAGAGAGAGATATTGGAGATGGGTTTGATAGGGTTTGTGGTGGTTTGAGTCATTTGTGGGAGTTAGGGCTTTGAAAGAGAGGCAAAGAGAGAGCATGTTAGGGTTTCAGAGAGAGTTAAAAAAGACACAGATCGAGTGAGTGAGTGAGTGAGAGGGAAGAGAAGCGAGTGGATGGGTTAGTTGGAAACGGTTATTTTGTGATGGAGGTTTTTACACATGTTCAAATGTTTTTTTTTTTTGGGATAAAAATATGTAGTCAACATAGGCATAAAACGACTGTCGTTTTCGTCTCTTGAAATTTATTAGGAAAAAAAAAAAAAAAAAACAAACAAACAAGAAAAACTAGTGAACTATAAGTGTCACAGGGAGGAAAAAGAGCACTCTCATTAGAGGGTGGTCTCTCTCTCTCTCTCTCTTTGCAGCCGCCATTGCAAGCATCGTTCTATGGTAAGTATGCCCTTATTTGTTGTTTTTTTAAAGGAGTCGTTATTTTTAGTGAAGAAAGTAATGTCATTTACAACCCTAATGTATTCCAAATGTTTGAAAGCCTTACCAACCTGAAGTGATTTAAAATAATTATTCTTTATTAATGGTGATCGATTGTGGTATCTATAGCGATTTGAAATATATTGCATGGGTCTCTCGTTGCTCTGTGTGGAGGTTTTCCTCTATGCTTTCGCCGGTCGTTGTCCCTTCCTCTCCAGATATTTAGATTGGAAAGTAGGTTATTTGCGTTGTCTTTTTTGTATCTTATTGATAGCAACAAGTTTTTGTTTGGAAATCTTACGTTCTTTTCTCTGTAAATGAAGAAGAGTTCTTTATCATAGGGTTGTGGTTGTGTTGGCCACCTCTTTATGTTTTCTAGATTATACTATATATACTCGTAAATATTTTATTACCAATAATATTTCGATCGATTTCATTCAAAGATTATATATATATATATATATATATATATAACACCCTTAATCGATTGAATTCTCAATTTCTTTATGCGTGTCGTTAGATTCAATACAAGAGTGTTTAATTTGGGATAAATTCTGCCTTGTTAAGTTAAGAGGCTAATTATTTATTGTTTGCAATGTCAACCGATCCCTTAACAAGGACAAAAAATTAGATACCAAATACAATATGCATTGAACAAATTTATTGGTAGGACTCTCACACAATTAACTGTAGACCCCCACAAAAGCGAGAGCTTGCATTGGGCATGACCTTTTATATCCCTTCAATTAACTAGTGAAAAAAATGTCACATTGGGGATGAAATCTCCACAAAACAAGGTCACAAAGAGATATTAGAAGAAATTAACTAGATCAAAGTAGTAGTTCTTGCCACAACAGGATCAGTAAGAAGAGCCTTTGAAACTCCTCAGTACCACAACACAGACACAGAAAATTTTGTGGAATCAACTTGTGAAGACCTTGCAAATGGGTCCATCTCCTGGTGGCATATCAGGGACTTGTTATTTTTTTGAAGTTGCAACCCACAACCACAAGCACTAAAAACATATGAGATTTTTTGGCAGGGCTCAATATCTTCACATGCTTTTCTTAGATTGAGCGTGAGCTATTTCCAGGTTCCATCCAAGCTAGCTTGGAGAACAGCATTTTATTTTTATTTTTATAACCACAATAATACAAGTATATAACCATCCATCATGCAAAGTATTTGATTGCAGCAAGAGGCCCAACAATATGAAATTTCCAAAACAATAAAACATGTGTTAAAAAAACTAGGTCCCACATTACAACTTTCAAAAATTCAACACAGGTTGTAAAATCCTTACTCAAGTCCACGATATTCCTATACAAAGTGAACTGCCCATTAATTAAGGATTTTCCATTGCACTGTTGGATCCCAGCTTCACCATTTGGTTCTCTTGAAGTTACTTCTTTGTTCCAAATATGAACTCTTTCACAGTGTTTTCTGCTGACACTATCGCCTTCTTAATCTGCCATTGCAAATTTGTGTCATCACAAACTCCAGAAGAATACCAATCTTTATCATAGTATGAGTATGAGTTAACCATGTTACAATTAAATAGATAAATCAATTTCTTGTCAACAATAAAAGCAAGCACATATATTATCTTTTATTAGCTGAAGGATCGCCTCAGCAATATGGCTATTACTCTACAATATGGAACACAGGGTTAACTTTCTGGTCTACACTGTTGTACATGCTCTACTTACTATTTTCATGAATATAGATTATGCATCGATCTAAATTTTTCAACTTGACATATAAAAATCCAAAAGTAATCCATAGTTCTCTTACTTCTTACCCTTAATGCAGTAGTCAAAAGTAATTTTACAGTAGGCTAAAAAAAATCACCTTACAAAGAGTCCAGAAAAATTAAAAGTGTATGACCCAGAAGATTGGGTGTTTGTATTTGTGCAAGAATGTGCATGCACGCACACATACTTATTATTCTGGTCAAATTGAGGATAATTATTTTTTTTTTTCCAGCCGAGTACCATTTCTTATCTGCCAGGATGAAACTTTGCAATGCATTCTCCACTGCATACAAGGAAGAAGAAAAAAAAGAGGAGGGCGGGGGGGCAATTCTGCTTTCTTTTTCTTTTTTTTTTGGGTTTAAGTACTATGCTTCTTTTTCATATGCAAATAGTTTCTTTACAAAAAAATTTCTTTAGACAAACATGCTACACACAATAACCATTTTGCCAATTCCCTGGTTTTCTCTTTAAATGTAAATCCTTCCACTGATTTGCGTCTTCATAGAACAGAAACTGCTAAATCTTATCCCAGAAAAGATGTTTTAACGTTAAATTCTAAAAGTTTTAACCTTGAAGACATTAAAAGTTCATAGAGAGAGAGAGAGAGAGACTGTGTCCTCTACTCCAAGACTATGTTTTACCTACTAAGAACAGGCCATATCTTTCATCCTATGCAGGATTGGTAATAGCATCAATCACACTTAAGCACACAAGCTTCTTCGAACCTAGGCACAACAAGAGTGCTTAATGAAGTAAAGCACACATTTTTCAGATATGATGTATAAAAAGTAATAACCTCTAATAGAAAGATCCATAAAAAATAATTAAAAAAAATTAATAAACTCGATATAGTAATATATTTTTCCTGTAGGCTCAAATGGATAGTGCAAGTGCACAAAGTTTGTTAGTTCAAATTTTACACAAGGTACTTCAATTTCTTAAATTTTTTATATGGTAATTTGAAACAATTATCAATGGACTATATGACTTATCTAGTCATATAAGTTTAATCATAACATTATATACAATTCTCATGTACTACATAAAAATACATAGCTGTGATAGCTATGATCAAAATAAAGTATACGGTTCCATAAAAATAAATCTAAAAGGCGAAGACCAGAACAAGAAAAGTACATAATCCTCGTTTGAGTCCTTTGATATGTAAGCAAAAAATTGTGTAGTACAACACCTTAGAAGTTGTGTTGGTATAAAAAATCAAATATCCATGTAATTCATTTAAGGTCAAGCAGTTAATTTAAATAATTCATATTTTTTTTAGCCAAAACAAGATTAAAAAAATAAATAGAAAAAAAGAAGTGCATATCCAAAATTTGTGCTTCTTTAGAAAGCACCAGAAAGCGTGCTTTGTTATTCTTCAAATAGCATCAGAAAAGCATGCTTCAATAAAGGAGCTTTAGTTCGGCCAAGGCCAAGTAAAATGCTTGGACCTTTGGGATTTGAGCTTTGAGCTTATATGTTTAGGCAGAACACTAATACTCTATAGATCACCATGCTTCTTTCTACATTTACCTTGTATGATCCTCCCCTCACCTGGGTCTTCATTTGGACATAACCAAATCATTAGAATAACCTCCTACCTACCCCTTATACGGACACATCCATTCTAACTCCACACAAACTGTCTTTGCCACTTGTTCACCTTAGCACTCAGTTTCTCCTTTTCTGAAAAACCTAAGATTCTATACCACAAGGCATGGCTAACAATAATTGAAGCATTGCAGTCAAGTATTCTATAAAGGCCAGGTGCAGAACCCCCAATGTAAGCGTATTGCAATCAAAGTATTCACATTTTGACGAGAATCAAGTTGCCAATGAGATCTAGCTAAAATAGCACCTCATTCCCTTGTATGGGCAAGGTAGAGGGTGAGATCAGAGGGTTCAAGATCCATCAGGTGCGTGTATAACTTAACAATAGACAAATTATGATAGAAATCAATATTATCTTTTTATTGACTAAATTGAGCAAAGGGAAGATATCTTACTCAGCCAATATATACCAGATTTTGCAACAAACAATCAAAGAAACATTAAAAGCAGTAATTAATAAGTAAAGGAAATTAAGAAATGAATATGATATCAGATAAGAAAGCATTCAAGATATAACAAAATAAAGGAAATTAAAGAAAACCCACATCACAAGCTTCAATCTTTAACCATCCAAAAGCATTTGCTCCATTTGTATGCTAACATATTCTAGAATAGCATACGTCCAACAGCCCAAAAAACCCAAACTTCTTTTTTCTTTTTTTCTTATTTTTATAAAGTCTCCCATAAAGTTTCCATCTCTTTTTTCCTATAGATTCTTCACAACCAACTAGACCCTCAGACTAAAAATTATAAGGAAATAAGATAAATGATTTGAGGCGAGAAACACACATACAGGGTCGAGAGCATTGGGTTCGGAGCCATAGTCAGCAGTCAAAAGAAAATAGGAAGCAGTCAGAGTGGCCACCATAGTTGTCCTTCTCACAAGCTTGTCTGTCTGTGGGTTCACCATGCTTTTTCAACTTTCAACTTTGCACATTAAGGACTGAGAGAGAGAGAGAAGAGAGAGGGTTTTAGATAAGAAGAAGATTTTGGAAGAAGCTGGGTTTTAATATCGGAAACGACCCTCGATGTTTGTCGATATATCATTGCTCTCTCTGTGACTGTGAGGGACTGGTTTGTAAGTTTGTAACTTCAAAAAAAATTGCACAGCGGTTAAACATGAAAAACAAAAAATAATAAAGGGCCCAACCGGGTTCGAACCGGTGACCTCTTGATCTGCAGTCAAATGCTCTACCACTGAGCTATGGACCCCTGCATGTGATTATAATCTTCCAATTTTTTTTTATTAATTCGCTTCTAGCTAATTACCCCACCCCAGGGCTAAATTACAAACTAAAGTTTGGAAGTGTTTAAATTTTACATTCTGCAGTTTCAAAATTTAGACAAAAGAATGACTTAGTAAGTACTGACATATCTATAAATATGACAGATATAAAAAATAGTAAAAAAGATAGCCTAATAGAGACAATTGATGAAAGAAATGACGTAAAGACACTAAAAACAACTCTGACAAATAGTAAAGAAGGTAGTCACACGGTGCAAAAGAAGTTAGGAATGATAGAAGTAGAGAAAAAAAATAGTCTTATAGAAATAATGCAAGAAGAAGATGACGTAGAAAGACAAAAGAGTAATAATAAAAAAGATGACCTAATAATGGAATGAACAACACGTATAGAAGACAAAGGAAAGAATCCTAGTGCTATAGAAATAATGCAAAAGAAGAACCTAGACATAATTGATGAAGACAAAGAAAAAAGAATGATAAGAAAATGCATAGTAAAAGATATGTTAAAGAAAATTGAAAGACAAAATGATACATTGTAAAGATAGAAGTTATACATAAGAAATTAGATATAAAAGGAGATATAGGAAGAGAAAGACAAATGAGTATTTTAGTAGAACTAGTCAACAAAGGATGGACAAATAATAGCCCTAAGAAAAATGATAGTTTAAAGGAAAAAATTGATGAAAGAATAAAATAGTTAATTCTGCTAAACTATTATTTTGGGTATATATCATAGGTCTTTCAATTGATTTTAGTCTATTATTCAAGATACATTTTTCATTGTTGGAAACATCACACATTTAAAAGATTTCCTCCCATTTAAATCCTTCAATTTTAAAATGTAAGACACGAGACATTTAAAATAGACAAATAGTCTTAATAGATTTATGTAAATCACACAAAATCAAAAAAATGCCACATGCCTTACATCATACTAAAAATTAGAAGAAATTGAACGATTTAAATGGAAGGGTATTTTATCCCACACCAAGCAATGTCATTAAGCTACAAAGCTTTTCACTCTTAACTAATGTTCTAAAATTGGATTGTTTAAAAACCATAAAATGAAAAAGGTTCTTGAAACGAGATAATATAGAGGTTGGATTGCTATGATGCAATAATTGATTTTATATTGAACATAATACAGATAAATAAATAAGGGAAAAAATAAATACATAAAGTTCCCTAATATTGAAGCTCCAAAATACACAAATTAGTTAATTTAAGACCACAATTTTTTTTTCTTTTCTCAAAAAAAAAAAAAAAGACCACAAATTTTTTTTTTCTTTTTTTGGTGGGGGATGCAAAAACAGTGTTAAGTGTCTCGATCTTGATAGTATGATTTTTGCATTTTGAGCCACCCCCTCCACCCCCAAAAAGAAAAAAAAAATCATTTTACAAATTTATGGAACTCTAAATTAAAGAAAGATTCAGGACTAAATTGGATCGTTTTAAAACTTTTTAAAGATTTCATTTCTATTTTTAAAACTCTAAAGCAATCAATCTTTTTAAGGATTTCACATCTACTTTTAAAACTCGAGCAATCTCGTCTTTCCAAAGTTTTGCCATACACTACTGGTATGAATCCTGGTGGCTTGCAATGGTCATTATCTCAAAAGAAGTCAGAAAAGATATAAATAATATCTAATTTCATCACTAAGAGCCTTATAATTCAACTGACACTTCTTGATGTTAAAAAAATAAAAAACGTTTTAGAGTTCAAATCTCATCCCCCAATTATCAAATATATGCATAAAACAAAACATTAAAAGATCAGCCCATGCATCAAAGCCGCCTAAGGAACACCAACCAAAGAAATAGGGGTGCCTAGAAAGAATATTACAGAAACAGACAGACAACAAGAAATACTAAGCTATCACTTCTGCCGATCCGTATGACAACTTAGTTGATCCTAAAATATGCAACAATAAAATTATTACATCCATTGGGGTAGGTTCTGCAAAGTTTCAGCTGTCAATGTTGAATAAATTAGTGTACACACGCATGCGCACACGCACATAGACTCCCATTATTTTCCTTAAGCCAGCTACAGTGTGAAGGGAATTACTTTATTGGATTCCTCAATCGAAATGTTTCTTTCGTTTCTCCATAATAGGCCGGTTCCTTGGCTGAATAAGTGACAAAGTTCCAGCCAAAAGCCGATCCTCCAACAATGTGTATCCCTTGACTTCGACCATCTTCAGCCCGCTGCTTCTCAGATGGTTTTGAAAATACCCTATCTGGTTGAGGCTGCTCTGTTGTTGGTTTAATATCCTTGGGCTGCTCTTGTGGTTTTTGACCATCCTGGTTTTGGCCTTCTGGCACGTTCTTATTCTTACCCATGGAAGTTGTTTCTGCTGTGAACTCCTTTTGTAGTTCCACCAGAAGCTTCATCTCTGCAAATTGCAAAGCAAATCTCATGAATCAACATAAATTACATTCTTCTTGTCCACCTTAATAAATAGCAACAGGCAACATCTCAAGGACTTGGTTCTGTCATCAGGAATCTTAGATTCTATAATTGCTGGAAGTGAATGGGCACAAGAAAGGGTGCTGCCTAAGAAACTCAGGACACAATATTCATTCTCTATGATCAGTAATTCTAGGTCACGAATAAGACCAATGGCTCTTTAGTATGGATGCAAATCCATCTCATTACGCTAACAACATTAATTCAGGGTGACAACAAGCCAACAAATGAGTTAGGGGATAATCCACGTTGCAAGCTTTTGAGATATCCTAAAGATATGAATCAGCCAAACCAGCTTAGATTTCAAGATCCTCAGCCAAGCCAAAATGAATAAACCTTTTCATTTACATATCTATTGTGCAAAGATAATTTAACAGAATAATTTGATGATACTAATTTGGAATAAGAGAAGATATAATACTATAATTACAGAAAAAAGATGAAAATGTGATGCCTAAAAGATTGAGATTGGCACACAAAATGGAAGATACCTTTATTAACCTTTTTACATGGAGTTAATGTTAAGTAACCAAATTGCACAAACACATGGATGATTCTGTTCACCTGTGTGAATAACATAGAGAGTGTTTTGATAAGCTTACGTTCTCGTATTTCATCAGCTGCCTTGCATTTCCGAAAGTCAGGGGTCCGGAGAACCTTCAATATGATAATCAAAAAAATAAAAATCAGGCCTATCATGATTGATAATATCTATCACACAAATGAAGCAGTTCCAAAGCACTATCATGTCACCAACAGTGGCTATATCTCAGATGAAATTTCGGGAACCTTAAATTCCTTTGATCATGTATTTGTTATCCCACAATGAAAGAAAGGAAGGGGGAGAAAAATCTCTGGAGCACTTGACGGTTCAATTCATCCATGCACAATCTATTGTAATGAATGTGAGAAAAATACAAAAGCAATAATACACAGGTCACTTTAGAGCACGGTGATGGGAGAAATGGAAATAGTTAACAACACTATAACTACACAACCATTAGTCAATGCAGCCATGTAAGCAATTACAGGAAATGATGATGATTAATTACAAAATATAGGGAAAAAAAGAGAATATATACAAAGATTAGAGCTTTTTCTTCAAGAGCAATGCCTAAAACCAAGATACTTTACAAAACATCAAAGTTATCCACCCTAATGGTTAGGGAAATTAATTTGTATACAGTATACACGATGGGGATTCTCTTACAATGCATAACCAAAAAGCATATAGACTGTATTTCAAGGTCAATGTACAATATAAACTGATAGATCCCCTGTAAGCCTTGGGAGAACTTTTATACACACTGTGTACTTAAGCAATTTCCTCTTATCAATAGAACCTCTGATTACTCATCAAAATAATATACATATGTCATATGTGGTTTAAAATTTGAGAACAAATTACCAATCTTTTTGCTGTTTCCAAATAGGCCTTAATCAATAATTAAGCATACTCTAAGGTACTATACCATAAATCATTTCATTTTCCTGAAGGCTGCATCAGACGGTAATAACAAAATTTATGCCAATGAATATTATACCATACACACAACACAAGCCAAACAACAACAAAAGAAGGAAAATAAACTCTACTTCCTCAATCCTCATAGTTTTCCAGGTAAAACATCATAAGCAGTATCTCTCAGTCACTAAAAATAGATCTTGTTCCTTCACGTTTCATATATATCACCAGAGCATGCCTATTGCTAGTTTAGATCATAAGTTCACAGCAACCAAAAAAAAAGTTGAAAATTTTCTGAGAATTTTACCAACTTTCAGCAGTTTTTTAATTCATCAAAATTTACCAACTTAAGGTTCTGCACACGATTAGAAAAGACACCTTACTGTGATTATAACAAGACTTTCCCATGTCATTCCTAACCTCAAATCCCATGTCAAGCAGCTCCAAGCCATTCACCAAAAAAAAAAAAAAAAAAAAAAAAAAATTAATATAACAAATAACAGTGCCCGGATTACCTTTTTTTAAAAGCACATAATTTTAACATAAGGAATGTTAAATTTTGTCCCAATTCCCACAATCCCACCACTTACTCATAAGTACTAAAAAGACACAAAACATTACAAAAAGGAAGAACACGATCACATCATTATACATCAAGAAAAGAAACCCAGAAACGAAATTACCAGAAAACTTCCATACAATCACAAATCCTGTACCCAATTAGTGCCAATATGTACTTAAAAGAGAAAAAGGAAAAAAGAAACACAAACATGCATGAGACAAGAAACCCAGAAATGAAATCACACAATATCTTAAGAACTAACAGTAATTCTAAGTAATTTTGTAGCTTTGAGCAAGTGGGTATGAAGAATATCACCTCGAGAAAATGAGGACGAAGATCTCTAAGAATAGAGCGCATCTTAAAGTAGTTGGAGTTCTGGAAATGAACACTAGTAGTAGTGTCTAGTGGTCTCTTCTTGGACTTGGGAGGAAGAGAAGGGGGAGGATTTGGAGGGGGACACTGGGCTATGTTTGGGACTTGAGTCGGAGTTGGAGTTGGTGTTGGTGTTGGTGTTGGTGTTGGAGTTGGAGTCGGTGTTGGTGTTGGTGTTGGTGTTGGAGTCGGTGTTGATGCTGGAGTTGGTGTTGGTGTTGGTGTGGTCTGAGATGCCACAGCTTCTTCCATTGTTGATGTCTTGTTTGAGTTCTGAGTTCTGAGTTCAACTATCGAAGTCGATCCCCAAATTCTTTGGCTCACGCACTTTATTTCTTTGTAAGTTTTGTTAACGGACGTTACTTCAATTTTTTAAAGATTTATTTATTTTATTTTATTTTTGGAGAAGAATTTCTTTAAAGATTTTTAAAAAGTAAACAATTAAATCTTGAGTTTTTTAAAACAGTTATAAATTAAATTCAGCTCATTCAATTTTCTATTTTTGAAATTAGGGCTAAATTGTCTTATTTTGAAAATTTTACCTTTTGAAATAATAAGGTTTGCTTTGTATTTCCAAAATTATAAAGCTTAGAATATAATTTTTTTTCCCTCCTTCCCCAATGAAATAAGCTATATATATATAAATAAAAATTTAAAAAAAAAAAAACCTTGTTCCCTATCAAGATGAGAAAAGTGCTTGTGTATATTTAAAAGTTGGTGTTGTAAAACTAAAAGTTAGACCTTTTTGAATATATATCATTTGTAAGTCTTTAAAACATGTGTTCACTTAAGTTACAATGTATTTTATTTTTTTAATTAAAATTTTCCTTGAAAAGATAATAATATCTGGGCATCTGGGCTGTTGTTTTGAACTTATATTTCCCTTGTTTTTTGGGGGGGATGGGGGGTTATTTTGAATTAAAACTATTTGAATTTTATTTGTTTATACAACCAACTGTTTAAATTCAATTTTAATTAAAGAAAAAACTGTTTAAATTCAATTAGGGAACTTAATATATTGCATTTAGAGTATATATTGTACCTAGATTTTATCCTAATTATGTACTTTACTTTTTCTTTCTTTTTTTGAGAAAGAAAAATGTACTTTACTTAATTGTAAGCATGTACTTAAGTTTTTCCAATAAGGAATTTTCTCCTCCAAATCCTCTACCGATTTGAAGTAATTTATCGTTGTGCATTGTATTTGTATAGGTTGGAATTTGGTGCAATATTAATAGTTAAAATAAATACTAAAATAATGTTAATAAATATTTATCTAAATACTAATGATAGTAAAAAAAATTCAACAACATTCATTAGCCCTTTCTTGATTTATGTTAGTCCAGCCTGACTTTTCCATAAAATTACATCACCTTGTCTATTAGATAAAATTAAATTTCCGATTGAAAAAAGGAGGAGAAAAAAAAAATACATAGAATGTCTTTCACAGGTGCTTTTAATAGCCATCAATCAAATACTTTTGGTAATATCTTGATTCTCATATCATCCACAATAGTTAAAAGAATAAAACAATCCAAAAAACCAACGATTTTACATAAGCAAGAAGAAAACAGGCATTCAATCAATACACAAATTACAAACTTGTGTAAAATCTCTTCCCACTCATTTTTCACATTTTCTTTTTCTATTTTCATGGAGGGAGAGGCAAAATGCACAATTGAAGAAATAATGAACAGAATAAGAAAAAATTCCCAGCCCACAAAAAAAAAAAGCCAAAACCCAAACCTATCCAAATATTGTTTGTCCTAAGTTTCAATCCAATGACACCCTCAAGAGCATATATCTTTAGAACATGACTGCCCTATGGAATGAGTGCCTTGTCTGGAAGTGAAAACCATGCAATCAACAACAGTGGTAATCAATCTTCATCTGCGAACTGCCACAATGGGGAGAGTGAGAATGACAATCTTCACTTCAAATTTCACTTCTGTCCAGCAGTAGCATTCCTCTTGGCTTCAAGAATTGTACCCTCCTTAAGAGCTGCCTGTGCTTCATTCTCCATCTCAAGTGCAGATAGGGCAGCAGACTGGAGATAAGAAGCAATGTGCCACACAGGGGAAACAACTTGAGCTTGCATTGCATCATTGAGTGCTTCCTGAGGCATGTCACTCATGAGATAAGACAAACTACGGCGTGCATAAACTGTTGGGGAAACCATGGTTCCACCATCAACAAACTGCAAGTTAAACAACAAACCATCAGCACATTTATAACCATTACATGCATCTTAAGTAGCAAGAAGAATAATCCATCTACAGTTATGAACAGGATAGACCCCAAGGAGACAGCCAAGTGGCACGCTGGAAACACCTGCTACTTAGGTGATGTGGTTCCAGAAAATCTCCGGCCAAACAGAAATAATATTCTAGAAGATTCACCCATAACAAGATTGCCTGTATAACCCCAAAGGATAGCACAATTGGCTGGAGACCATGCCTCATGAAAGGGAAGTAGTTCGAATCTCTCATTTCTCCCCTTCAGCCAAAACTCACTTAAAAAGAGGGGGAGGGGGGGGGGGGGGGGGGCGGCGGGGAAGAAAATCACCTGTGTATAATTCTCTATTGCAGCTCTAAAATCTTTCTGACGAAAAGCAGCATCACCCTTTTTCTTTGAATTCAATGTTTCCTGCATTTGGTCGGTCCACATTTGAAAAGAGAGCTGTGGTGCAACATAAGAGAAGAATTTTAATCATCAATATGTACGAGGTTCTTTGTATGTTAGACTGAGACAACAGGAGTACAGATACATAAGCAGGTACAGTTAAAACAGCAGAAATGTTTTAAAGAATGAAAATTGTCAGAAATAACTCCATGCAAGCATCTTTGGAATTTCTCCAATGCCTGCTAAGCCCAAGAATGATTGTAGAAAGTAGAAACTAAATTTCGACAAAGCTAAACATGCAAAAAGAAAAAAGAAAAAAAAAAGACCCTAGTGGATGAATCATTATCATTTGAAACATATACAGAACCTCATTTGCCACTCCTTCGTCATCTTTATATCCAACATTTTCCAAGACCTCATGGATGGCAGTCAAGTCCCTTCTTGAGCATGCCTCACCAAGTGGGGACAGAGGAGAGAATGAAGCACTGTGAGGAATACCCATCAAGACATGAGAAGGTACCTGTATAGGAAAGTAATTTTTATTAAATATAATAGCAATGATAATCATAATAATAAAATTAAATAAAAAAAAGAGCAAAATGACACAAAAGGGAGTTCTATGAACTGATACAACCAAATGGGGAGTGTTTCTGAAAAAAAATCAGCTACATGAAACGCATCAACCAGAAATTTACAATTTAATTCAGCTAAATTACTCTTTTATGTGTCCAAATGAAATGCCTGTGTCACACTTGATTCTAATGTACTTCGCAGTGTATCAAGGCACTAAAACTAAGACTTACCTGACTAACCACATTGAAGTTATTGAGTTTAACAGAACTGTAACCTGACATGACCACCTGATGATGAAAATATGTATCAATTTAAGCTTTTATTACACATTACTGGGCTCGTATTTTAATAGATTAAGCTTTTGGGAGAACGGAGAACCGGTTTCATAACATAGTACCAGAGCCCTGTTTGACCAGAAGATTTTTAATTCTAAGTCTTGGCTTCCATGTATCTTGTCTTTTCTTAGCAAGTGCAAGGCCCACAGTCTATTTAAGCCTGTTCTTCAATCAAGTTTGTTAGCATGCCTGCATGTTTTACAAACGACTTCACATTGGAGCTTTGAAGTTGGCACTCAACTGCTAGAGGTGGGGGGGGGTTGTTTGGGTTGTGAAGCTTTCAGTAGGATAAGGAGGATCTTATTCTTAAGTTCAATGGTTGGGCCCTTTGACTAACATCTCAGGTTTCTGAACAATATAATCAAGAAAGAGTGGAATGACAAGATAATGGGATACCTATACCTGGGAACCTCAAAGACTTCAATACTACATAGGTCATAATCTTCATCACTGGGTTTCAAAACTCATCAGAAATCCCTATCAGTCATATTCATCTTTAGTTGACAGCTCACTTCACATAGACATATTCCAAGAGCTAGCTTATCCCATTCTCTACAACATTCCAAGTTATAGATCTAGAGCCTATTTAGAAACTTTTATTAAAACATCCAGAGCAGCCAACTGATATTCCAATTATGAGATTGAGAATAAAACGCATTACTACTTGAGAAACTGACCTCTGTTTCCTTCTGAAGTGGAGTCAAAGCAGCCACTAACGACTTTGGATTAGGCCGTTCTCGAGGTTCATACTGTAAACATCGGGAGGCCAACCTTACCAACTCAGTCCCATCATCATCAGAAAACTGTCCTTCCAAGCAAGAATCAGTCAGCATCTGAAGATTCCTGTCCCGAATCAGGTCAAGGGCCTGGAACGAATCACTAAAGAATTAGTCATTGTTTTTAAATACATCAGAGAAAATGTCAAGCGCAAGATTTATAACATTTTTATTCCAAGTATTATTAAGGGTAGACGCAACTTTAATGAAAATTTCATTTATTTTTCTTAAAAAAATTACTTACAAGCACTTACATGGCTGGGGGGAATATGCTTTCCACTGATAAGGTCTAGCAAAAGAGTACCGAAGCTGTATATTACACTTTCTGGTGTTACTCTCCCTACAATACACAAGGCCCATGAAATTTAGTCTTCAAATATCAAATCTTCCAAGTCATAGTATTTTGTAATGTGTAAAAACACTATAGATTATAGTATAGATCTTGCCTCATAGAAGAGCACAAAAAGAAATGATGACGAGTACTCAAAACCAACACCATTAAATGATATTACATAATAGGGTCCTATTAGCGGGCACCCTTAGGACATTTGTTAATATATTATTTTAGAAAAATTTTAGTACCACTTTTATAGGAAATATAAAAAGCTGTAAAAAAAGTTAGTTATTTTTCTTTTCCCATAAAAAGTTTAGTTCTTAAACCAATGCCCTTAGGCATCCTTTAACTTTTCCCTACATAATATAACAAAAAATTATTATTTTTTAGAAAAGGTACATACCGGTTCTTAGATACTCAGGAGGAGTGAATGCTAGATTTGTGCTATAACTTTTTCCATCCCTACTATTTTTCATCAGGCCAAAGGTTGAGAGTCTAGAATTACCATCCTGCAAAATTCTAATGGATAAATAGAGGACTGCATATCAAATCTAACTAGAATTATGGTTTCAAATAAGATGAATGATAAAATAATTACCTCATCAAATAAAATTCTGTAAGCATTAAGGTCATGATAAAGGGCACGCCCTTTGCTTGTACAGTATTCTAGAGCTTGTGCAAGATGAAGAACAACCCTTAGTCGCATTGCCCATTTCATAGGTTGTGTTTCCCCTGATAGAAGATAGCACCATATCATTTCACATCACAATAATTTGGAAAATTGGTGGTGAAGCCAGCAATTTTAACTAAACAACGCTTATCACATTGCTCCTTTCATAGGAGTTGGCTATATGGTGGCAAACAATGCACTTTTTAAAAATTAAAGTGATTAATATATAAAACCTTTGAGTACACTACGCATTAATACAAAAGACTTACAATGAAAAAGGTGCTTTGCAAGAGTTTCATTAGGCATATATTCTGCCACAAGCAATCGCTCATCACTTTCACAACAGCAACCAAGTAGATTTGCCAATCTATGGTTGCGGAGCTGACCAACAGATCTTGCTTCCTCCTACAGTTATGAAAAAAAAAATTCAGAGTTATTACAAGTCTATAAGGACCAAATTAGCTAAAGATAATGAAACTGTTCCTGCTATCATATTGAGCACTATGAAAACATATAAATAGATATTGCCTTTGATCACCAAATATACAAGGCATGGTTCATAGCTGCAAAACGATATAGCCATAAACAAAGAAGAAATAGAAAATGGCTAATTACCCCCAAAGGAACTGATAAAAGCTTGTGGCAACAGGGGAATGAAGTTGTAATTTAACATTGGTTTTGAAGACAATATAGAACAGACCCATCACTAAGTGTTCATTTAATGCAGGAAAAATCATGATTTGGATGGGAAGCATAAGGTGAAGAGCCTTATGAAACAAATAACAACAAATGTCCAGTTAGAGGTAAATAATAATCTACCATAAATTGCCGGGCATCAGGCCAAGCCATCCTGTTAAAGCGTTTGACAACAATTCTTGTCTGATTTTCCAGCTTCCCTTTATAAACAACATTCGGAGCTTTCTCTCCATGCTCCGATACAATATTTTCCACTGCAAACCCAGATGTAGCATTTTTAAGTTGATCAAATGTGAATTCACGGAATGCAGGCAATTGGTTGAGCTCACTCTTCTCCTCATTCTCTGCAATAAACACAATAATCAGCGTCCATCAACCATCTACTCAATTCTCCACAAAAAAACACAAACCACACTGTAAACCACTTGTACCCACCAACATCAGGAGTTTCAAGAACCGATGCCTTCACTTGTGAATTTGAGCAACATGGCATGAGTTTAGAGGACTGACAACCCATCTTCCAAAATCAAAGCTTATTTGGCTAAAACCTTTCAGTGATACACCTATCTGTGTAATAAAACTGAGTGCTGCACATCCAAGCAACCCAGATTCACATGCACTAATTCAACCTTTTTGCAACAATAGCTAGCTTCTACCAAACTATGGTTTCCCGATCTTGAATGGTTGAAAAGCACACTAAAACAGGTTGAAATGGCAATTTTCCACTCAAATTCTTCAGAACCACAATGCCCTGGAAATAAATTTAACAGTTCTGTATTAGTGAGTTGATAAGCACTAAACAATGCAAATTGCTCTCAGATCAAACACATTATCAATTAGATTCTTCTGAGTATTCACAAATGGTTTTAAGTAAATGATCAGATAATGAGAAACTAATATAAATTTTAAATAAAAAAAAATCCAAGTGAATCTGTTTGAATCAATATGCAAATTTGCCATAAAGTTTTCTGGTTGCATTGGCAACCAAAAACACAATGCAGTAGTTAAAGTAAAAACATTCCATTTCTTTGTTCAGTTATCAGCCATTTTTCTTTTTCTTTCCTTTTTCTGCTAAGAATTAATTGCTAACCAAGTCAGTAACTGCAGTTTGTACTCTTTATTAGAATCATAAATAACCCAAATACTAAATACTACCAAAAAAAAAAAAAATACCTTTGAAAGCTTTACTTTCCTTACTGAGTCAATCTAGTTGAGACCGAACTCAAAAAAATTTGATGACCCAGATTCCAAAACCTAAAACCCAGTAAACCTCAACTTCCCAATTGGCCCCAAAACAGCTTCTTTCTCCAATTGCAAAGAAAAACCCTGATTGAGTTTCAGTTCTATCCGATCAAAACAACTGAAACCACAACCTTTTTTCCCTTCAAAACCTTGTTATCAAAGTAGTTAAACCAACCACTTCTCGATCCACTAAAAATTTTCAAAACAAGAACCAAAAAAAATCCCACAGAGTTTTCAAAACCCAATAATTCTTCAACTTCTCGATCTAAAACATAAAACCCACAAAAAGAATTCAAACAAATTAACAAATAGCAAAAGCCAAAAAAGAGAAAACGTGGAGGTTGAAAAAACTCAAAGCTCAAGATCTATGAATAATAAGAGGAAGAAGCTAGTGTTTGAGTTTTCTTCTATAGCTGTTTGATTTGGTCTTTCTTTCTTTTCTTTTTTTGACAAACTTAATTATTACCGACATGTCACGATGATGATTATTCAAAGTTCTGGAATCTGGTCATTATTTTAATAAAATAAAAAAATGGTTGGAATAAAGATATAAATAGTAATCACATGAAGATGTTTGTGACTGTGTTTGTTTCTTGTTACATTTGTTTTGTTTTTTGTTTTTATTAATGTTGTTAGTTATTATTATTTTGAAAAAAAAGCACCGCCAATTGATTTGGATTGTTATGTGGGGTTTTGGGGGCCAACGGGCAAGGAAAAGTGGGGAGGTCTTTAATCATTCGGTCTTTCCTCGTGCTCCCATTACTCCCGCCGTAATCATTTCCATTTTTGTGACCTTTTCAACCAAAAGGAACTTCAGTAAACGGCGCCGTTTCGCTCGTCTGCTCGAGTTTCATTTGCCATAATCATCATATACAGCACACTAGAATTTTCCTAACTTTTTTTTCATAATGTATTTGTTAATGGCTGCTCCTGGACACTTGATAATAACAACATCAACAAAATTTTAGTTTTAAATTTTTTAGAATCTGTTGTTAATTTACAACAGATTAGTCAAATTTAGTTACTTGTAATTTTTTTTTTCCTTTTCAAAATCACAGTTTCTATTACTTTTTTGAAGGTTGATTAAATATACTCAAATACCCTTTTTTATAGGATCAAGAAAGAAAAGTGACAAGTGTACATGTGTCATAAAAGCATAGAAAAGTAACTACAACATGTTGTAGAAATGATTCCTTATCGAATGTCCTGGGCACCCATTAGTTAGACAATTTTTACAATTGTTGATATGAGATGTTTGATTTGGTGCATAAAAAAAGTGGTTTCACCAACCAATAGTCATGTAACTTGGCGACATTATTTGGAGTCATGTATAGAGAAAATTTGAGTTCAAATTCCCCTCCTTCTCTTTTCACATGTAACTTGTAACAACTTTAAAAAAGTGATATTACTTCAATCACAACTTTTTATCTTAACATGTTGTGAACTTAGAATTGATCTTTTTGCTAACATAGCATATAAACTTTTTCGAGTTCCTAACTATTCTTCTAGTTATGTGTATGTGTAGTCCTTTCATTCCACACATACAAGATAATGACAGGGAGGAATCATTTGAAGGACCCTAAGATGTTGGCTATGAGTTTTTAACCTAATACCACATGAAGCTCATTAGACTTTTGGAACCACTAGACTGACTCATTGGGTTTCATAACATTACTCTTTTAAAAAATCCAATAATTTAGAACTTTGTAATGACCTGCTTCACTTGCCTTTGGTACAAGTTAGGTTCTATTTCAATGTGGAGAATGTAATATATTATAAATTTACACATACATAAGATGTTTCATCCTTATGATAAAAGTTATTTCATTATTTGGTGGAATAAAATTTTAATAAGTTTATAGATACAAAAATAATTTCACAATTGTCGAGATGACAATTTAACATTAATAAGTAAAAAAATGACGTCAGTAATTGGCTTAAATGAGAAACTTTAAAAAAAAAAAAAAAACTATCAACTCAATTGTTGTGAAATTTATTGTATTTGTAACATTACTTGTAACATTTTAGTTAACATGTCAACGTATACATATTTAGATATTTAATAAGTTTCTACCCTAACCCCCCACCCCCCCCCCCCCCCCCCAAAAAAAAGAGTTAACTTCACTACATGGACCACTCACCCTTAAAAGTTATCATGATTTTTGAGTGGGGTTTGTGGTATGACTTTGTGTTAGAATCTCTCATTGCTCTCCTTTGTGTGTATGTGTTTGTTTCTCAACCAAAAAAAAAATCACCACATGGACTCGCGTTGTTGCTTTATTTAAAAAATAAAATAAAATAAAATTTGAGAGGATCGTAATCCTTTTAATGTGACAAAATAAATTCCTTAAGGTCAAGGTTTGAGTTGTCTGCTTTGTTCTTCTCAAGCTAGCATCCTTACATGCTGCTTTGTGTATATTCAAAGGGTTTTACTCGATTTTAAAATTTAAGAATTTGAATATTTGTTGATAAAAATAATTGTAAATAATTTTAGTTTTGGTGATTTTTTTTTTTAAAAAAAAACCTATTAAAAATTGTTACAGTTAACACTATGTTTGGTTTAGGGTGAAAACTGGAAAGCGAGAGGATGGAAAATGGGTGAAGGAAAAACGAGAGAAAAAATGAGATTTTTTATTGTTTGGTTGGGTGAAAATAGAAAGAAAATAAAATGGGATAGATAGAGTTTTCCACTTGGGCCCACCCTTTTTTTTTTCTCTCTCTCTAAATTAGGGAGAAAAGATCAGAGAAAATGGTATTTAAAATAAAATTTACAAAATTAATACCAGTTTTTCATTCTTCTACTTTTAATTATAAAGGTATTATGGTAATTTTTTTTTTATCATTCTACTTTTCTATCCTCTTTGTCAAATACACATGATGAAAAATACACATATTTTTTTATCATCTCAACATTTTTCATTCTACATTTCTACCATAAAGTTAATGAAAGAAATTAAGAGCGATTGAAACAAGAAAGTTAAGCTTTTGCCATATGATGTGTCTTTGACTATTTTATTTTATTTAATGTACTTTTCTATAATTTTGCTTTTAACAATTTATTGAACATTTTGGGAAGTTACAAAAGTGGACACAAAACATGCTATATTCCAATTTTTTATATAAAATAAACATGGATACACAATATATATATGTGTGTGTATTATGGTTTATGTAAATCAAAAACATTTAATACTATTGCAAATAAATTAAGAAGCAACAATAAATAAAATTTTGTAGATTTATTAATAATAAAATATTTTACCTGTTGAACTAATTAAAACCCGTATAAGTTTAATTTTAAATTTAATTGTTAAAATATGAAATATTTTGTGTGCAAATTGTTTGTATTTAAAGTAAATTATATAATAATTAATGAAGAGTATCTCATGGCTTGGAGGATAAGAAGAACAGGTGGAAAAAATTCAAAAGTTTCAGTAGGCATTAAATTGTAATGTGGACAGCAAGACGGACTTTTATCACAAACTTGTAGCCAATTGTTGACCAAATAAGTTTTGAATTGACATGTCCGAAGTCTGAAGTCTTGTGGCTGAGAAGATTACTTGGTCTTTATCATGGACGACTTATATTCAATATCCCTTTTTCCACTTGTTATATGGGAGAGGACAAAAGATTGTTATCCCACTTGATATAGGGGAAAAAATTCTCAATATTGAAAGCCTAGCCTAACCACAAATTCACAATGAGCAATGGTGGATTAACTATTAACTATTAGATTTTAAATTGGAGAATTCCACGACAATGGAGTATTAATTGTGTCTGTATTGTGTTTACCAAAGTTCTAAATTACAAGTCCAAAATGCAGCAAAGAACAGACAAAACTTGATGATTTTGATTTCCTTTAATTGATGTTTGATTGATTGATTGAACAGGTGTCTTCGACAATAGATCTATCCAAAGAAGATTCTCAACAATGGCTTAATTGATTGAGAATTGTTATAAGTTGGTTGTTGTCTTGTATTATTCTCCATAGCATTTGCATCCACGTCTAATCATATCTTTTTATGGCATTTCATCCCCCAGCTGCAAGGAGAATATTACTAAATAACCTTAATTTTTAAACTATGTAGGCAAACAATTATTTTTTTTAAAACTATTTAACAAAATATCACTTTTTTAGAACTCGACATTGCGATGTCAAGTTTTGACTGGAACTCGACATTAGTTCCACTTAATAATGTCGAATTCTGCACAATTTAAAAAAAAAAAATTAAGTGACAAAATACGCACATAACCCGACTTTACTTAGAACTTAATATTAATAATGTTGAGTTGTAAAACAATAACATATTGCCACAATGTTTGAAAAATAGACTATTTAGCTATGTAGTTTAAAAACTAAGGCTGTATAGCCATTTTTAGCCGGTTGCAATTTGTGTTGGTCTTCTAATGGTAACCTACTAACGTAGCTATGTAGCTTTTTGTGCCTTGGTCATCTGTCGATAACCTTTTATTTTTTAATAATCCTTTTGTCGGTAACTTAGCTATGTAGCCTTTTGTGCCTTTTATCATTGAGCTGTGCTAGTGTTACATAAAGTGACACAACTTGTGTCACATATCACCCACGTGACAAGTTATAAGTGGTAGAGAGAGGTGACCTCACAACTCGCCATGTAATTGTGCCACTTTAATGTGCATAAGCATTATTCTTTATCATTTGCAACAAAAGGGAGTGGTGGTGCTTTTTCACACAACAATAACAATACAACTTTTCTTCTAGAAGATTACAATATACTTTTTTAATTTTTTAAGAATATACTCCGTACAACTTTATGGGTAACGCTTAACTTTAAAACAGCGGAAGCAATAAAAAAAGAAAAAAGAAAAACAAGTTTAAAAGCGGGTGAGGGGCATTCCGAGAATCGAACTCGGGACCTCTCGCACCCAAAGCGAGAATCATACCACTAGACCAAATGCCCTTGCGTGACAAATAAAGAGAACTAATTATTACTCACCCTAAATCGCAACTTATAAAAAACTATTCCTATTAAAATTTCCTAGGGTTAGGGTCTTAAGCATTTGGTCCGAATTAACTTGCGAACGCATAGACAGTGTGGCAAAAAATGTCGAAGAAGAACAATCTCACCCGTAGAAAAAATCAGTATGCATTCGATCTCAAAAGTAATCACACCTCCAAATCTCTCTTTCTCTCTTTCAATTTCGTCCAAATTTTTATATATTTTGTATTATGTTGCTAATTGGATTTATTGCTTTTTGTAAATCAGGGGAGAAAGAAGAAAAGGAAAAGCTGGCCAAGAAGCTTCAAGCCAAGAAGAACAAGATGAAAGTAACCCTCTTTCTCTTTCTCTTTATTTCCTTTTTATTTTTTTGGTATTAATTTCAATATTATTATTATTATTATTTATTTATTTTGGAATACTTAAAAGTGAAAATTTTTGTTCAGAGTTGGTGATTTCTATCATTAGCTCAGTTAAAACGAAATTTTTTCTGTTTATTGGGAAAACCCATTATTCAAATTGTGTAATTTTTATTGTTTTATGGGTTTTCTGAGCAACCCGTTACAAAATTATAAAACAATTGGTGTTTCTTTTTTAATTTTTAATGAATGTTAGTCCGTTTGAATTTGATAGATAAAGTTTGGTGTATGATGAGATTTGTAGTAAATGTTAGATGAGTTAGTTTGAAATGGCATGTTGTGGTTATGAATGTTATCCCCTTTGAATTAAAATGTTTGTCTTTGGCTGATTATGTGATTAGGTTGATCGTAGTGACAAGAAAAAGAAGGGCGGAAGTGGGTTTCAAGTGGGAAAGAGAAAAGTGAAGACCAAATTGACGGCATTGACAAAAGCTAAAGCCGCACAGGCAATGGAGCTTGACAAATGAGGTTCTATTTGGATAGTTTTATGTGTATGTGGAGAAGCTAACAATTTTGTTTGAAAATTATGTTTTATCGCTTATTTGTTTTTTAATCCAATTTGAAAATTATTATGTTCTATAACTTTTATTACTTGCTGGAAGATTTGGATACCGTTGTTATATCATGTTTGATGCCAACTATGTATCTGGTCTGTAGTGTCTAAGTAACTAGAGTATGGATGTGGAATATATATCATTTAGTTTTATGGAAGCTAAAAATGTTTTGATATGAAAGTTTGTGTTTTAACAGCTTGGGATCATACTCTTCTTGCTTTGATCAAAGTACAAGTCCAGTGTACAGAATATAAAGAAGGCTCTGAATGCTTGTCTTGTAGGAATGAGTAAGGCCCCTGACATGTAACATGACAGACAGACATTTTTTTTTTTTTCATGTGGAAAAAGTGTTTAACAATACTAACATTTAGTTGGAGATAGGGTTTGAACTTTGGAGCAAATTATTTACTAATAAAAAAAAAGTTGAAGCAAATAAGTGGAGGTTAAGTCAATGCTTTCAGGGGGGAGGGAAAGGGGGAGATTTTCTTTTGATTGGTATTGGCTGGTACTAATTTTTGGCATCTTTGGTTTTAAAAGGCTGAGGCAAATTAAATAATAGTAATAAAATATTGTTTCCTAGATGTGAGGGGGTTTAGTTCAAGTGATAGCTCAGTTGTAATGGGCACCCTTTGTGGTGCTTCATGTTTGTGGTTTGAACTCACTTACCCCTCCCCCACTATACCATAAAAAAAAAATGTTTCCAGGACGTTGAGGTTGCAATGAGGATTTGATGATGTTGTTATACTTGATACTGCTATTGTGACTACAATTTTACATGCAGTCTAGGCCATATATGCAGAAGATCTTTGTCTTACATGTGTCATCTCCCCAGCCCCCTCTCTTTTAAGAAAGTCCTCATTAAGCCATTCATTAATTTGGGCAAGGCTGTGGTGTGAAAACAGGGAAATTGGTTGCAGGTGCTTGGCACTTTGTGCAAGCTACTATTTGCAGTCATTCATTAGAGATTCTTTTCATAAGATATTTGCTGCTATCTGAATTTGATTAAGTCATATGGATGCTTGGTGTAGCAGTGTTAACAAATATTAGGGAAGCTGTATTTACTCCATTTGTAAATTAAGCTCATTATTTGAAGGTTGAGCCTAAATAAAATTGGGAAAGTTGTATCTCTTTTTTGGCCAGGATAAACTATAGCCCTGGGGTTTCATTTACTTGGTTGAGAATTCTATGATTTTGAAAGACAATTCAGATGCTTATGGGTGTGAACTTTGAGCTGTGATGAAAGTATATATTGGTAAAATGAGTGCAGGCAGAAGATGGTATGGGGACACATTGTTAAAGAAACTAGGAATGATCTGATAGGAGTTGAATGACTCGAATAAAGTATAAAATTAAATCGTTTTCCCTTTATTGATGATATTTATGGATGGGACCGAAGCATTATTAGCCTGTGAATTTATAATGGTTAGATGTAAGATTTTATTTTAAATTCATAATATTAGGGCATTTGTTGGACCTAAATTGTCAAAGATTTGTCAAAGATAAATCCATTGAATGTTGTTGAAATTTATTTAAACTAATTTATACTAGGAATTGTTCTTCAAAAGCAACCTTTATGGCCTGTTTGGATTAAAGGAGGAGGGAGAGGGAGTAGAGGAGAGTAGAGTGGAGTTGGCTAAAAGTAGGCTAATTTTGGTCCAAATCTACTCTACTCCCCTTCTCTCCCCTGGAATCCAAACGGGCCATTATAGTATTCGCAAATCTCTTGATCAATAAACAAGGTTTTGAGTTGGTGGTTTGTGCACGGTTCTTGCTAAACTACTTGCTTTACTTTATGCCCTAATTTCAGGATTTCATAGACTAACTTAATGTAAACTGAAGTTAGGCCATAAAGTAAAAGCAAATTGTTTGGCAGCAAACCATTTGCTTTACTTTATGGCCTAACTTAAAACATGTTATCTTGACCCCTCTTAAAAAAATGCTTTCCATACCCTGAAAAAGGGAATTTCAATACCGTACACCATAATCTGTTTTTGGTAAGATACGGATTGCATTAAACGAAAACAACAAGGTTTGAAGAACAGTAAGAAACATCAAAATGAAGAGATTTGAAAATGACATCGTGCAGTTGATCAAAAATCACAAAAATTATGCTCTTTTTCTGGACACATTCTGGCCAGAAGAGCAGCAAATATTGAGGTTGGATCGCTAAAAAGAAACCCATTTTAAGACCGTAACAAAAACGGATCAACTGTTCGTAATAGCAACCCACCCAGGTGTTAGATTTGGTCCTGTTTAGAGGCTTAGCAAGATCAGTTCAATTTTAAATGTACATATTTGGCAAAGAGAGTTTGAACCCAAAGAGGATCTTTATCAGTTAGGTGCCTCCAATTGGGCTTTTGTTTCAGGCTATTATAGAATGGAGACCCAAACCTCCTCGTTTAGCCCTAGAAACTTTGTAATTTTGGGGCAAAAGGTGTTGGGACACAAATATGTATGGCTCCACATATTATTTAATACAGCAAATAATTTGGAATGGCAAAGAGCAAACCATGTGAAATTTATACGAGTCTCTGAGGTGTGGATGACCTTTTTATTTTTCTGGTCAACAAGAATTATATCCTGTGAAAGCGTGTATCATCTGAACATGTACCAAAAAATTATTAGAGAGCTGCAGCTAGGATTTAATCTTTTTACTCTATTTTCCACCTGATGTACAATTGTCTTTTTTTATTTTTTTATTTTTTTATTTTGGGTCTTTTGTTATAATTTTTTTAAGGTGGATTTGAAGTATCTGTTGTAATCCTCAATCCTCTGCCTGAATCTCCATCTAAACTCTTGGCTGTCTTGGACACTCATGGATTAGATTTATACTCAATCAATGTTACAAGTTCAAATTAGTTCAATTAATAAAGTTTAAAATCATCAAAAGAAAAAAAGCAAAATCCACTGAGTGGTGAAAATATATTCAGCTTTTCCTCAGGTGTTGAGTGGGCCTGGGTTGTCCACAGTTATGTCTATTTTTTGAGAGACTAGATCCAAGGCCTGACACAACTTTCTGATCAACCTTGAAATTTTATTTGACAGAATCTACTTTACTGTGCAGCTATGAACAATTTTATTTATTTTTTGACTGGTTGTGAAAATAGATCCAGATGTAATAATAAGCTTTTATGCCAAGAGGTGGCTGGGTATGCGTTTTTGCAATATGCTGATTCTGTAACTACACGACCATCATCATCATGGCATCACTATTAGTCCTGAACTCCCAATAGGGTCACCACTATTTATTTGTATCATTTTTACATTATCATAGAGGCCCAACGCGTATGTCTTAAGTTCTTGCTAGACACACTCCTAGGAAACTTTACTTAATGAAATCCGGCATATTCTTTTCTCATATTGTTCTTTTCCCCCTTCTTTTAATAATTTTTCTCACACCCGCGCATAATAGTCACTTCACAAATATAAGTATTTGTAAGTTATTGGTATAGGAGATAAGAACTAGGGTTCAAGTATTCAGAAATGTTAACGAAATTACAAAAAATTTCTAGATATTCTATGGTACAGAATTTTGAAAATCTTCATAATTTATTTTAAAGAAATGCTTGAGATTATTATGTCATTTTTTTATTAAATCAATTGGGGCATGCATTAATAAAGTTTCGATTATTACACTTATTTGTCTATGTTGTTGGAAGGGGTCGTTTCCCACCAATCAGCCTAGTGGACTTTCAATTATAGTAAAATGGCTCTTATTATACTCTTATTCCCATCTCTGAATTGCCTTTCTTTGTTCAATTGGCAGATGCTGGAGATATGTAATAGACAGTTTTTTTCCCCTAAATAAATACTTTTTTTCTCAACCCGAAATATAGGAGAAACAAAACAACTAGACCAAATTTCATATTTATCAAAAACCTGTAAAATAGAAGAAGATAGATTTGAGATGGGAACCGGCCCAGTTCAGTTTACAATAAGCCAAAAGATGGACAGAGATATTGCCTTCCCTGCAAACAAAGGAAAATTTTACATTGGTAGTGCTAGTTCATTCAAAATGAGAATTTTTAAGAAAACAACAGTAAAAGTGTTCAAATGTTTAATGAGCCTCAGGTGGACCAAAAAGAAATGTTCAAATTTCAAGAAAATTACAATAAAAATGAGAAATTTTTATTGTATATGATATTCGGAACACTATTCTTTTTAATGTTAACTTCATAAAATTATGTAAGAATTAAGGGATTAGAGATCATGATATTCTATCTTAGTGAGTTTGATTTATCTGATTAAAGAAATCTAATCTAAACTTTTACCTAATGTGTTTTTTTTAATTGAGTGCTAAGTGGGAGCCTCCAACTCCAAGTTAGAACAGCACTATGGATGAAGTTTCCATCAAATGCAACAAAGTATTCTTAGTCAAAATAAGGATTGATTATATTCAAACACAGTTCATTTTTACCTAAAAGCTGTAAGTAATTCCTCAACAAATATAGGTTGAGGGTCGTTCCACCAACCAACATAATCCTTGCTTTTCTACTCCTAGGTCATTTTCTCTTCTCATGTTCCTTTCCTCCTTTAGGCATATCCAGTATGTTGGGAAAAAGGGACTTGAACATATAATTGGACCATAATTTAGTAGTTCATATTAATAATTGTGCTTTCCATATACCTTTCTAGTGCATCATATTCTCTTGTCATTCGATTTTTTTTTTTTTGGGGGAAGTGGTATGGTTTAGAGTTTCATGCATTTCTAGATTACAGTTGTCTGCTACTTACACAATGTGATTAACATCTACAAGCCTCATTCATTCATCTCCATCTATTTAGCTAAAAAGAACCTTATGATGGAGTAAGAATGCGTACTTATAAATACAAAATATGGACAAAATGGACAAATGCCCATTTCTCGGAAATTAAACATCCTTTTGCCCCATTTCCCAAACTAAATAAGGAAATGCCCCTCTTTTATAACTCGATAATTCCAAAATTGAGTTATATGAAGAACTCGATTATAGCATAATCGAGTTAGCTTTAGCTTTGTGCCACACTGGACAGCCAGTGTGGCAATTTCTTTTTTCAATTCCTAAAGAACTCGATTTTCAATTAATCGAGTTATATAACCGACTATTCAAATAGCGAGTTATGCTCTCATTAGACGTACTTTCAGACTGTCTTTGTGTCAGGGGTACGGGTACATGTCTTTTAACAGAACTCGATATTACAGTAATCGAGTTATGACGGATACTCGAATTACATAAAATCGAGTTATTCTCACATTATATCTCCAAACCTCCTCCCATTCAGTGTGTCTTGCTTTCCGCTGAATTGAATTCCACCCTGCTCCATAGATCAACAGCTACTTTCATACCCAATTGAAATTTGTATCACCTCAGGTAAAAAACTCACAAAAATTTTAGGGCAATGGTATTTTTATTTGATATTGTGCTGAATTTTTATTTGTTTGGTTGAATGAGTGTGGAGTTAGTACACTGGTGTGATTTTGGTTGTTTGTTGGTCAGAAGAGAATGAAATCTTTACTATAGCAACATTTTGTATTGCACATAATCATCATTGGTCAAACATTTACAACAACATTTTGTATTGAATACAATGTGTAGGCATTAACAACAATGTCTAATGTTTATGGTCAAATGTTAGTGTTAGTGTTAGCGTTAGTATTTCATTTTTAGCATGTAATAGTACACAAATTTATGAATGTTTTTGTCATGTACAATCTTATGCAGCATTACATTATTTACCAACAATTGATGCACACTGTTAACTTGATCATTTGGTGTTATTGTATTCAGCATCAATGTCTAATTCTGGCAACCCACAACTCTATAGGCCTCATGATGTGTTCACTACTATGGGTCGTTGTTGGGTATTGGAAGATGAGTTCAGCTATCCAATCAATCCGAATCTGCGAAATAGTGCTTACGTTCACAATACCATGAGACAGGAGTGTGCTTGGTTATTTTGTGAACAACAAATGTTTTATGATGAGCTGGTTAGTTTTAAGTTGCTAGTGCCTCGATGACTCGTATCGCAGATGCCCAGAGACATGATCGATGAACTTCGTAAAGCATTGAACCGCATAAGAGAAGAAAATAATCGAATGAAAATACGTTTTAATCGATATCGGACCCAAGTCGAGATTCGAGAGTCAGTGGAAGGAGGGTGGTACGAGCACGCACAGTTCATGTAATCACTTCTTGTTGATCCCATTTATCAGTCAGACGTGAAAATGTCAGATGAAGGGTAATTGTGTCGTGGTGTAATTAGATTTTGTTGGAAAACTATTTTGCTTAACTATGTTTTATGTGTATGTGTGTCATCATTGTTGCATTTGTACTATGTAAACCTTATTATTGATTGTGAGGAGCGTGCACGTTATTCGTAATCTAGATTATTCTCACATAACGCATAAAAGTTAAATATTCTCACACATGATATTTTTCAATAAGGACCTACGATATAACATAGAAAACTTAAAATAACTTACACTAACATTATTAACTTAACCGTAGACATAACACTCACATCACATAGGCATTCATTTTGATAGGTAGTCCTCGTAGTTGAGGACATTGTTACGTTTTGTCGGAGTGAGTTGCCTGTTCGTTGCGGCGGCTAGCTCTTCTGCCAGTTGTAGCATGTGATACTTGGACCTATGGAGTATCATCAGATTGTTTTCTATTTTTTTTATTTTTGTCACTGCACGCTCATATTGGTGCATGTTTTGCAGTGGCAGTGTGAGCGAGCTACGGTCGACAAGAGGCGCTCCGAGTTGCATGAGATCATCGTGCAAAGCATTGGACTCGTTCACGCGAAAGTCCCACTCCTGCCGCAGTCCGGCATAGTATTCCCTCTCGTCGGAATCTTTTTCCTTTCTATAGTTATCCGGAAAACGAGGTAGCATCCAATTGCGCATTGACATTGGAAAATGTGACTTTAGATCGGTATGTGTAGATGTTGTTTAAGGGTAGATGTAAATGTGACTTTATATAGTGGTTTTGCAAGGGCAAGTATTCACGTGGATGTGACTATATGTAAAGGTAAGTATTCATGTGAATAAAGATGATATGACTCGACAGTGTATTGTTCAATGGGAAGGTGTTGAGGAGCAAATGCAAAACTGCGAACTTGACTTGGTTGTACAGTGGCGTTTGTTGGTGCATGTGATTCGCTGAGGTAGCTGTTTGATATGGCTATAGCTTGTGCTACAGTAGTGGGCTGGTGATGTGTACTGCAAAAGAGGTTGCATATTTATTCACGTGAAGACTATTCAACATTCATGTGCTTCATCTGACATGACTTGACGAGAGAGTGTTAAGCTGTGTTAAATGTATCATAAACTTTTCAGGGATGCTCTGCATCCTTGAAAACGGTGCATTGCAAAAGGATGCATAGCTGTGTATTGACATGCGCCTGACTTGGTTGTACAGTGGCGTTTGTTGGTGCATGTGATTCGTTGAGGTATCTGTTTGATATGGCTATAGCTTGTGCTACAGCAGTGGGCTGGTGATGTGTACTGCAAAACAGGTTGCATATTTATTCACGTGAAGACTATTCAACATTCATGTGCTTCATCTGACATGACTTGATGAGACAGTGTTGAGCTGTGTTAAATGTATCATAAACTTTTCAGGGATGCTCTGCATCCTTGAAAATAGTACATTGCAAAAGGATGCATAGCTATGTATTGACGTGCGTGTAGGTGATATGGCTGGACAGGGTTCAATAGTGTGAAGCTGTTGAACAGCACTGCGAACATTAGTGTAGCAAAGGTGGACAGCTCACCCCCAAAATTGATGCATAAACTTTTCAGGGATGCTCTGTGTATTCACGTGAGTGTGGATGGGTGCTTTTGGTTAGGGTTCAATAGTGCTAAGCTATCCACCGCATTTCTCCTTATGGTGGTATTTTGCAAGTGGGATTGAAGAAAGCTGATAACAACATTTGGTTTTGTAATGGTTGGCAGTATTTCGTTGAATACCATTCTATCTGTTATGGTTATTTTGTAGTCTTCAGATATGAAGGAACCCAAAGCTTCCATGTTCTTATATTTGATAAGACTACCACTGAGAGTCAATATCCACCTAGGAAGAACTGTAAATTGGAAGATCATCAAGTAGAAATAATAGACTTAGATGAAGATGATACAAACATATGTTCCTCAATGTACAGACCCACAAAACATGAAGTCAGCGAAAATTTCATTATGAATAAATTTTCTAGCATGTCCAGAGGAAGAGAAAGAGCAATCCAAGCAGCCGAAAAATTTAAGCCTAAAAATGCTTCTTTCATGGGTATCTTGCGGCCGCATAATATGGTGAGCCTTTATACATAATGTGATCATGATGTTCTCTTGAACATGGCCTTGAAACATATATGGGAAGCAAGTGTATTATTGGGAAGCAATTTGTCAGACTTCAATGTCCTATGCTATTACCCTCCATCAAAACATACTCAGCAATGAGATTCGAGAAGGGATGGGTTGCATTTTTGAAAGACAATAATTTAGAAGAAGGAGATGTCTGTGTCTTCGAGGTGATCGAGAGAAAGCCTGTTGTGCTTAGTGTCTCAATATTTCACGTGGTTGACCATCAGAGTTTGGACTAGGATAACCTGTTTAAATTTTAAACTAGTGATGTTTATGCTTATATTTAATTACGGACTTTGATCACTAGTATGGTTACTATCTGATGAATGTGGTTTTAAGACTTTTCTCTGACCAGTTTGGTATGTCTTGTTGAAGACTATTCAGCATTCGTGTACTTCATTTGACATGACTTGACGAGACAGTGCCAAGCTATGTTAAATGTATCCTAAACTGTTCAGGGATGCTCTGAATCCTTGAAAATGGTGCATTGCAAAAGGATGCATAGCTGTGTATTGACATGCGTGTAGGTGATATGACTGGACAGGGTTCAACAGTGCGAAGTTGTTGAGCAGCACTGTGAACATCAGTGTAGCAAGGGTGGACAGCTCACCCTCAAAAATGATGCAATGCAAAGGGTTGCACATGTGTATTCGCGTGAGTGGGGATGGGTACTTGTGGTCAGGGTTCAACAGTGCCGAGCTGTTGAGCATCACATGCAGAACTGCATCAATCAAGTGTAGCATTGGTGGATAGCTTACCCCCAAAATTTTGCTTACACTTTTAAGGCATCCTCTGCATCCTTGAAAACAGTGCATTTCAAAATGTTGCATATCTGGTTATTCACGTGAGCATGGATGATATCACTGAACAGGGTTCAACAGTGCCGAGCTGTTGAGCAGCACATGCATAACTGCGAACATGATTTGGCTGAACAGTGCTGAGCTGTGTTAACCTTCTCCAACCTCACTTGCGAAATGCTAGTATTATGAGCAACGAGTGTAGCAACATTGGAGTTTTTTATCCCCATATTCTGTTACAAAATTTTCAAGGAGTCTTTGCGGGTACAAAATATAGTTACATTTTCTCAACCTCAATGTAAAATTACATGAAGAAAACTACGCTTCCAAGGTTTACATCAATGGCTTCCGATCATCACAAATTACCCTATTCCTAAGCAAACCAAATATCGTTCTGATAGTGTGCTATGTGAGCCATTTGGATTTTCAGTGAGTGAGTGGTTAGTCTGGTTTGGACAAGTCTTTATGTAATGTATGTATATAAAGTAGGACATTGTAAGAACTAAGATACACGGATACATGTATATGATACCGCGACTCAAACAACTCATATAAATGAATTATTCGTATTATTGAATCATATGTGTGGTTGGTATGTGTGGTTTGGATGAGTTTGTATGTATTGAATCTATTAAATTTTCCTACAAGTAACGTGCAATAAATATAATTTGGAGGTATTTCACTTCCTAAGGTTTTTCCTACATTACAAAGCAAAGGACATTGTCCAACCAAAGCACATTTCTTGAATGTAGCAACGAAGAAGAACAAGGAAAAAATGAGAAACTGATTTCATATAAACTTAGCCAAAACTAATGAACAGTTAATCTTTAGAGTTGCAAAATTCCTACGTACATAATCATCATTTGTCACACATTAACAACAACATTATGTATTGCACAGAATGTGTAGACATTAACAACAATATCTAATCTTGGAAATCATCATTGCTTGAATCTGAGAAGTCTGAAATATCTGTTTCATCATCTAACGTAGCTATTTCATTAATAGACTTGATGGCTCGCTCTTGCGCCTTCCCCTTTAGATGCTTCCTAGCTTTTTGGATTGCGTGAAAACGGTCTATTCGCCTTTGCATTTAATTGTTCTCCTGTTCAAGACGAGCAAGTATGTTGGCAGGTTCATCTCTAGGTAACTCGGTTGAGCGTGCCTTAGGAAATCGTAACCCATGCCATCGACAATACATCTCTAAGTCACACCTCTTCTCATATAGGGTCGACCATGGTGGTTCTGCTACAGTGAACTCTATTGCGGTGCTATCTGTACTTTGTTTTGCAGGTTTGCCGACCATGATGTGTCCGACACTTCCAAGACTCTCATACGTGTATATTGGCATATTAACGAAATCTCTCTTCTTTCCAACCCATTTCCCTCCATAGTGGTCTATGTATGTACGTAGTTTTTGATCTGTTGGAACTTGCGATGATGCATTTGTTGAAGTAGATCCAAACTTGTTTTGCATTGTACGATTTGATGTTGAGGTGTTGCGACTCATAGCTTAATCAATCTACGAAGTTAGCGGGGTAGAAAGTTAACATTATATCAATGGTGCATTTATAACCTCATTTCATGGTCCAAGCATTACAATTTCAGTTATTAGGGCTTGTCATGTCAATACATGCTACAAAAACACTATATGCGAGCATCGTACAGATTTATGAAATAAATCTTATTTACACACTAACTTGGATCTACTTCATATTAAATAGAATCACAAAATAACATAAAAAATTCTTACAGTTAGAACCATTTCAATAATACTAATAATAGTAACGATGGGCAGAAAACTAACCATCATATTAATATATCAAATTACTTTCCACAGATACCATGTTCTTCAAACTGCTACTAAAATAACAAAATATACAACTGGCTGAAAGCCACTTCATAGAATTGTCATACAAATCTCCAAATTTGCTACACCAAGTACAAAAAATTTGTCCCCCCCTTGGGTACAATGGTCAATGGCAATCATCAAGAGTCAGATGGTGGAGAAGGTGGAACATGACGTCTATAGTCAGCTAAGTCCGCTCGCATAGCTGCAACCTCGGCAATAAGACCATGTAGAAGCTGCCCATAGGTTGCCTGAGTCGTCATAATGGTCTCCATCATAGCACGAAGAGAGGGAGGAGGGCTTGTATGTGCTACATCAGTAGTGTCAACATCTACCTCATCATCACCATCCTCGACAACAGCAGTTGTGAGATCCCCATACATGTCCTCATCTGGAACATCTCCAGTAGTAGACCGTACTCGTGCTCTCTTGGATGGACCAACACTGAGGTCGACAATCTTGTTTTGGGCATTTCGCTGTTTCAGAAATTTGGCTCCTATGGGGGCTTGGATGTGAACCAACTCTTGGGAAGGAAAGTTCTTTAATCCTAAATATTTGAGAACCCTATGGATAAGAACTGGAAAAAACAAACCATGCCTCTTATACTTGCTCCTACGCACCTTCACAATGGTTTCAATGAAAATGGAAGGAAAACAAATGGAACTATTGGTGACAAGGGCGTAAAGAAATAAACACCTATCTATAGGGATTGTATGGATATGAGAGATAGGGAAAATGTTGTGACAAGCTATCCTAAAGAAGATATAATTAAGCTCAGTCAACTCACTTGAGCTAATACTTCGGTCAGAACCCCGAGTGACTGATCGTCCACAAAGGACATCCATAACATCATCAATATGAGGAGACCTAGAGTAAGGATAAGTAGGTGTACAAATTATAGCTACATCAAGAGCTTTAGATACGCACTCCCAAGTTATTGTAAACGGTACACCACGTATGGATGATGCCACTTTGTGACCACCGAGATCCTCATGCACCGATAGATTCGAATAGAATTCTCTAATCAAGTCAGCTGGAGGGGGTTGTATGTTTGTACATAGGGACAGCCAATGCCTAGACTGTAGATTATCACGAACAGAAGGATGCAGTTCATGTAGATTGATTTGCCTCTCTCCCCAAATACGCCTACGCTTAATCAAGGTTTCAAAGGTTTGCTCATTTTCAGGCGTGAGGAACCTTAATTGATCAAACACCACTTCAGGTTCGGATGCAACTTTGGATTTCCCCCTCTTAGCCTTCTTTGGAGCCATAACTAACCGATGGTCAGTAGTGGAAACGCGATCAGCTCACACAAAAACATAACCAAATACTGCATTACAAAGAGATAAACACAACATTCATACTACCTATTATGTTCATAGCCAAATAGATCATTTCATCACAATCTACATAGACAATGAAATGACAAGCAGAGAACAAAAATTGGAGAATATCCATACAATATACTGTCTAGAGCAATTTACAACAACACAATGAAGAAATAATATTCTTATTCACAGGTTGTTTAGTTGGTGAAATAATTGTAATCCATTTTGGTCTGAGTCAATAATTTGAAGATAGAGACAGACCATTATATAAACTTTAGTTGAACTCAAAAAGCCAACCTGCAATTTGTTAACATATTGATTCCCTTGTCAAAACGATCAATAATGTCACGCATCGATAGCAAGCATTCTAACAGCAATAATATTATACAGGAAACATACAAGTGGATGTAGGACCTGACACATTTTCGAAATTCGTAGCTACATGTAGTAAGTTTCACCAACTTGTACAAAAAACATTAAATTGCACAATGTACAGTTCAGACATACAAACAGCATAAGGACTACCACACACAGATGGAGCCACTGGGAAGTTCATTTTCATTAATAGACTAGTCGAAGACAACCAACGAGATAAGCAACCTTACTAACAACAATGCATTTGACTAGCCAAACACCCAAATTCATCAAAATCTACATAGACAATGAAGTTTGAAGCATGAATAAAAAAATTTGAGAATACCACACCACCAATATGCAATTTTAAAGACAACAATGGTTAAAAGAGTCTTACTATGTAAAATCTTCGAAGAATTTGCGTGGGAAATTGTCGATTCTAGTCGGATGCAGCGAGAGCAATCGAAGATGCAATTTCGGACAGCGGCAAGTTCTGCAGAAATGGGGGAGAGTTTATAATGGTGGGTAATATGTTCCTATTTTTTGTTAATTGCATTATGAAGAAAATCGATTATAGGTAAATCGAGTTACATGCATATAACTCGAGTATTAATAAAGCGAGTTATATGTTGTGTAAGTCACCTCGGAATCCTATTTATGACCAGAAGGGCTTGCACATAACTCGATATTTCAAAAAACGAGTTCGCTTCAGCTTTACTCGATTATATATAACTCGAGTTATGTTCACCGGTGTAACGACAGAGCCCCCACAGTTCTCGACTGCCGTGTGCACATACTTCAACCCGGGCTTAGGTCCCCAGGTTTTCACAAGCTTTTGGGGTAAAAGCTTGTGCAAACGTTAGGGACCTAAGCCCGGGTTGAAGTATGTGCACACGACAGTCGGGAACTGTGGGGGCTCTGTCGTTACAAATAGTATCAGAGCCGAGGTCGGCTCTCCTCTTAAAGGTGTGGTAGGGTGAGGGGATCTAAGCCCAAAAGTCCTGATCCCACATCGCAAAGTGAGCGACCAAAGCAAAGGTTCATAAGTGATGGGCAACCCCTAACGTGTGCACAAGCTTTGACCCCAGAAGCTTGTGAAAACCTGGGGACCTAAGCCCGGATTGAAGTATGTGCACACGGCAGTCAGGAACTGTGGGTGCTCTGTCGTTACAACTGGGCTCCCCCACCAAGCCTAGATATTTGGACTGCTCCAAATGCAGTCCAAGAAGAATCCAAGTGTGCAGGAGGGTCTTCCACATAACCCGATTCTTAGGAAATCGAGTTATGTGCAGTGTAATTAAATTTATGTCTAGAATGGCTTGCACATAACTCGATACTCAATAAAACGAGTACGTTCATGGTTAATCGATTATGGATAAGTCGAGTTGTGTTCGCTGGGCTTCCCCACCCAGCCTAGATATTTGGACTACTCCAGATGCAGTCCAAGAGGAATCCAAGTGTGCAAAAATGGTCTTCCACGTAACTCGGTAAATAAAAAATCGAGTTATGTCAGTATACATCGCACATAACTCGATTTCTGGAAAATTGAGTTATTTGTATTTTAACTCGATAACATAGATGTCGAGTTATTTGCAGCTATTTGGACTGATCCAGTTGCAGTCCAATAGGAATCCAAATCAGTAAATGTATTCAGGAATTTTGCCAACAGAGTAAATTAAATAGCCATCTTGGGGCTGCTTAAAAAAAATCAAATATTTTTACAAACCTCACCAAAGTCTTCATTGACCTCATACAAATCCATCCACTTCGGTGCTCGTGGTTATCAGGAAGTTAACATTAGCCACTTGATTAGTAGCACCAAACTTCTATTTACTTTCTAACAGAATTATTCCAACCAAAATGACCCTTCAAGCATCTAGGGTCATAATAAATTAAGAACTCTTTTGGAATTAAAATGTAATACCCAGATCAATTAGACTAGGTTAATTTCAGCTTTATAAGCAATTACGAGGACCCTCAATTTTGACTAGAGTAGTCCTTTTGGGGCATGGAGCACGCTTTTCCTTTGATACATAGACAATGCTCTCACTAATTCAAGACCTAAATAACTACGTACAAACCTTTCATAAGTGGACCTTTTTTGTTTTCTTTTTTTCTTGTTTCATTTAACTTCTTTTGTGAAAATTTAAGACTGACTAAACAACCCTCACCGCCGGTCAGAAAAGCACCTATCCCAACACCACCTGCAACACGCTTTAGCTGAAACACTTCACTGAAATTAGGAAGTGGGCAGATAGTTTCATAACTAATTTCTCTTCAATTTGGTAAAACTTTTGTCACAGTTTAACAACAAGATAACAAATATTGTGCAACTAGTATAGATGATAACTTTAACTAGAAGGGCATGTAGATATAACAAAACATCAACCTTTATTCAATCCATTCCAAAAACAAAAGGGGAAAAAAAGGGATGAATAGAGTAGTTGCAACATAAACACATCCAAAGTTGATACATAATACATTATTTAGAATGCAAGACCATAACAACTTAATCGAGGCATCTGAAAATGTGGACTTTTAACACAACATCGTCCCTCATAATCAGCTCAAATACGCAAACATCTCCTAGTCGCAATGTATTTTCCCTCGCAAATGCAGACTAACCAGCAGATACGACACATGATGAACCCACACTTCGTTCATAAACGTATAACTTCACAGGCCACAATCGGTCCACAACCTGGAGCTTCACAGTGAGTATACTTCCTTTGGTGTAGTCCTTGATAAAGCCTTCTCTCGGTAAGTAGTTGATAATGCCCTTGGGTAAACTCTATACAAAAAATAATAAGAGATATTTAAATTGTAGTTGAACCTAAGATGATACTATTTGATATCCACATGATACTGTTTAATATATATACATCTTTTCCCCTAAAAACACAAATAAGCAAATCATTACCAACAAGATCAGCCCATAAACAAGTAGCTGCTACATGCTTTATAATTGATCTATGAAAAATATGTGAAGTTAATGGGAGTTGCATTTCTAAACACCCAATAATATGTGAAGCTGAAAGCTTACCGCACGATCCTTGCCATTAATGTATGATGGACGAATAATAACAGTGAAAAGGGGATTCTCTGATTTAAAAGCATTGGCTCTCACAAGATTTTCAGCTACACCACCAACCCCATGAGCTGATCCTGAAATTAGTTATCAAGAAATGAAATCTTGCACATTAAATTAATAGTAAACGGGCTAACAAAATAAACCAGTTCCTTACAAAAGTGTAAGATTCAAACCTGAACCCTCTCCCCTAGTAAAGCCATCTATGATTTCAACAGAGTCATCATCACTCTCATTGTCTTCCATCCTACGAACTTGGAGTTGGTCATCTACAGTATAGTCTATTTTTGTTGCAGTGGCATCAAATATGAGTACATGAAAATGACTATTTCCTTCATATCTGAAAACTAGCAAGTGCCCCAGGGTTAGACCATGACAGCTTGCAAATTCACACCAACCATTTTGAAACCAAACCCCCCCATCACGTTTCGTCAACTTCACTTTCCATTTTCTACCATTTGGAATCGTAAGAAAGGCCATATCAGTGAGATCAACTCCATATTCACTTATAAACTTTTCTGGAATCCGCTATAAAAAGAATATCCATAACATAAATGCAGGGTTTGTAATAAACGCACGCAATTTATCATTGACCTATGAATGTTGTGCAGCTACCATTACAGGAAAAATGGATTTAGTGATTCTTTTATAATAATACTTTAATAATTGTTGAATGAATATACTTGTTGGATGAAAAAAAATTAAAAAATCAGACAAAACCCATATAGACGGTGCTAGAAAAGATGACCCATATAGAAAATGACTGATCCACAGATTTTTATGACCACATCCAATATACTCATTTTATGACCACATCCAATATACTCCTTTTGTTGGTGGGTAGGATTTGGACTTGACAATCTTTCTCTGTTGTTGTTGAAATGTAAAAAATTTGGAGGCAATGTTGTATTTTGAGTGCCTGTTAATGTGTTTGTGATTTGGTTTTGGGGTGTTGGGGAAATCCTAAATCTAGGGTCCGTTTGGATATAGCTAAAAACTGAAAACTGAAACTGAAAACTGAAAAATACTGTAGCAAAATAATTTTTAAATATGTGAATAGTATCGTGGGACCCATTTTTAATGAAAAAGTTGTAAAAAAATGAAATTTGTGGGTCCGTGAACAATGCACATTGTGCACTGTTCACAGGAAAAAGTCAAATATATCGGCTGAAAAGTAAAAAAAAAAAAAAAAAGAAAAAAAAAAAAAAGAGAGAAACGCAAAACGCGTCTGGGAAGCGCAAACGCGCTTCCCAAACGCACACCTAGTATTTGGATTTGGATTTAGACATACAAAATTTTGCCACTTAGCCACTTAACTTCTTTCCATTTCTATAAAAAAAAATGATAAAAAGAGTGAAACCTATTGAATATACGGAAATGTAGTTAATTTAGTGTTTGTGCTTTTAATGTTTCTGACATATGCCTGATGTTCAATATGTGGTTTTGGTGTCTCACAATCAAAGGAAAACCATGCAGACTCACTTTTGTTCCAGTGTTTACTATAAAAACCCAACCATAGTTTAATACCTAATATTTTTTTAGTGTCCCGGAAAGGTAAGAAGTGAAATTAAAGACCACCCAAAAATATTTGTGTATCCTAGTATGAGCCCAGGACACACATGTCGCCTACTGTGGGGTGTTCTATGCTTAACATATTACTTATACTGTAATTTTATACATATTATATAAACTTACATAATAAATTAGTGTTATCACAGTTGTCATGAATTTATAGACCTCTGCTGACGCTATAAGCCCTATCACATGTTCAAAAAAAATGCTATTCTGCTCTTCTTGCTCTGATTATTTTTTGGATGAGTCTGTACCATGCGCTTATCCCTGTTCGATTTTTCTTTCATATCAACTAATTTGAGGTAAAAGCACTCTGTTATGTAAGGTCATTGTTTTCTTCAAAAAATGTAACCTACGTATTGCAAAATGAACCTTGATTTATTGGCTACATGTAACAAATGTAAATTTTTTCAAGAATCACAAATAAAAAAGATCAAGTGGACGACGTGATATGATGTTTAGAGAGATAAATATCAGTGTAGCAACGGTGTACTTACAAGCTTTCCTTCTTCAAGTGCATGAGGCAGAATAATCTTGAAAAAGTGTGGAGACCGAATGGTACGATCAGCAGGACCATCTTCATAGTCTCTCAGGAATTGAGAAGTCATTTCTCTGGTTCTCTCAAGTGCCGTGCTTTTCGCTGAGAAGTTGAACTGTTGATGCTTCTTAACAAAATGTACTAACTTCTGTCAGAATGGTGCGTGGTCTTCCACATAACCCGATTATTCTAAAATTGAGTTATGTGCACTGTAACTAAGAGCAATCCATGTTGTGCGAAGTGTAACTCAAAGGAATCCATGTTGTGTTGTTTGGCTTGCACGTAACTCGATATCCCTGAAATCGGGTTACGCTTATGGTTACTCGATACTACGTAGATCGAGTTATGTGCGCTATTGTTCCACACCCACACCCAGCCCAGATATTTGGACTGATCCGGCTGTAGTCCAAGAGGAATCCAAGAGTCTAGAATGGGCTTGCACATAAACCGATTGTTCATAAATCGAGTTATGTGCAGGAATCCGACTCACATAACTCGGTACTATGTAAATCGAGTTATTTACAATATTAATCGATTTTCCACACCCCTAAGGATATTTGGACTGATCCAGATGCAGTCCAAGAGGAATCCAAGTGTCCAGAAGGGTCTTCCATGTAACTTGATTATTTAGAAATTGAGTTACATGTAGCGTAAATATGACGAACCCAAATGGGCTGCACATAACTCGATACTCCATTAATCGAGTTATATTCAGAGTTACTTGATTATGTATAAATCAAGTTCTGTTGACTGGGCTTCACCACCCAGCCCAGATATTTGGACCGCTCCAGACGCAGGCCTAGAGGAATCTAAGTGTCTAGAATGGTCTTCCACGTAACTCGGTAAATTAAAGATCAAGTTAAGTGCAAGATTTTCATATCCAGTTTTCCTCATGCAGCACTATTCACACCCATACAGTATTGGCGTTTTTATTCATCGTAAAAGTGAACCTGTTCACAACAAATAAACAACATTTAAACTCATCCGTATACTCCCAACCACATCCATCAATAAATCATTCCCTCATTTCCAATACGCGAATAACAAAATCATCAATACAAGCTTATTTGTTGTGTAAAGAGCCTTTATATAGTTAAATCCGTTGATGTACAAAAATAAAATGTTCAATTCTGCATTATAAACATTCTTCACAATTGTAACTTTCAACTTGGACAGCATACGCCAACAATGGTTTTAGGCAATCATGGGGTTTGCGCATTTGAGTTACACCTTTTTTTGGCTCTGTTCAGAAGCTGGCTGGTTCTCTGAGTATGATTGCCGGATTTCTTCAGTCATTCTAACAACTTCATCCATGGTACGTCTAAAGTCTGGCACCTTTGCCACACAGGACATGGCAATAGTATTGGAACTACAAACCTCCCGTTGCTGCAGGGCTGCCTCCTTTCTGAGGAGTAACCAGCACAAAAATTAGTATACAAGCCAAATTAATTAATGAATTGAATTGACAAATATAGAAGATTGAAAGAATAAGATTGAAAGGATACAGTTAGGGAAATAGAGACCCCATGAATACTAGAATATATACACCACAAACAATAAGATTGAAAGAACACTAAAACTCCTTATCAGAGGACTTGGAATGGTAATAGCTAGGAGTTAAGACTAACTACAACTACTTGAAGAAGTAATCACAAGATTGCCCAAAGTGTAGCTAAATTTGATACAATGGTATTACTATCATGGTTCCTATATGAGTTATAATTACTCCAGGAATCTTAATTATAACTCATATAATGTAATATCTAAACATGTAAAGAAGAATAAGTTATGAGACCCCCTTGTTACTATGACTTGTAATTGTTACCTGCTACGTAGCACCACGGCTTGTTGATGCCACATTTCGAGTCGGACATTTACGACGGTTATGACCCTCTTGGCGACACAACCCACACTTATTCACAGGTCCATTCTTAATCCACAATGAGGTTTACAACTCCCTATCTTTGTCATCCATCTCATTGCGGATTCTCGTGGACGTCAGCCGACCTTTCTCACAGATCAACCGCGGGTTTGGCATCACGGTTCTCCTTTCTTCTTGCTCCGGCCATTCTAACCTATCTTTAAATGGTTGGAATATCGGCTCGTAGCTATGATACCGTTCTTCCACGCGGTAGAAACGATCCATATACTCAGTGGCATCGTGGTTGTGCTTGGCACAAACTGCTATCAAGTGTGAACAGGGGATCTTGTTTGCTTCCCATTTGCCGCACGTGCATGTCATGTCCATGAGGGAAACCCTATGGGTGTGGTCTCCCCCGCTACTGTTCAACAATGAAGACTGGGTCTCCATTATATATAACTGTTATTGTGCGCTCATCCGTCTAACTATATGGAGCTTCGCCTTCTCTTTATTTGCCTCGAACTTGTCATAGGCATATTTGCACCACACTTGCCCCTCTTCCAACTGCTCTAGAACTTTGTTTCGACGTTCGTCAAAGTACGAGTTCACCTTGTAAAATGTGAACTTCACCATTGCATTTTTTCGGCAAGCTACGTGCGCCCTTAAGTACCCCATTGAAACACTCTGACAGGTTGGTTGTCATTGCCCGATATCGGTGCCCATGGTCATGTACAAGTGTCCACTTTTCTTGATCTACCTCTTTAAGATAGTCGTACGCATCCGGGTTGACATTCTTGATGCAATCCATGGTGTTTTCAAACTTCCTAACTTGATTCGCAATTGCTGCCTTCCACATTAAGTTCTTCAACGGCACACTATTGAAGTTTGTGTTAACATTGCTTACTAAATGGCGGAGGCAATACTGGTGATGGGTTAAGGGCGGTTGCAAGTAGCCCCTAGTGGTGTCATCGAAGCATGATTGTATCCCACGATGCCTGTTAGAGATTATACATAAATTGGTCCGGTCCGTAACATAGGTCAGTAGGCATGCCAAGAACCATCCCCATGTCTCCGTGCTCTTGCTTTCGACAATGGCAAATGCGAGTGGATAAACCTCGTTATTACCATCTGTTGCCATTGCTATCAACAGCTTTCCTTTGTACTTGCATAGAGGTGCGTTGCATCTATGCTTATCACCTACAATGCCTGAACCCTCTAATACACGGACCGAAAGCCCAAAACGCGGAGTTGAATATACAAGTCCCCGGGACACGAGGGTCACACTTTAACGTGGTTACAGTGTCCGAATTTGCATCGGACAATGCAGCTAGAAACTGTGGCAATTCCGCGTAAGACGCGTCAAAATCCCCGTAAAAACGCGCAACTGCCTTCTGTTTGGCTTCCCAAACATTGTACATAGTTACATCATGCCCGTGCCTTGCATGCAGCATACTACGCAAGTCCCTTACCTTTCGGGTTAGGTCCTCTCTTACATACTTCTCAAGTGCAATGGAGATGAACTTTGAATCCATCATCAGCCTATCGGTCGCTACCTGGAGGGATGAGCAACTGTGGGGAGCCGTACATTTACTGATCTGCCACAGCCTGTGCTTCTTGCTGCAAATGGCCCGAATTGACCACATATATTCCTCATGTATGCACCGCACTACCAGCCTATTGGTGTCAGACTTGATGACCTTTTATTGCTTATTATGCTCCACAGAGTAGAGGGTCAACACATACTGAACAGAGGCTTTATTCTTGAATAGCATCCCGATGGCCGGGTGGTCACCTTTATGCCAACTTGTAAGATGCCCTGTACCCAATGCAGGTGATGGGTCCTTAATATTGTCCCATGTGTTTGATGTGAACCATTCTGGGATAGGAACTGTAGTAGGGCAATCCTCCTTATTGTTTTCGATCAGTGGTACATCTAAGACCTCTGCGTTGTCCACTAGTCCATCAGTATCAATGAACTCTTCGTACACATCTCAGCTGGCATCAATATCAATTCCCCCATTCATATCAGCTTGGACATGTTCATATGTGTGACTAGACCCTCCCACGTCATGTGTATGGGTGGCACCCAACACTTCGGTTTCATCAACATCATCAACTACACTGCATGGTTGATTATTGTAGGGCAAAGGCATGGCATCGGCAGAGGAAGGCTGCACGTCAAGCGGCGATAAGTGTGGCGCTTCCACCTCACTGCCATGCTGTGAACTTGCACCAGCATGGAACCCAACAGCATCAACAGTTACATACAAGTCGGACGCTATGAACTGGGGGGTCCGCTTAATCACTGTCCACGTCAGCATTGCAACCCAACGGATTTGAGTTGTAGACAACTTGAGTACTCACAAGTATCTGGGGGGCACGGTACACGATGGATATCTTATGTGACTCCCTGTCCAACCCTAGAGCTTCCATTATCTTCCGATGCATTTTTCTCAAGTGTGTTATGCATTTCAACTCAATGAACTTCTGCTTCACTGACTCGCCTCTATAGGACAACTCATGCAAGTCGTGGAAATACTGCTCCCCATCGTAGTAAACGTAGAAGCAATGACGACCCATGGCAGACCTGGATAATGACTATTAATTGTGGTTATCATGCAGAAGATAGAGGATTATATTAATGACAATTAATTGTTTACAGACGCATTATAATGATATCCTACGTATTCTTAAAATTGTCGATTCGTTTGTACACAAACATTGGCCTTTTAGGGGAGATGTGCCACAACAAAGAATAAGGAAAATGCTAACATGGTCAGCATAACTTGTTCACCTTGCAGGCTTTCTTTTTCAGAACCCACACACTGAAGCCTTTCAGAACTGAAAGAACCATACAATTTAAACCTCTGATTACTTGTTACATCATTGTTGACACCTATGAATAAATGCATATATCATCATAGGAATTCACCCTACACTGTTTGTTTATATATATGTTCCCAATTATCCATACATACATTACTATATCTACACATAGAGAGGAAGAATATGTATACAATGTCAATATCACACACACACACACACAGGAGCACACAATAATTAATCGTTTTTGGGAAAATTGTTATCGGGATTTTCAGTGTATTGACAGTTTTTGAAATTCCTAACAAAATGTTTAAAAAATGGGTGGTTTAATGTGTGGCCTAAGAGCATACATTATATATAAACTATGTTTACATGTGTGTGTATATATATATACATGTGATCATATATGGAAAGTCCACTTTGTGTATGTTTACATATATTTGCACACACACACACACACATACATCTGATCATATATGGGTATGTAGGTTTGTCTATATATATATACATCTATATATAGACAAACTTGTGTATATATATATATACACACATAAACATAGTGTCAGAACCATAGTAATCCAGTAATCACATTTATACTAAAGTGCTAATCCAAATGTAATTACAAAGTTATGTAAGTCAAGATATACCTATCAGGAGAGATGTGCCACAAAAAAGAAGAAGGGGACCACAGCAGATGCACGCTTGGTGAGGATGCAATAGGGACAAGGAAAATGCCAGAAGGGTACAAGTATAAGAAGTAATCACCTTGCAGCCTTTCTTTTTCAGAAACCCACACATTGAAGGTTTTCAGCACTAGAAGAGCTAGACACGTGCATGGATTCTGAAATGTGGGTAGGACTAAATCATAACTCGATATCTGGGATATCGATTTTACTGAAAACTCGACTTCCGCAGTATCGAGTTACTGTTGACGCGACATAAGGACGCGACGGCAATTTAGAAACTCGGTAGTACAAAGATCGAGTTACGTTCACTGTAATTGCTATAACTCGATAAAACAGAAATCGAGTTTTTGTTTCTCATTCCTCTACAAAAAGCCAGACATGCTCCACTAGTAAAAAGGTGCATCCACCAGCTCAAATACGCAAGGAATTCCACCATTTTGGGTTTGTAGAGCGGGATGGGACGTACTTATGTTGTGTTTAATGGTCGTGTTCCAGGCATATATGACAGTTGGGTAGATGTGAGTAGACAAGTTCATAAATTCCCAAATGCCAATCACAAATCATATAAAGATCGAAGGGAAGCAAAAGCCACATACATGGAGTATTTGCATTGTAATGGTATGTGGTTTAATAGTGGTGCGTCCGCATCATCGGCAACTCCGAACATATCAACCTCAGCTCCACCTAGCACTTCTCCAAGTGAAGGAACCAACTACGGCAGTGGAGACATTAGGAACACCTTGTTAAGGTATCAGTTGGAAGTTGCCATTGAGGAGCATGACCACGCAAGAAGGATTGCAACCTTGAGTGCAAACATGTTGAATGAAGTGGTGGTCATGTTGTGGGGGATGATGAAGTTGATGCACCCATGGGACAATGTATGGGTAAATGAATGCAAAAGTATGACTTATTGTTGTTGTATTCATTAAGATATGTATACTTGCAAGTAACTAGGTTCGTGTGTGTGGTTTAACTAGAAATGTCATCGTTTTCCAGCTGTTTAACTAGCACATATGTATATATAGGGAAGTAACCTTATTATTTTCGTTTCAGCACTACTTTGGTCTTATTCGGTCCATTATATGTACGTTGGTCTTATTTGGTCCACTTTGGTCCTATTCGGTCTATTTGATCGTATTCAGTCAGCTTTGGTCGTATGAGATCTATTTGGTTCACTTCAGTCCATTATTGTGTAGTTACAAAATACAAGATTAGCCCATACACAAGGAGTCACGAGTAACGAATGTACATGACATCAAAAACAACAATGTAGAGTTGCAAATTGCCTGAATGAATGATTTTGAAAATCCACTGGGAGGATTCACTGCAATCCATACCAATCAAAGAAAATTCAAACATTGAAAAAGATAAGCTTGGAATTGGTCATACATGAAAAATCGTCCAACATCTGAAAAGGATCCAAATTCTATCGGACAATGCCTGAAAAATTTAATACTTAGAAGATAGAAAGTCCAGAACAAAACAACCATGAATAAAAATTGACACCAACCAACTAAAAAAACAAATAGCATGTCTATATAAAGATTCTTGAATCCCAAACACACTAAATAAAACCCCAAAAGTATGATGTGACTTGTAATATTATTCGAAATTAAAGAAAAATTTACACCTAAAATTTCGAAATTACTTGAAAAGTTAACATTACATGGATAAGTGTATGATGCAAAATTGATGTTGGACAAACTGATTCACAAGCGGTTAGTTTTTTGCTGGTGACTCCCTTCTTTGCATGCTCTCCACTGAAGTTCCCAACAAAGATTCAATCTATGAAGTGAATGGCAGCACAATTACAAATCACATGTTGTTCTTATTCTTCAAGTTTAAGGACTAGAACTGCATAGTGGAGTACTACAGGTTTCAATACATACATTACTATATCTTTCCTCCAGCTGGGTCCACGGTTAGAAGAAATAGAGCACCTATGAGAGTGGTCTTCCCACAGCCAGTTCTGCCAACAATACTTGTTTTGTGCCCTTAACCAAATGTGCAATTGATCCCCCTCAAAACAAGTGGTGGATCAGGCCTATATCTGATCTGTTTTAACATTGATATTCTTAGAATCTCAGCATAAGAACCTTCTTTAATTTTAACATAAAATAAAAAAAATAGTTACCTGCAAACCATGTACCTCAACTTTACCCACAGATGGCCATTTTGATGGACGTCGGTTCCATTCTAACGGTAACATTCTTCAGGATGTTTGGTGTAATGCCCTTGTAAAAACCTCAAAAACCCTCGAACCTGCAAGCCCCAACGGAATAGATTAGTCGTATAGATAAGGAAATGTCTCAAGTTTATAATGAAAGTAAGAACGTCTACATTTCCTATTATAATTGAGTTTGTTACTCACTGGGGTGAGCCAAAATCTTCCATCTTCTGGCTATACTATTATGTAGACTGTAAGAACTAATATACCATCAAACATTCATATCAGAAATACAAACACCACCCAATTAATAATATCACAAAGCAAACAAGTATACTCCTGGAACTATGCATCACTTACAGAGTTTTAAAAGCAGTGCAAAAACCTACACTTAACTCCAATGAGTATTTCTTAACTTAAAATACTCCTCATATACAATACTCAGAATGCCCCAGGTTCCAAATGCTGTTGATAAATTATAGTGGACGTTAAAACTTATTGTGCCTTAAATGTTGATAAGTGAAGTAATATTACAGAAAAATAACGATGAAGTATGATATAAATTCCAAAGAGAAGATACTTGTAATACTCCTATACACTTAGAGGGCACTAGCCATAGCACCAAAATCCTACCTTTTAATACTCCTATATACTTGTTTTTGTTTATAAAAAAAAGGATGGAATCTCAGTTACGGACAGAATATCTATTTAGACAGATGTGTGACACGGGCAAGCCCACATATCTAAGTTATCATGCATCTCACCCTGGTAGATTTTGTTAGATTATATCCACCCACATCAAGGCCAAATGACCATTGGCATAGCAAATGCCAGGATAAACAAAGTAGATGTGATAGTACAATCCTGCATGTACACACCCTATCTGGTCCAATAATAGAACCACAGATTCAACAAACATCTAAACTTGTTAGTGACATCTCTCCATTAAACGAGGACTTGAGTTATGAAGAACATGACATGACAGGAAATTTCCAGATTTGCCAAAAAGAAGGGACCCATTTGTCAATGCAAAAGTGTACATTGATACTTCTAGTATACGTACATTTATAAAGTTATGCAGACCCAAATTCAAAAGAGCATTGATTGTAGTGACTTACCAAGAGTTTATCATCACTTTCAGATTCCCTTCTATTACCGAGGGTGCCTCACTACGTATATGCATGTCTTGATTTAGCCTTTGTATAGAAATGACAAAAACATCAAATGCACTGATTTTGAATTGAGAAGACAAGTGACGTGTTTAATGAAAGACCATAAGAAAGTGCCATTCCAATAAATCCTGCAATTAAAGGAGAAATTGTTATATAGAATCTAATACGCATGTTTTACAGCTCAATATAAGTCCACAAGCATGTTTAAAAAACCTTCTCCAGTAAATTGAAGCATTTATAGAAGAACTTTAATTCGTTAAAGATTGAAAAAATAACTCTTCAAGGTAAAACTCACCAGAGCTAACAGATCCGGGAGGAAGCCATGACCATGCAGAGTGCTGAAGAGGCAAGAACAATTGCACTAAGTGTTTCTAATCTTTGGATCAACCACTCATTTGCTGCAAAACTATGGAAAAAAGGAGGTGCATTTCTGTCAATCAATTCAAGATTCTTTTAAAAGAATCGGTCTTCCTCCTCAAAAGCTCTTATAGTCATGGCGCCAAGCATTGTAGAGACTCAGATAAATGAATTGCTACAAAGGAGTTGGTTGTGCCATTGATCCGCATAAACTTCCTCATCAAACTCTTTTACTCAAAGTATCAACTTACTTCTTCTTGCTTATCACCAAAGCCGCACATTTGTTTCTAAAAAAAAAAAAAAAAACCAATGCCACATAAAATCTCTCTTACAACCCACTGTACTCTAGCTAACAACATATCAAAATACAAGAAAGTTTGGCTTCAAATGAATACCAATTGAGGCATTTGTCCATTTGCAATCAAAATTCCAAGCCCAGAAAAACTTCCTAATACATCAGTAAATACAATACACCTTATGGGTTTTCTCCTGCATGTAGCAATTTGTTGACAACAAACACATTGGAAGCCAGTATTCTCCCCAAGCAATGATCCACAAACAGATGCACAGCCACCAAGATTCTCCCCAATTAGAACATTTTGCATGCTTATTCCAGTCCAGTCACCTATACACATGAAGAATAAGCACACAAGGATAATCAGGCTCAATGGCCTTTTCGTTTCCACCATATATTAGCTCTAAAAAAAGATACAACTTTAAAAGAAAAGTGAAACGAAAATATCCGGTCACCTATAGGCCGGAAGTATACGCATTATTTACAATAGGCATTTAATGATCTTTTCGTTTCCGCCCATATGCCCTGACAGGTCTAATCTTACCTGTTTCATCAGACACAATAGCATAATTAAATTAACATAATCAATCAAATGTGCAGTATAAGTAGCTAAGAAGATGGGAAGTGTAGACGAAGTACATACCATCACCGGTCCCACAACTGGGAGCATGCGCAGGAAGGCGTCGCGATCTCCGCAAACCCTCCACCGGCTTAATGGCCTCAACCGGAATCTGCTCAATCTGTACAGGCTCAATGTCCTCAGCCGGTATCTGCTTAATCTGTACAGCCTCTTCGTGGGGGGTTAGAGATAAAGCTAACATGGTGGGGTCCACATGCACTAGAGGTGGAGTGGGCATGCCTGGTGTGGGGACAAATATGCATCCACCATCATAGGCAGATCCACTAAAAACTGGGGGCGACATACGGGGAGGGTCCTCATAGTCCGTGCTAGCACCATGGGACGTAGTTTGGGCTGGAACAGTGCCCTCATGACCGGCGCTGTGGGATGGCCCAGCACCAGTGCTAGACGTGCATCGCAATGTCCTGCCGCCGTCGTCAGACAGTACCCAATCAGTGCCAAGCCATGACTCTTCTGCACCCGAGTTATCCCCTTCCTCGTTGATGGGATTCGGCTTGGTCATACGGCCGCGACCAGCTCAGCCACCTCCACGACGTCCACCCCCACGAGACCCACCACTTTGCCCGCCACGACCCGGGGCCTGTGTACCAATGTGAACTGCTTCTGCGAGCGCATCCGCCAATTTAAGTCGGCCCAGCTCCTTCACAAGTTGTAGTGTATATGTAAGGTCATTATGCATGTCAAAACCTTCGTCGCACCTCTGTATAGACCTAATCATCGTTTGAACCTACAAAACAAGGGCGTCATAAAAGAAAGAACGTAGGTATGATGCAAAAGTGGGATAAATCTATTCCAAAATCAAAAGAAAAAAGTAGTAAACATAGCTAATGAACTCCTTATATTACTTATAACTATTAAACATCTTTAAAAAGATTGCGTATAAAAATAGGGGTTGGACCCCCTTGTGCAGAAATTTATAGTTCCTCCCCAGCAATCACGAATTTTCAGTTTCCTGTTATGTTTATGGCTATGCAATCTAAACATTGAGATAATACTTTCGAAAAACACGTATGGTTGGTTGTACATAAGTTCAATCTTAGCATAAGTGAAAATATCTTTTATCATTTGTGTATCTAGGCTTCACTATAGTTACAACTCCATTAATATCATTCTGCAATCAGGACACATATTTTGAAGTTATTATTTCCTAAGGTAAATGTCCGAATGGATGACAATTGAAAATATCAAACGCGAGCTTAAAGTTTCAATTAAGGGAAGTACCATCAGTTACAACATATGTCATACTTGAATCTAGTAGTCCAGCACATATCCTTGCTGCATACTTGCAAGATTTTAAATGACCTTTAAGCTGTTGGAAATTGAATTCTACCAACAGTTTAGTAAGGGACTTCCCAGTCCTAGAGGTAATATCTATCAAGGAATATGTATTTAGCTTTCAGTCCTGGAGGTAAGGCTATCTACCGTGACAGTGAACTATCATGAAATGTGAATTTATCACTACTAAAAAGAGTTGCACCGTCCGTTTGAAATTACAAGCCAACCAAAAACAAAAAAATAAAACAAAAAATAAAAATAAAAATAAAAGAATAAAACCCAACCCACCCTTTTTAAAATTTGAATGTAATTATATGAACAAAGGTGTGGTCATCATTGGTCATTGCCAATTAACCATTCCTCACGCAAACAAATTGGATGAAGACAAATTCAGTTATTTATGAACAACTTAAATCATGCAGTAGCTTAAAAACATAATGAAAGATAAACTCATAGAGATGTAACAACAATAATAATTGTGGAGTTTTGCATGCATGATAAAGCAGCTGAAGATATTTAATCGAACAATGGTTTCATACATAAAATAGGAATTATTGCTTCACCATGAGTTCCCAGTACGCAAACTCTACTATTATGTATTGCCTTGTGTTGCAATTGTACCACGTCATGTACTCAACAAGGTATGTATCATCACCGTCCAAGAGAGGGGCCCCGCGAACTTCATTCGCTCTGTTGGCCCATTGCTGAATAAAGACAGCATGTTCTGCCTCCCAATCCCTCTCCCATTTACCCTGGAGGGATATCTTGTGAAGGACAGTCAACGTATCCACGACAAGTGGAACTGGTTGTTTCATCCCAAACTGACGGAGGACCCATTCGGGATGATGCCCCTCCACTATCCAAAAGTATATCAATGGCACCTCGGCCCTCCAAATATGCTGCCCGGCAGTGCAATACACAGGCAGGGAGCCCAACATATGCGTGTACGGCTCCCATACAATTTGCATAAGTGGATTATGTTTGTGATAGTGAGACATCATACTAATTAAAGATTATGTTTGTGATATGTAATATGGAAAGCATGGAGTTTCTTGATTCTATTCGTACACAAAATCTTTAGGGATTATTGGGTAGAAAGTAAAGGAACAACAACATTGTGTTCAAAATATTAACAGAATGAAGTCAACAAGCAATTAAAACAATGACAAGCATTGATTTGTAGAAAATAGTAAAAGATCTAAGTTGACCGATGTCCACATTCCATTCTCAGAACCATGTTCATATGCATAACATTGAAAGCTAAGTGAGATCATCAGATACTAGGGTTTTCAATCTAAACCAGACTTAGAGGAGGGTACCAGAGCATCTTTATGGCTGTAAGATGAATCCAAGTTGATCATTTCGCAAAAGCTTTTTATCGTAATAGAAAACTTGTACTGGATTAATTGCATTAGTCATTAACAATGTTTCAATGACTGAGAACAAAATGACTATTAATCATTGTAAGACTAAACTAACTGTACTTAATTGACCTCTTGAAGCTATCAAAAATATGGAGGGAAGACATATATAAGGTCTGCTGAATACATTGCATTTCAAGTAGCACTTTTTATTGCAAGAAATGGAAGCTATGTAAACTATTACATGGTATAATCCTCATCAAATACTGTTATCATATTTCTATCTAAATATATTTTCTTCTAAAATTTAGTGTTCAAAATTACGTAAATTGAATAGTTATCTGAAACTAATCATGTCAATGTCTAAAATTACATTCCTTATCTTAGTACCTTGGTGGAACAAATTATGTGGAACAAGCTCTGCAGTGTAAATCACAGCTTATTATGATCAAGCTCCTCTTAATGAATATGGTGAGTAGCATATGTTGCACGCTTCTAAAATTATATGAATAAAGTAGTAATTAATAATCTACAACTTTTAATAATTTTAAGACTATTAAGGTAGCTCAAGTGGGGACAACTTAAGGAGTTGCATGCTGCAATTAAATTGTGCTCTACAACTTTGGTGCAAGGAGCACGAACCAACTTTTCAGTTAGGTCAACAACAAGAGGTAATGTGTCAAAAGTCTTTATGTTTTCTCTTATATCATTGATTAACAGTTATTTGTTTATTTAAACTTAGGTCGTTTTCTTCCAGTTCAGAAAATGGAGGTTGTGCGGCATTTCTTACTAACTATGCGAAACAGAATGTTACTGTACAAATTCAAAATATACCACTTGAATACGTAAATCGAAGTCGATCAGTATTCTAGTAGACTGTAAAAATATAACCTTCAACTCAGCAAAGGTAATTTATAACTTACAATGTAACAATGTTTTTTGCAGAGCAATAACAATGTTTGTAATCCTGGATTCTAACAGTTAGAAGAATAAATACTAAATTGTCTACTTATTAGGCAGAGCAATAACTATGGTTTTGAGCTCATACATTTTATTAATTAATTACAAACTGCACAAGCTTAATTTATATTTTTTAAACAACATTTCTAGCATATATTGTTTGAGTTTTGCAAAAATAATTTATATTCTAATGTGCCTTCATTCCCTTGATTTGAAAAGACCCATAGCTGTCAAATTTATAGTAGGAAATTCGTTGTTTATAATATAATTGATATCTTGTGAGTTTACAATCATTCCACTTATATAAAGTCTTTTTTTTTTTTTTTGGACTTTTTTCTTTTCTTTTGATGGCCGGCTAAAAGTTCTATTTTCTCTTATCGTAAATAGGTTAAAACGGTGTATAATGCCAGAATCAGTAAATCAACACAACCTTTTCTTTCAGTTAGTAGCTGGAAAGAATGGAGGGATGTCATCGTGAATTTCAGAGATGCAGCATTAAAATCAAATGAATTACTTGAGCACACAAATACAACCAAAGACAAATCTGATTATCTTTGGAATACTCTTAGGTAAATTAATTTCTCATTGAATTATAACCAATTACATATGAACAATATGTGTGCCTTCTCATCATTGCATCAGATTAATGACATTTGTCAGAATTGATGGAGTTTTTGTTTTTAGTTGCAACACAGGTTTGAAGTCACTTTGTCTTGCACTAAACCAAGACTTCATGCTCAATCTTTTGCGCATGTTGCACATGTTGCACATGCTTCTTTCTTTCTGTCTTTTTTTTTTGGGTGTAAATCACAAACGTTTCCGTACATAATCAAGGATATAGCCAAATTCTACTTAATATATATATGACTAAATTTAAATATAACCCATTGATCCAGCCCAACTTAACCTGACTCACGTGAGTCGGGTTGCGTTGGTTTTTACACATGTAATGAGTTAGGAATTTCTCAACCCGACATTCTTAGGTTGAGTTGGAAAAAACCCTTCAATCCAACCCAACTCGACCCGTGCACATGTACACCCCTACTTTTGATAATAAGAAGTCTCCAAATATAAGGTTTTAAAATTGTTGGATTATATAATATTTGTTTATGCTAGGTTAAAATAAAAGAATTGAAGCCTTTGATTTAACAGTTTAGAATTTTTGAGTTTATGCTTGGTCGTTGTCATGCAGGTGCTACGAATGGAAGTTCTAATGTGATGTACTTCACAATGGACATTCCAATTGAGTTAAATGATGGGATGAAAATCCTAGTATCAAACAAAACAATGGGATGGAACCAATATTCTGAAATCAACTCATTCCTACAACAATCCAAGAATTCAAACTAAAATAAAAATAAAAACTTGGAAACATACTTGAGGGAAACGAAAATAAAAACCTCAAATTAAGGACGTAAATTAACCGGGTACCTGCTCTGCCCTTAGTGTAGCCAGCGACGTTCGGTACGCAGCAAGGACATGTGTGGCATGCTCTGCGGTGCATTTTGGCCCGCTCCACCTAGCAAACATGGGGTGTCAACAAATGCTCGTTATTGAACTTGTCGTTTAACAAACTTTGCTTTATATTTCACATAGTTTATTTTTGTTTGTTAGTTTCACATATTTTCAATTATATCAAACAGACAAATAAAATGTTAGATAGTATTACACGTAAATAATTATTCCTAAGAGACACTTAACTTGAATAACGAGAACTCAATGAACGTACCTAATGGCAAGGGGCCTTGAGTGCACTGGAGGTAGAGGCGGCCTCACAATAGGGCATAGTCGTGGGAACCTTGAATAGGCCCATAGCTGCACCAACAAGAGTGCTCCTCCAATCTGCATCGCTTCCTTCTTTGATGCACTACAAAGTTGCCTATAGAGCCAGGCCAATGCTGCACTGCCCCAACTATACCGTCTCGCATTGCTGATTGGGTTGAGCAACTGCAAAGGCAACAGTGAGACCCGGTCCGCAGACTTGTCCATGAACAACATGGCCTCCATCTGTACAAGTATGTGGTAGCGAGCATGTTGATGCACGACATTGTCACCGGCATCTGCAGTTGGGGGAGCGGGAAACTGTTCATCAAGCCACTTGTATTTTATCCTCGCCCTAGTAAGGGTAGACTTGTTTGAGTTCGGTATCACGGGCGGAGGTTCATGGCCTAACAACTCTCGACACACCACGTTCCATTGCTTGGCTGTACTCCTAGTAACAGGCAACCCATCCACCGGAATCCCCAGCATCACCTCGATATCTTGCAAGGTGATACCCATTTCTCCATGGGGCAAGTGGAACGTGTGCGTCTCCAGATGCCACTGCTCAACCAAGGCCGTGATCAAGCGTGGTCGACCTCCATATCAGGAACCTTGAATAAACCGGTCAAACCTGCTACATCTATGCATTGCATGATACGTGGGTCTAGCCCACCCTACGGCAATACACATTTACGGCGTCAAGCCTTTAGCATGCCAGGCACCTCTTGCACAGGGACGAGTATTATGTTAGGTAGTGCACACGAGGTAATTATAAAACAGACATGTATTAATAATACAACTACATACCTCGTCGGCGGCGTGGCTCCAAAGCGGAGTTGACTGATGATTCGGCTGCCGGGTCAACTGGGTAAGATCGTCGGGTCCAGGCCGCACTCTATGTAGTGCCTGCATATCTGACATGGTAACAAATAGATTGTTAGCAATTATCTGACAAGTAAACCACAATTAATATAAAATAAAAGCATGGATACAGTCAAACATATTATGATCCCAACAAGATTGTCAACATCGCTTCTTACCCCCACTTAACATGCAATCCAAAAGCAATCAAATTGAAGCTTAAATAAATAACAACTTGCCATAATTTTACATACAAACACTTTTTTTTTCTATTATCTGTAATTGAAGTAAAAAAACAAACAAATGACTAATTAATGTGCTAGAAACTTGATTGATACCTGCATGTTCAATATTTAAGCAATATTTACATGTGAGAGTTCTTTTTGGTGTGTGATGTCTTTGAAATTGATTTTAACTAGGAAAATATCAATTACAATTATTAGGAGCTGCATATGGAGGGAAGACATATTAAATTTAACCATGCGACACACAATATGTGATCTTCCCCCAAGGACATTTACATTCAACTCTATGGCTTATGACCAATGCAGTCACATAGTAAATATAAATTGCAACAACTCAATGTTTAGGTATTTTATTCTCAAACATGTTCAATCAAACTTGGTCTTTTCAACAAAGTAACACTCTCTATAAGGTCATCCTTGACAGCTCCCCGTTTTATGTCCTATGCAATTGCCCGTTTACGATGGACCACTAAGATCCCTACAGCTATAGGTCATTTGGGCTCGAGTTCTCAACTTAATATCTAGAAACCTATACTAATTATTCTACATTTCTACCACTAGATATGTAAGCATACCATGACTCAGTCAGCCCATTTCCTTGCTTGTTAGGCCTATCTTCAACATTTTAGGAGTTAATTCTACTCAATTTTTTGCTTGGTGAGTCGTTTTCAAATTTTAGGCTCCTTTGCTGGGTTTATTTCCTTGCTTGGTGAGTCGTTACTTGTTACAAGTATTACCCTGTTCCACTGTATTAGCTATAAGCAATAGTCAATCAAAATGTACCAAACTCATTAAACCACAATGATGGAGTGAATGTTGTTTCCTAGAGTAAATGCACTCATTTTTTCCTTGAAGTTACTTGAGCAGTTTGATGTTCCAGTGAATATCATTTCTTGTTTAACAAAAGGGTGAAAAATTACAGAGTATTCTCTTAAAAAAAATTACATAATCAAAAGTTTATAATCGCAAAGAGAGAAAATCAATAAAATCTACAACAAAATGCATGTCATTTTCACCAAAGGGTGCAAGCCCACTCGAACAAGAATCTCAAATTTAAAAATGAGCATTGCATAATTTTTAAGTAAAACTCTATTAGTAATTTTTTTTATAGATGCTTCATTTAATTTAATTTAAAAATGAATGCAAAACTGTTTAGATTATGAAACATGCTCACTACATACCTTGCTCCAAATAACTCAATATTATGTGTGTGTATTACACTATTATAATTAAAGTCTTTTTATCATTAGCTCTTTCATTAAAAATTATTAACATAGTTAATTTATTTTATGCAAAAGTCTATAAAATTTTTAATAGACTCGGATAATTTTGATATTATCAAAAAAATTTATATTTTATATTTACAAATAAAATTTTTTATTTTAATAATATTATCTTTTATACATATAATTAGTTTTCTATACATAACTTTTTATAGAAAATATCTACATATACCAATCACATATATTACCTCAACTTCTTATTTAGCACTTTCTCAAAAGGGAAAATTCAAACTAATTATCATGATTTGGAGATATACGTTTTAAAAAAATTATGTTAAAAAAATTATAAAATCAGTAAATGCTAATTCTATTTAGCTTGCCCGTTTAGGAAATTTTTTAATTAAAAATGAGATAACATGCCCCGGACCCTGCCAATGACAAAATCTATGATTATTTCATACATTTAACTCTCAATCCTTAGTCAACATAAGGTTAAAAGTATTTTTATATTCATAGATGCCCTTAGGGTAATTATTAATAAACTATTTTAAAAAATTTAAGTTATAACACCACTTTTATGAGAAATATAATCAACCGTCATAAAAACTAAATGCTTTTTTCTTGTCCTCAAAATGTATCATCCAAAATCTAAGAAAATTTTTAAGTACTCCTAAAATACGAAAAAATGATACCCCCTCCTCTCAAATTTTTTATGAACCCCACCATGAATTTAAATAATGGACTCCTCAGTGAATGTGAGAACAACACCCTTTTCTTTGCTCCATTAACTTTTTCCTTGTTAACTTTTTCCTTATTATTTTTTTACACCACCTAAACAGCAGTTTACATGGAACAGGCAGTTTACATATTTGTGCACCTAATAAAGAGGACTGATCAAGAAAAATGGATCAAACATATATGCCTTAAAAAAATTGCCAAGAAACAAAATCCATAAAAGAAATTGAACAAGTGACAAGATAACATTCAAACATTTAGGGGTAAAAAATGTGAAATCAAAAGAATATTTCAAGGGCTTTCATTGATATCTATATCATCATTGAGTAATGAGTTAGAACCGCACAAATGGAGCCTGAAATATCCACAATAGAAGCACCCATTTGCATTTACACAAAGATTTTAAATTTCTTAATCTATAGTAACCAGCCAGCTCAAAATAAAAAGGGGCAAAAAAAGTTCACATATTTGTGCTCCTATAGAAGAGTACCAAATTGATTTAGAGAAACCTTAAAAAGCAGCCACTCTCCAAATTCTTTAAATAATAAATTAGAGTAAAGAATATTATAATACTTCAAGGTTCAAACAAGAATCTCAAATTCACCAAAGGGTGCAGGACCATTGAATGTTCAATTATTCCTCTCCCCCTCCATATGGTCAATTTTAAACAAAGAGGAGTTGTATTGCAAGCAAAAGAACTTCTATGCTTGCTATATCAGCTTCTCTAGCCATACATTTGCACATATAAGCTGAGGGTACCAACGAATGAATTTTTTTCCCAGTAAAGTTACTTAAAATTTTCTAGATTGCAAAACAAAAGTAGTGTCAATTCCAAGAAATAATGAAAATTATAAAAAACCTAGATATACCAAAAACAATGAGTACTAAATTTGTTTGTTGCTGTACTAAACACTACGCAAATCACTCTTACTAGTTTTTAACTGGACTTACAGTAACCGACTTTCTGTTTCATGTGAATGTGTATTGTATTTCATAGATTTATGTATATAGGATGTCATTGTGGGCAGAACATCTTGGATTTACGGAAGACTGCTTCAAACAACCAGAGTCTCATCATTTTCATCATTTTTTCCTTAACACGTAACCAATAGAACCAATCTTTGTCCAAACCAAACCAATCTTTACGAGATGGGTTCAGCTTCAGACACATTTTACACCATTTACAACAACTATTTACACTCAAACGTAATTAGTTTGACACCATTTACAACAACTATAACAAAATCATGCCTACAATCGGATAAGACACAGTTTACATCAACCCAGAGACATCCCTGAAACACCACCACTCGATTTGCCAAAACCCCCCATCAAAACCCCAAGCACATTTAAATTCATTAATGAGAAAATAATCATTGCAGCATGTTAAAAAACAACAAATTTCTCATTAATTAGAAAATCACACAGACATAACCATATAGCAAGAAATACTTTACATCATCATCATCGCAGCATATAAAAGACAACAAAATTCTCATCTTGATTAGTAAATTTACTACTTTCTAAGTAAGTTTCAACAAAATAATCAAAATCCCACATAAAACACAACCTAATATTAACCAAGATCAGAAAAGATATCAGAGGAGAGGACTGTACCTGTCTTCAACGGTGGCGGCAAGCAATGACGACGGCAAGTAACGACGACTGAGGGAGACTGGATAGGGAGAGTGAGACTGAAGGAGAGTGAGGACGATTCGGGAAGCCTGATCGCAGAGCGAGCGAGAGAGAGAGTGATGGCAGAGAGTGTACAGGGAGAGAGTGTACAGGGAGAGAGTGAGTGAATAGGGGTTGTGAGACGTTAAGGTCCTATTGATTCAAACCGCTAAACAAAACTCGATTTTAGGGTTCCCGAGTTACGAATGACTACACTCATTTTTTTATTGGGGAAAACCAACGTCTGCTGCGCCAGCGTGGCACAATGGTCAGACTAACTCGATCATAGTAATATCGAGTTCTTCATTATAACTCGACTTTAGTATTATCGAGTTATAAAACAGGGGCACTTCCCTATTTATTTTGGGAAAGTGGGCAAAAGCATGTTTAATTTTCTGGAAAAGGGCAGAAGCCCATTTTGTCCTACAAAATATACTTGTCAAGAATCTTACAACTCAACTAATATTTGTTAGTATTTCCAACATAAATGTTCAGGTTCAAATCTCCCTTATTCATCATTGTTCTACCTATTAAATATATATATATATATATATATATATATTTTAAGGGAATCTTAATATACTTGCCAATTGAGTACTTTTGAAATTGACTTACGAGTTAGAACTTAGGACCAACACTTATAGCTTGCTCTAAGGAGCTAGGGGGACCATGCCCCCCAAAGCCCATAATTTAAAAAAAAAAAAATATATATATATATATATATATATGTATATAATAAAATATTTTAATATATATTTACATGGCCCCTTCAAAATATGTAAATATATGTTTATGTGAAAAGATAATAGTAGTTAGTATTTGGAATCAAGTCTCTCAAATTATCTCTTTAAATTTTCTTTTATAATGGTTCATAGCTCACAGTCTTATTTCAACGATCTTAACTGTTCAACTAATTAAAATAAAATAATAATGGCTAGGAGTTTTGAACTCAAGATTTTATAGATCTTTATAAGGCCTTATGAATCACTAAACCAAAGGTTGGTAATTGTTTTATGCTACTGTATATAACATAACATATGGTATAATATATGTAAATAATTAATTGTTGTACTTTAACTTGGCTCTCCTCAAAAATAAATTCATGGCTCCGCCATTGGCATGCTACAATAATATTTTTCCTTCACTCCGATAATATTAATACTCTCTTCTCTTTCCATTAGTTAGATAGTTGTTTGAAAAAGAAAAACACAATGATAATAGTATTAAAAATAAATGAATAACTAGCTAGAATACTCTCCAAACAGATGTGGTTATTTTTCCCTTCTATATGTCCACATTTAGAACAACTTTTATGTTTGACTTCCATAAAATGGTTCATGGCGTTCTACGAACCCTTGGAACTGATACACATTCAACTTGGGATTTTGGTTTCAAAATTCCAAGAATTTAATATCAAAAAGTAAATAAACAATCTTAATGGGTTTTAGTACTCTATGTTTTTATTTTGGTCCCCTCCATTCATCATGGTCAATTCAAGATTAATGGGTTTCTTATTTGTTTCTGGTTGTCAAAAGCAATCAACATCACTCTACGCACTTTGATAGTAACAATTGTATTATTAATCTCTTTGAATGTTTTATGGTCTTACCCACTTTACGCTATTACCTTCCCAATCATATGGTTCTGCTCCACAAATATATATATTATTTTTTGTTTTTCATAGTAAAATATAAGCATTAAATATACTATGAATTCGCCCACCATATTTTGGCAATATCTTATAAATTTACGAACTGCTTTGGTCGCAGACAAAACTCTTGGAACAAATAAAATATAGTGATACGAAATTTGGAAAAGTTCATCACAACTGAAGTGGAAACTCATTCCATTTTTGGAGTTTAGGATGATCCCATGTCACTATTATTCCATGCAACTATCCTATAAAAGACAACCCCACATATTATTAGTTTATACATCAATTATCTTTTTCCAACATTCTACGTGACAATATTTTAATTTAGAAACCAAAACATACTTACCCCTCTCCCCCAAAATAAAAGAGGAGAGAAGAAAAGGAATGAAAGAAAGAAGGAAAGAAGAAGGTGGAAACGTAATCCCCTTGACCAAGTAAAAAGTTGCATATTCCTTCCAATAAAAGTGGACCTTGACCCCATGACTTTGGAAGGAGCGTAAACTCCAGCTTTAGATGAGAGATGCTGTACAATTTAACAAAGATAATGCCAACGCAATGTTTGGAAATTACCGTTGTCTTTATGGCTTGGTGCTCTGCACACTGCCTCCATTAATTTGCCTCCATTATTGTGGGGCTTGTATTGGTGGGGTTGAGGTTGAGGGGGGAGATTTTGAATCCTCATATCTTTGTTGATGTAAAAAAATGTTTGAAGATTTATATAATTTTTTTGTGATAAGAATTTATTATAAAATTTAATGAAAATGAAATGATAATTAAAAGGGAAAAGAATTGAATATAAAGTAATGCTTCGTTCACTATATTTTCCCAATAAATTTTGAATAGTAAGTTGTTATTGATTTTAATCTGGGTCCACTACTAAAATTACTATTTTGTCAATCAATAGTAGCTATTATCAATTTGACACACAATAATTGACTTTTTTTTAATGCTTTTGAAATATTCCCTTTAACATCTTTAGCATGCTTGAAAATTTATAAATAAATGTATGGAAAATAAAAGAAATATATAATTTTGTTGTTAGAAATTATGTATCTCCACCTTTTATTTATGTATTGGTTTAATTATTATTCAATTCCTAACATTTGTCTTGTGTTCAAAAGAGTCTTGATATTTTAAATGTGTTAATTTAGTTATTAATCTTTTGGTATTGTGTCAAAATAAAGTTTTTACCATTAAGAAGTGGATGAAAAAACTGGTGGTGGCTAAAAGTGTTATTAAAATATTAATTTCGATGCAAATAGGGATGTTAGTCTACCAGGTGGCCTTAATTTAAGAGGGAAAAAAAACTTTTGCCCACATGCCCTCACATGCTTACATTCAAGTTAGGATCTGAAATCCCAAAATAATGACCAAGAGAAGAGAAGGGTGAAAGTGGTGGAGGACCTGTGACAGATCAAAATGCTTGATCAAACACTTGTTGAGGTTGAGACACATGTTGGCAACGAGACTGACAAGGCATTGATCAAGAATTTTGGACTCTCTCTCTCTCATCAAAAGTCTCAATTAGTTGAGAAAAATTTTGGTTGGACTCTCCTAGTTTTTTTGTTTTCAAACTCTACTGTTTAATAATTTTTTTTTTTTTTGAGAAATACTGTTTAATAAATTGACTTTGGACAATGAGTATGATCAATTAGTTTTCCAATAGTCTTGGACTCTCACTAAGCTCTTACTTTATCTTTTATTTTTATTTTTTAAGATTAAGACCAGGTAGCATGTGGCATGTGGCATCAAAATTATTATTTTAATATTACTGTTAGTCACATTAATTTTTTTTTTATTTACCCGACTATTTTAACGCAATATTAAAATGTTAGAGACTAAACTAATACAATTAAAATCTTAGAGATTATTTTAAAATATGGGAAAAATATTAGAGAGCAAACCGATAATCAAACCTTATATATTCTATCAAATTATGCATGAAAATGACAATTCCTTTGAATTCCTAGGTGTTTTTATTTTTGGAACATTGATTGAGAGAGAACATAGTGGTTTCAAAACTCATCCAAGGAGGGAGTAGTGGGGTCTACCTTCCTTTGCCTTCTCAATAGTACATCTGAATGTATTATTAAATTGACAAAGTTTGACAATAAACTTGACTATAGTATAAATTTACAATTTCATTCAATATTTTTTTTATTGGATGTGAATTTTGACAAATTCACTATCAGATTTTTTTTTTTTTTTAATTCTTCACACTTGCAAAATTTTCAAAAAATCAAAGATTAATAGCTATGTCATCAATAAAATTTTTAAATTTCAAGTTTTTTTAGTATAAAATTATGTATAAAAAATAAGTTTAAAAATTGAATAGTAAATAATACTTGATTAATACAAAATTTGACATTTGTATTAAGAACACAAAGAATATGCAATCGAACGGTTAAATTTTCAAAATATATAGCTATGTTATAGTTTTAAACTACAACCAAATTTGTAGACAAAATTTTTCCATTATTAAAAGGAAAAGTTTGGTGATACTGAAATTGTCACTGACATTTCCACCAAAATTGTGTATTTTTGTATTGTGGTGGGTCCAGTGAGGCGAGTTTGTGAGAAAGTATGATAATACTTTTCTAAAAAGATTTCGTGTCAATAGCCAAACTCTTCTCAAAATTAGAGATATTTATTTCCGCTTTCTTATTAGATCAACTTTTGAATATAATGATCATAATGTTTAACAGGTTCCCATTTGACAATCAAACATAATGGCTTGTATTTTGGTTGAATTTCCTAGTGTACAGTTTAAACATCCTCTATCCAAACAACTCTCATAATGCTAACCCTATCCTTGTAGCTCAATCTTCCTCCAACTATGATGTTCCTTAAGGCTAAACCCTGTAACACATCGATTGCATGATCAACTCGAACCACCGCCCATTGCCACCAGGAATGTTCTAATCCAATAGGTTCATCCTTAGCAAAGCCAACTCTAACTTCATGCTCTATACCTGCCAAACTCTCCCAATCAGAGTCGTGCCTTTGCCTTTGGCCTTAAATTTGGCATTAAATATATTCAGGTACAAAAATGAGATTTGATAGCCATCGAATCTTGCACTTGCAATATTAGTAGATAGATAATTCAGTGCCCAATGTTCTTTATAGTCCGGTATAAAGGCTAGTTGGAAAGTTCTATAGTTTTACTTTATCAGAGACTACTATTTAGTTTAATTTGCTGATTTGGGTTTGAATGCATTTTGATTTTATAAATTGAGTTTGTCGGTTTATTTTAATTTTGGCTTAATTTGGGCGAGTTGGAATCTCTCTACGTGAAAAAGTGCTTAGGGGAGTAAGAGGAGTGAGTCCCAACGGCTAAGGTTGGTGCATAAAAAAAAAAGTTAATATTTGCATGAGAGGTATTTAGAAAATATTTTTAGAAAATTTTTATAGAAAAATAATAAAGTAATTGATTTTTAATTTTTTTTTATATTTCTTATAAAAATTGTATCAAATTTTTTTTTAAATTATCCAATAACTTCTTTTAAATTGTCCAATAACAAATGTCCAATCCAAACCAAACCAAAAAAAGAAAAAGAAGAGTGCATAGTAATGTCGGCACATTTGTAGTAATGCAACGTAATGATATTTATGACCATTTGTTCTCATCAATGAGGTTGCAAAAGCAACAGATAATGGCGCATATAAAATAACAACACCGAAAAGCGAAGCACTCATGTGATATCTTCGTTTTCCTATGTTAACCCAACTATTATAAAAAGTGATGTCTACATCTCAAAGAAAATCTGTAAATGGTATTATTGGAAGCTTACTGAATAATTTATTTAATTATTTTCATCAATTCTCATCTTGTTTAGAATATTCGAAATATAGACCATATCAATTTTCATCGCCCCACATAATAATAATAATTCACAGAAATTGCCGAATTTTAAAATTTTGACCAATTAGTGGTCCCTATATGCTATTTGTTGCAGTACCACTAACGTTTGAAAGCTTATCTTTTGAAATTATCCCATTTTAAATAAAAGCTTACAGAGCACCCACAGTAGATATGAGATATGTACCAAATGCTAAATATTTGGCACATATCCCATACCAAACACCAAAAACTCACTTCATCAGATGTGACAAATCTCAAAAATTTTACCACATGTGAACAGTACTATTGCAAATTTGCAACGGTACGGACGAAAAATTGTATAATTTTTATTGTTTTTTTATTCTGTTTTCTCTCTCCTCTCTTTTCAGTTTATTTTTATTGGGTTAGATATATCATTTTATTGTATTGTTTATATTATTTTAATGTGTAATAAATATTATTTTAATGTATAGAATTGAATGATAAAACATTTGATAAATGGGATGTTGTAAAATGATGTGGTAAAATAATAAAGTAGGTTTTTGGTGTGGCAAAATGATATTTTTTTTACAACATCTGATGTGGATGCTCTACGGTTATACCAAAGAACAGAAGGACATTCTCATGCATAACACTAGGTACTGTACCAACAAACTCATTTACCATAAAACAAAAAACTAAAGTACAAAACTTGATCAAACAAATGTACTTGTAGTTGTAGTTAGACACTTAGTTGGATTTAATGAATACAAATAAAAATTAACTTTAGAAGCTAGCAGAGCGTAGAAGGAGAAATTCTTCACTCTTACGAGAGGAGCCTTCCTTTCTTTTATAGAAGATATGGTCCTTCCTTTAAAAAAATTGTTAAATGTATGGACCTTATCATGAGTCTTACATTGGAGCTCACATCTTTTGTGAGAGGAAAGAGGATTTTTCCTTTAAGAGTAAATAATATCTCAAGAAGAGTTTTCATTTCTCTCATAGAAAGCGTGGACTCTTCCGCGAGTCTTATACTAGAGTCCACATATTTTATGAGAGGATGAATGATTCTTGCAATAAAAGTGAATAATTTCTTGAAAGGAGTCTCCCTTTCTCTCATAGAAGGTGTGAACTCTATCATGAGTCCTACGATGGGACCCACATCTTTTATGAGAAGAAAGAAAGTTTTTGCCTTAAGAGTGAATAATTTTTTTTTGTGCGAGGAGGGTCACGTTAGCAAAGCTCTATGGAGATATTTTATAGGCTGATGGGGGCCATAGCAATGGGGCATGGAAAGTGGCAACCAGAGATAAGTCACATGCAAACAAAGTCACTGCCCTTTGAGGAATGGCCCAAACCCGTTGTTGGTGAGGTCACCCTTAAATGACAACTTGTCAAAGTCTTTCATGTTTCCCACGCCTGCTAGGTGTGTGCGTGGGGAGGGCTCACTATTTATTCCGTAGGATGCTCTCTCTAGTCCCTACATGGATAACAAATGAGTGAGGGGACATCATATTTGAAATGTTTGATAAATAATGATAAGATCAAAGGCATTATTTTTTAAAGAATGTATGGTTAACACTTATAATAAGTGGAACTATCATTTCAAGATTAAATGAAAAGTAACCAAACTTTAGAGATTATAATAAAGGAATAAGTGAATTATGGGGAGAAGACACAATAATTTTTAGTGTGAAATTAATCTGATATATAATGACAAAGCGTAAAGTTTTAGAAAGTTTTGGAGGCCAGATCTTGATGGTTGAATAAGAGATTTGAGTTTCAATCCCCACTTACACCAAAAATCGATTAGTGTCTTGGTTTGATGATAAAAAGTTATCATAAAGAGTGGACGCTATAGATTGAAACTCTTTTTAAAGAAAAAAAAAGTTTTGAAAGCTATGGTCTTCGAAGCATTAATGCAATATTACCCCATTCATATCTAGATATTTTTTTGAGGATGTTTTGGGAGGGATATTTAAAGAAGGTATGGTTCACACTTTTTTTTTTTTTTTTTTGGATACGTATGGTTCACACTTATAATAAGTAGAGCTATAATTTCAAGATTAAATGAAAAGTAACCAAACTTTAGAGATTGTAATAAAGGAATAAGTGAATTATGGGGAGGAGACACAATAATTTTTAGTGTGAAATTAATTTGAAATATAATGACAAAACTTAAAGTTTTAGAAAGTTTTGGAGGCCAGATCTTGATGGTTAAATAAGATATTTGGGGTTCAATCATCGCCTACACTAAAAATTGATTGGTGGTTTGGTTTGATGATAAAGAGCTATAATTAAGAGCAAACGTCATAAATTAAAACTCTCTCTTAAAAAAAAAAAGTTTTGGAGGTCATAAGACTCATGACCTCGAAGCATTAATGTAGTATTACCCCATTCATATCTAGACATTTTTTTGAGGATGTTTTGGGAGGGACATTGTAAGTTATATTGTCCATAATGTTGAGTTGAATTATTAATTAAGATATAAGTTCACAATCTTAGAGCATTCACATCAGCTCATTTAAAGTCTTCTAAAATACATATACAGTGCAAATTTTACACATTTTGAGTAAAAAAACACCCACATCAGTGGGTGTAAAAATATGTAAAACTGGTCATATTTTTCCATGAGCTACAGTACCCGTGTAAATATACACGGGTACTGTAGCTCATGTAAACGATTTTTTTAATTTATTTTCTCTCTCCTCTCTCAAACTACCTCTCTTCTTTCACCATTACAACAACCCAGAGCGCCAGATTAACTACCCAACCACCAAACACCGCAATCTAGCACAGAGTATTAACCAAAATCAACTAAAAATTAACCCAGAATCAACCCAAAAATCAACTGAAAATTAACCCAAACACATCCACACAGACAAATCAACATAGAGATACACTTGCTCAAAAGAAAAAAAAAAAAAAAAAAAAAACACAAAGATACACAAACAAACCCAAACGGACAAACAACAAAGAGAGATCGGTGCTTATCAAAACTGGGGATCGGAGCTGTGGGTCTCGCTTGATCGGAGCTCGTGGGTATGGGTCTTGCCTGATCAAAGCCTGATCGGAGCTATGGATCGGAGCTAGTGGGAGCTGTGGATCGGAGCGATGGTTCGGAGCTGTGGATCGGAGCGGTGGTTCGGAGCTGTGACGTTTGGTGGCGTAGATCAGCTCGTAGATCGGTGCTCGTAGATCAGATAGATCGATGCTCGGAGATCGGTTTCAACGTGGTGGATCGGTGCTCGGAGATCGGTTTCAGCGTGGTGGATCGGAGCTCGGAGATCGGCTGAGATTTGGTGGTGGATCGAATGCGGATGGGTTTTGTGATTTGGAAGAGGAAGGCCAGAGAGATTGGTGTAGAGAGAGAGAGCAAGAAATCAGAAAAATGGGTAGAAAGAGAGAGAGAGAGCGTGTATTAAAAAGAGGTACTTAGGGAGAAATAATAAAAAAATAGAGTATAATGAATATTTTATTGAAATATCTTATAAAATAAATGAACTGATGTGGGTGTTTTGTAAAAGTGAATGTGTAAAATGGAAAAATTAGGTTTTTAGTGTAAAATTAGATGTGTAAAATACACATACTGATCTGAATGCTCTAATGTATGTTCACTAGTGGGGTTTGTCATTTTAAATGACCAGAGCTTGTACAAAAGTATTTAAAAATAAAAAATAAAAAGGCCAGACAGAGAAGATCAGGGTTGAAGCATGTATCACAGGTCTTATTAACTTAAAATCAAATGTTTAGAAAATAATCAAAAGATTGATACATCCCTTTAGACCACGTGTCTATAAATGCTTAATTTAATTATTTGTGGGGCTACTATGTTGAGGCTAATTTTGACTTTTCAAGTACAACACTAGTCAAGCCTATTTATGACTTATTAAGTTATTTTGAATTTTTGAGTATCTTGACTTGTTAGATAATTCATAGTTCACCACCGAGGGTGCTTTATCATGGAACCTATTCCTTAAGTGGTTTGGGGATTGAAGGTCCCAAATTCAAATTTTGCAATGAAAAACACTCGATAAAAATCCTATGTTCTCAGCATTTTATATACAATAAATACAACGACTAAACTTTTTTATCCCTTTACAAATATATTTTAATAAATAATAACTAAATATAGTTGAAATTATATTATTTAAGTTAGTTAAATAAAATGAACTTATTTGGTAAGTCATAAGTGAATTTTAGGAAAATTATTTATGACTAGCACAATCCAACCTCAAATCCATTTAAGTATATTTTAATTAGGACAAAATTTAGCTACAAAATTGATTGTAGTTTAAAGCTACAAACTGACCTAATATCTTTTTATTAGAAGTGAATTTTGATAAATCTAGTATTGGATTACATCTTCTTCATATATACTCTATACTTGCAAAATTTATAGAAAATTAAAGATCAATAGTTATGTCATCAATAAATTTTTTAAATTACAAGTTTTTGTAGTTTAAAATTATGCATAAAATATAAGCTTATAGATCATATAGTAAATAATATCCGATTGACACAAAATTTGACATGTGTATTAAGAGTGTAAAAAACATACAATTCAACGGTTAAATTTTCAAAATAAGTAGTAATATTTATTTTTTTAAGTAAGTTTGTAACTTTAGGCTACAACCAATGTAGCTAAACTTTGTCCTTTTAAATATTTGTATCTATAAACGCAATAAAAACATATAAGGTTGAACATGGTTTGGTGCAGCCAGTGTTGGGGAAGGTTTTTGAGCCACACTAAAGTCATTAGAATCCTTAAAAGGTGAATTGTCCGCCACACCATTGGATCGAAATTCTAATGACATCAATGGTGGTTTTCCTTAGTATAATGGTTGTTTGCTCCAATCACCGGCAAGAAAAAGAGAACAAAATTTGTACATAGTAACACAACTCAACCATGAAGAGAAAGAGGAAGAAAATAGATTTAAGATCTCAAATAAGATAGAGAGAAAGTAAATCGATCTCATATTGAGATCTCAAATGAGAGAGATCTAAAGATTTTACCATGCTAATTTGAGAAGGTGAGAGAGCATGAGAAGGTCTTGATCTCCAACAATGCTGTCTATCAAGACTTTACTTCTTGATCTTTGGTGATGTTGTAGATTTTGATGAGGTTGAGTGGGGAGAAACAAAAAATGAAAGGGGTGCGCGTACAATAGATGGGGAGGAAAATAAATTTGGGGAGGTTTAGTTATAAATCAACTGGTTTGGTGTTCGTTGGAGTCCAAAAGTAGCCATTAACGACCATACTAGCCAACGTTAGAAACCCAATACCTCCTTTGACTACCATCACATTAATCGTTGGTAGCCCAATTTTAAGGTTCGATCAGTTGTTGGCAGCCCAATCTTGAGGTTCAATCAGCTTGGCTTCGGCTCAAATCATCAATTTGGATCAAAGGTTGTTCACCCCTAATATTATATTTAGTTTAATCAAGTCTTATAGTCATGGATTTATTTACAAACACATTATTATGTTTAAACTCATTAAGTTAAGTAAATGAATATAAATAATAAATAAATTTAGTTTCTAAGCTTTTTTTTTTTTAGATATGGTTTCAATTTATAATGTCTGCTTTTGATAATTACTTTTTATCATCATATAAATACACCAATTAGTTTTGAAGTAAGTAAGAATTGAATTCTAAATTTCTTATTTGATAAGAAGAGATTTAACTAGTTGAATTAATAACTTCGTTATTTGAAAATTAAAAAAAGGAAAGAAGTGTCTGACACGCGCCTTAGGTGCAGGTCTGATAGAGAGTAACCCAGCTAAGCAGCCACACACTATTTCTATTTTTTCTTTTTTGGTTTTCCAAAAGTTGAGTGAAAACAAAATAAAAAGAAAAGAAATAATAATAGCATTATCCAAAGAACCCCTTTTGCTGTTGAAGTTTTTGTTTGCTTCTCATTCTGTGTCTATCTCTCTCTCTCTGAAGAAGCCCCAGTAAAAGCAAAGCATCATCGCCCACACAAAACACAAGTAGAAAAGAAGAGAGAGAAAAAGAGAGCTTTTTATAGTTTTAGATAGAGAGAAGAGAAGTAAAGATAATCAGCTTTTTAAAGAGAGAGAAACATACAGAGAGAGCTCTTCCCTAGCCCAAACCAAAAAAAAAAAAAAAAAAAAAACTTGCATTCATTTCTATATGCAATCCGATAAGGACTTGTGCTTTCTTTGTTATAGCTGTCTTAGCAGTAAGTAAGTATATCTTTTCTTATATTGTTCGTAGATATTGTAGCAGTAGTCTTAGCTGTAGCAAATACTTTTCAGCACAAGCCTTGGCCTCAGACTCAGACTCAGATTCTCTCAGTGTGTCTTAAAAACATTTTGCAGAAACTGTTCGACCTTTAATTTCCTCCTTTGTCACTCTCCAAAACCCACCTCTCAAAAAGCTCTCTTTCTTTCTTTCTTTCTTGCCTTCAATTTCCTCATACATTCTTCCTCCAAGTTCTAAGCTTTAGAGAGAGAGAGAGAGAGAGTAGTGTGTGTTTGGAAACCTGTTCGACCTTTAACCAAAGATTTACCACATGTTGTTGTCTCTTTTGCATTTTCACATTTTGTGGCGTTATCCAAAAGCTGGGGCTTCAGCTCTTTAATGCCATTGACTTGAACCGACTTTTTGTTTCTCTTTTTGAAAAGAAAAAAAAATTTATTAGTTTTTGGTGGGTGTTGGGTTTGAGAGTTTGAGAGCTGAGCTAGGTGTTTAAGGGTTTGTTAGTTTGGTTTTTGGCTTAGAAGATGCTTGGTGTTTAAGTTTTTACCAATGGGTTGGTGAGAATGGACCTGTTTCAGTCTTTTATCTTCTCTATCTTCAACATGAAGCCTTCTAGCTAGGTTTGGTAAGCTGTAAAAGTATCTTCCATTTTTGTCTTCTATTTGACTTAGACTAGCTTTTCACCGCTTTGTGCTCTTTCCTATGTTTTAGTTTCTTTAAATCTGTGTTTTTCCTTTGTGGGTTTTGTTTCTCTTTTAGTAATTTATTCTTTTATTTATCCTTTTCCGCTGTTCATATTTTGTTTCCTTGTACCTATGCTGTTGGTGCTTTGAATAGTGTGTGTGTGTGTCTTTGTTTTCGTTTCATCTCTTAGTTTGGTTGTATTTTTGAGACAATGCATCTGCTTGGAGCTCTCTTGCTGTAGATTTGGTTGTTTGGAATGAGAACTATGTCAGAATAACTTTCCGTTTTGAAAAAGCTTGAAACTTGAAATTGCTTTCCCAGGGCATTTCCTTGTTTATTCTCAAATTCGAAAACAACTGGCCTGTAGGAAAACCCTGTTCATTGATCACAAATTGGGTCTCATAGATTTGTTTCACATTGTTCTGTGTACACATTGTGTGTGGAATTTGGCTTTATATTTAACTTTAGAACAGAGAGGAGGTTTGAAATTTTACGCTGCGAATCATTATTTGGGGTCAAGGCTGCTTGTGAAATATTTGTGAATAAAAGTATTTGAAGTAAATGCATGGATCGGAGGGACACTATGTCGTTATCCGGTTCGACCTCTTATTATATGTCAAGAGGAATGGCTGGTTCTGGTCCTGGAACACAGTCTGGGCTACATGGATCACCGGGCATTCGACCCTTGTCTAGTCCAAATGTACAATTTCAGTCGAATTTAGGAGGGAGTACTATGGGATCAACGTTACCAGGAGAGCCTTCAGCTTCAATTTCACCTCATAGTGTCAATGTGGGTGCACCATCTGTGGTGCCGCAGACTGAGCCTGTCAAGAGGAAAAGGGGAAGACCTCGGAAATATGGACCTGATGGGACCGTGTCATTGGCATTGTCTCCCTCGCTGACTACTCATGGGGGGACGAATACAACAACATCTGCCCAAAAGCGAGGTAGAGGGCGGCCACCGGGGACTGGCAGGAAGCAACAGTTAGCATCTCTTGGTAAGTTTCTGTGTTCTGTTCATGCTGACTATGATTCACCTAAACACTACACTGCATTTCTGTTGATATTTTATTTCATTTTATAGTTCTTGTATGCTACTCATCTGAAAAATTGGTTATTTTACATGTAGAACCAGTTTGTACCTGCCTATACCTCAAACTCACATAATTCATTGTAGATCTGCTGTCCTTCCCACAGCCTTGTTGTACACATCACAATTTGGAGTTTTTGGACTAAGGATGCAACCATTTTACCTACTTTGACATTTAGTGGACCTAAATAATATCCAGGAAATCCAATTATATTCTTTTTTTTTCCTCTTGACTCTTGGAGTTAGATACTTTGAAAAAATTTTAAATAAATGAAATCTCAACATTAGATCAGATAAAAAAAAAGGATGAAAGAGAATGCCAATGAGCACTAGCTCAGATGGCACGCCCAAAAAAGAGAGCCTATTGGGTGCATGTGTAAACTTACCAACCAAAAAAAAGGGATGAAAAGAGAATGAATTAGAATGAAAAGGGTTATACTTTGCTGTTGACATCATCAAAATATAGCCTCCATGACTAAACATAGTATTGTTGCAACAAAGAACAGTCTTGGGCATCGGGAATAATAATAATGACACATCATCTATATGCAACAATTAAAAATTTAAAGAGACAATGAAAACTTCTCAGGAGTCCCGTGGAACCAACATTGTTAAACCTATGCGTCTATATTGGATGATTATTAAAACCTTGCTCAATCTGCATCTTTCCTGGAAACTTATGTTTGATTTTGTGTTGGACTTGAAAAATTGGTATAAAAAACTTTTAAACTTAAAAAAGTAAGAAGTAAATACCTCTGAGCATGACGTTGCGATGTAATATAGACATAGTTGGTTTTAAAAGAAGTAGCAGGCCTGCTATTCGATAAGCAAGGGTATAACAGTTATTTTTACAAGCCATTTGCAGCTTAACATGGTCAGAATCTCAGGGGAATTATTAAAATTGATGGAACTCCACTGAGCATCTAGAGCATTTACAACAGCTCAAAGCTTCCAGATTTATGTCCTGATCGGAAATCCTTACCTTTTAAAGGAGCTGAAGGACATAACAAGAAGTGATGGTAAAGAGTGTATATCTTGACAGAATTGTGCATAGATGTGTCAGTAAATGTTTTTTTTCCCCGCTGTGTCTATCTAATTCCTACTCTGAGACTCCTTTTCATTGGGTACTAAATTTATGCATGATAAGTTTGAAATGACTACAATATAATATTGTAGCTCTGTGCCTCTGCCTTTTATCTTTTTCTAATAATTTAATTCTGTCTGTTAACAGAGTATATTTTTCTTTGTGGAGTGCACTTGAGAATATTCATTTGATATGTATTGTTTACACATATTTTCCTTTCTTGCACTGGCTTCCTAGTATGTGAATTGCAAATGGTTGACTGTTTTGATAGGTGAATGGCTGTCTGGTTCGGCCGGGATGGGTTTTACTCCACATATCATCACCATTGGAGTAGGAGAAGTATGTGATGCTCTAATCAATTAATAACTGTGTCACACTGTCTCAAGTCTTTAATTTCAGGTTTTTCAATAATAAAGGAAAGAAAGCAATTTCTTCTTTAAGTTTTGTACTACCATATTAGCCCCAAAGCAATTTCTCTAGAATTAAAATCAATGTAAAGTGTAAACTATGCTTTTGATAGGGAATTAACAAAGAAAGTTGATATTGTTCTTGTCTGCTTTCAAATGTACTAGAAGCTTATACGTTTTTCAGTTCATTGATCCCAAATTTCTACAGTCTTTTTAAGGTGGTGCAATATTTTTGGACATCTTATGTTATTTATTAAAGTTTGCTTATCTTTTGCTGTAGGACATTGCAACAAAAATAATGTCATTTTCGCAGCAGGGGCCAAGAGCTATATGCATCCTGTCAGCCAATGGTGCTGTCTCCACCGTGACTCTTCGTCAGCCTTCAACGTCTGGTGGCACTGTCACATACGAGGTTTGAGCACTTTCTTATAATTTTAGAGACATATTGTCAATTCTGGGCATGTTTTTGACATGCGATGGAGACCAATGCTGATCCTTTGTAGAGCTTCTCTAAGATAAATCATCTCAGTTTAAGATTTTGTGTGATAATGGGAACAATGCTTAAGTTTACGAGGTTTATGCCTGGAATATGATCTAAATGAAATTGCTCGAACCCCAGTTGCTAGTTCCTAAAGGATGATGTCTCAATTGAGGCCTGAGTAATGACTAAGGCAATGACTGGCGTGTATGATCTGTTTGTCTCAGTCATCATGGAGTGGAGCTTGAAAGTTATTTTTTGTGGGAAAATTTATTTTAATTCAACCTTCATCTGTTCATTTTAGGCAATTTTGATTCCAAAATCCCTTTAATGCATAGACAACTGCACTGGGTGTGCTCGCACATGCACATGCTTTTATATGTATTTGATTTGTGGATTATCCTCAGTTTTCTTTTCAGTTCTCAACCTCTCTAGTCTCTACAACCATTTAAGTAGCGTTATGTTCTTTTTTCTTTACCCTACTACTAAGTGTTTAAAAAAAAAAAAAAAAAATTTATATTAACTTTAAAAAAAAAAAAAATTTATATTAACTTTTTTATTATTTTTGTGTCTTGTATCTCTGATAAGAAAAGTTTTTGGTGCACTGCACTTATGTAGGGCCGTTTCGAGATATTATGTTTGTCTGGCTCTTACCTGCTCACAGAAAGTAGTGGCTCCCGCAATCGAACTGGTGGTCTAAGTGTCTCCCTTGCCAGTCCTGATGGTCGTGTCATTGGTGGAGGAGTTGGGGGAATGCTCATCGCGGCAAGTCCAGTTCAGGTATTTTCTTGATTGCTGTCTTTTACACCATCCTTTATTCCCTATTTAAAGTTCTCTTTCCTCCTACCTGCTAATTGATTCTTCAGTATAGTGATTCTACCACTGGGACTGGGGTCAGCTCCCTGGGAACTTTGTCTATCTAGGAATACCAAATTCAGAATTAACTCCGATCTTTTTTAATCCCTCAACATAGATTTAGTAACTTTGCCACAAAATAATAAGGAACTCCGAAGACAAAATTGAATAACAAACTGTTACAGTAAGCTAAAAATATGACAAATTATGCTTCAAACATTGATGTTAAGTATGTGATTTTTTACCATGAGCTAATATGATGGGGTTCATTATAAAAAATGAGCTAATATGACGGGGAAAGAAAATATGATGGGGTTATATGTAGGGATGGCAAAAATGATCCCACCCTGCTCGACCTCACCTGCCCTGTCCCACCTTGGAGATATATATATATATATATATGTATGTATGTATGTATGTATGTATTTACTTTATGTATAAACAATTTATTTATTTTTATTGTACATATCCTACTATTATCCTCTAAATCACTTCTCTCTTTGTCTCTCTCACATCATGTCTACGTATAATTAATTAATTATTTTTATAAATATCATATTACCTTCCCAAATTACTCATCTCTCTCATTGCCACCCTGCCCTCATCTCTCCTGAATCTCACTCCCCGTTAGGATGGCAAAATGCCTTCACCTTGCCCCCGACCGAACTTGCGTTGCAATTGCCCCACTCGGGTTTTCCCAGCCCCCAAGAGGGAATGGAGTGGGGATGGGGTACCCGTGATCTGGCCCTGTCCTGCCATGTTGCCATCTGTAGGTTATACATTATTCAAGTTTCTTTTTCTGAGGCTCAAATGAATGATGTATGACTCCAGGTGATTGTGGGGAGCTTCATATGGGGTGGTTCAAAGACAAAAAACAAGAAAAAGGAGGCTTCAGAAGGTGCCATAGACTCAGAACATCAGACAGTTGACAATCCAGATGCACAAACTAGCATTCCACCAACTCAAAATCTCAGTCCAATCTCTTCAATGGGTGTTTGGCCAGCATCACGGGCAATGGATATGCGTAATGCCCATGTTGACATTGATTTGATGCGGGGGTGACAATTTTTATCAATAGATGAACGAGCATTGTATATAAATTTCACCTTCATGGCCACTTGAATCTAATTCTCTTGATGTACCAATGACAGAAAGCCAGTTGATCTTGGCTTTGACAACTCACTTCATTTACCCATCATAGACAATGGGGTTGTACTCATATTTTTGTAGCCTTATGGAAATTTATTTTGAATTTGATGTTCATGATTTCTACTAATCGACATCCTATTGTACCAGTCTTTTCAGTTCCAACAAATTAAATTTTGATTGGAAATCTCATTCTTTTATGAGCATCGGTCATTGTAAAATAAATTAAATAATCTTAAGCAGTTTTTAGGAAAAGGGCGTATTTTTTAATGCTGTATAGTCCCAATATGATATGGGAGTGAGATGATGACAATGCCAGAGGCTGTTATGTGGTGTCTGGACCCTGGTGTTTTTCAGAAGCTATAATGGAAAGTGTCATTGGGATGAGTGTATGACACTTTCTTTCATGTAATTGCTGTTGGTATCTTTACCAGTCTTCATAAACTGCTGATTGAGATTTGAAATTGCATTTTCAATAAAAAATGTGAGGAAAAAGGGGATAAGATCATGCTTTGCACAAATTGTATTAGTTTCCGAAAATCTCAAGACTGCATTACTCAATGATTTTCTTTTCCAAAAATGCATTATTTTAAGAAATTTTATTAATAGTTTATATCATGTCAATTAGTCTTGGAAACTGTGTTGGAATCATTCCCATGTTAGTTCCTTTGCCACATGGGTGTTCTTATACTAGTGATCATCATAAAATGCCTCAAAACACTAAAAGAAGCCACTACAGGTGCTAAGAAATAACAATAACTGGCGTCACACTGTTCATAATTTCAATGATCGGAAGTACCAAAATAATAGTCATGCATGATGAAGACTTAGAATCATAACTATCACAGCCTGATGAGTACATCAAATCTTGCACTTGCACCCTTCCCATGATAGTTCAAAACCTAATTATCTAAATGCTTGAAAAAGGTTTGTGTCTGTTGCTTATGTTATGTGGATCAGTGGATGGAATTGGATAAATTTATTATGCGGGCGGGCGATGGAGTTCGACTTTAAAGATATCTATTAAGTTCAAATTGAGTTATATAAATTATTATGAACATTTCTAATTATAACTTTCTTTGTTTGATAGATAGATCATGGGGATGGAAAGTGAGATTTGAACCAGAAACATGAAATGCTATAAATAATGTTATTACAATACCCTAGCTATAACTTGATTAATCATTTCATTATATAGTGCATATGTGACTAGAGCTCTTCACAAGAAAACTATAAAGTATGAGACGTGACAATCACCAAGCAACATGTGGAATGAGAAATATGAACTCAAACATTAGCTGATCAAAAGTTAGAGACAATCAAGCAATCAAAGAAAGGAAAAGTTAATGGATGCCCTAAGGATATGGTTTAGGAAATATTTTAAAAAACTTTTCATAGGAAAAGAAAATAACAATTGACTTTATTATAGACTTTTATATTTCCCATGAAAAAAATATAAAATTTTCTTAAAATAGTCCATTAACATATACCCTAATGTGGCATTTGGTACAGGGTAATGTTTTAGGATTCCTAGGAATGTTTAAAGATTCCCATGTTTGGTTGCAAATTATACAAGGGAATCAGATGCCAGGGGAATCCTTAAACCTCTCTCAGTAGGAATGTGGATTCCCTTTAAAACAGGTAGGAATCCAGATTCCCAAGCTTAAATGAAATTATATTTTTTATAAATTGACAATTTTAACCCTTTTTTTTAAATGACTTGGTAGTTCACATTCAAATCTAAGGATAGAATGGGAAAAATAAATAATTTATTTAAGATTCCTGGGAATAAACCAAACATAAGAATAGTTACATTCTTAGGAATGTGATTCCTAGGAATCTGGATGCCAGGAGTAATGTGGATTCCCCCGTACCAAACGCCACATAAAGGCATTTGTTAACAGAATCCATTAAAGAAAGGGAGTTAAGAGTCCAATGAGGCAACTGCCCCAAAATCCAATAAAGTATTAATAACACATGAATAAAAAGGGTTAGCAGCATATTGCAATTAAAACTTAAGTCTCTAATATTTTAGTTTATCCTCAATTTATGTTATTGTCATCCATCATATTACTTACATTTCACCTTTAGTTATAGACAATATATGCTTTTGAGTCTTGAGTTATGCCCATATTACCTTAACATAATCACACTTTGACTTTCCCTATCCACCAAACACGAATCAAACAATAGCCTTGAGTCAAAAAAATTTCTATGAGTGAGCCCTGTTATGTTATATATTATCCTCATTTTTGTCATCATTATTTAATGTAAAATTTCACTCACTCGTGTATAGTGTATACCCAACAACAATCCTAAATAGCAGGGTTAAACAAAATTCACTTCAACTATATGAATTACAATCATTTCAATGAAATCTCACAAACCAAATTTACAAATTCACATACTCACACAAACTAACACATAATCACAATTCCAAAATGTCAATACACCCAATTGCTCTCACACAAAAATAGACACACTCAAACTACACTTCGAAAAAACTCTTAGCAACAATACCTCTTTATAAAGTCCAATTATATTACTTGATGGATAGGGAATACTCAATTATTTCTTCAATAAGGAATATTTTTTTACGTCCATACCAAGAAGACTCATTTTCATCCACATCAAGAAAAAATCTTTATTTTTGGTCTAAGGAAACCTAAACCAAATCAGAATAGGAATTTGTTCTAACTCTCAGGTTAGAGAGTCAACCCCATTGAATGCAAAGAAAATGAATTTTGTGGCAGGACTTCGGTTGGGTCCAGTGCACTAGATCTATTGAGATGATGATATGTGGCCAAAAATAAACATGTGTCATCATCCCATCAAATCTAGTGCAACTAAACATTAAACCTAAGCATTACCCTTTGCAGTAGAAACACATTTATTAATGTGATTGCTTCACAATTCACATAAATATGTTTCATGAAACCTGAATTGGTCAACTCTTAGGAGTTAGGCCGGTGAAAGGACAAGTTCAACAACCCAAAGTGTGCCTAAACTTTCAGAGCAACTTTAATACTTTGAATATGATAAAAGTTCAACTTCAGCCATGAATCTCATTGGTAACAAAGAGAAAGAGGACTTATAAGAACTCCCTAGATGGGTTTTACTTGTCATTTCCATCTTTATATATAGTTTTTTTTTTCCTCTGCCTGTTCTTCATAGGACGTGAGCGGGAACTGTGGGATTTTGTATATCATCGTGATACAAAATAAAAATTCTTTCGGATGGAGATGGGTCGAAACCTTCTTCTTTTTCCCCTTCCTTAGAAATACGTTATATATTCTTAGTTATAGAAAAGGGAAAGTTCTAATAGAACTCACATATCCCTATGAATTTGCCATGATCTTCTAGAAAGAAAAACAAGGACTTCTGGTGCCGAGAAAAGATATAAAAAGTCCATGGCACAATAATTTTGACAATTTCCCCCCCCCCCCCCCAAACAAACAAATTGTGATGGTAATAAAAATGATATTAATTGTAAATTAATAAGAAAAGTGATAGGACTATTATTACTATTTAGTGAATTTACAACATTTTCAAAGGGGATATCTAAGATTAGTGTATTATAAATTTCAAAAAAAAAAATTATGAAAAAAATTGTTTATACCTCGCCAAAAAAACATAAAGGAGCAAAACTGACGGTGGATTTTGTGACAAATTTCTTTGGGTTGGTAGCCTTTGTCTTCTGTACAATATTTTTCTGCATGTATTTTCTTGCTTGACGAAGACTTTCAAGTTTTCAACTCTGGATCTCATCTACAACAGCCAGTGGATGTACCACTTGGCCTTGGCTTAAGGCCATAGTATCTTCAACTTGTTTGTAAGGTAGGTCATATATGTATTTAAAGAAAAAGCTAACGATCAACTTTTCCGGCGTGAATTTAATTAATTCTGAATAGTAATTTTCTTTTTCCCCAAATCAAATATGATCTTTTTTGACTAGTCGTCTCTCTCAATATATATGTAGCCCACTGCCATGTTAATTTCTTCAAACTAAAAGATCACCAAAGCAAGAGAAGAAATACAACAATATGAAGAACCAAAGTTGTTATAGCTTAGCCTTTGTTCTCTTACTCTTTCTTCTTCTCGTTACAAAGTGGCCAAGCGTTGAAGCTCAGAGTTGCAGGCCAAGTGGAGAGCTTAAGGGAACAAACCCTCCTCCAGGACAATGTAACACCGAGAACGACTCTGAGTGCTGCGTCAAGGGCCAGCTTTACAAAACTTACACTTGTTCACCACAAGTGTCTAGTCGTACAAAGGCTAAGCTAACCCTTAACAGCTTTGAAGAAGGTGGGGATGGTGGTGGAGCATCGGAGTGTGACAATCAGTACCACTCAGATGACACACCTGTGGTGGCACTGTCGACAGGATGGTTCAAGTTTAACAATATGCAGAGATGTTTAAAAGATATTAACATCTATGGCAATGGAAGGAGTGTTCGGGCCATGGTTGTTGATGAGTGTGACTCCACTGTTGGGTGTGATGATGAGCATGCTTATCAGCCTCCATGTCCTTACAATATTGTTGATGCCTCTAAAGCTGTGTGGAGGGCCCTAGAAGTGCCAGAAAGTGATTGGGGAGACTTAGATATATATTGGTCCGATGTATAGTTAATAATCATGCAAAATTTTTATTATTGAGTGTGATTGGTGTAGATTAAAAGTGATGTCACGTTAGGATATGTGAAAATAATGTTATATTGGTATGGGTAAGTGTGTTCTAAACACTTTTCCCTTTTGTTGCTTATTCGTCATTGCTTAGGTATGTGTTCTCTTATGGGTTTAAACTCATTGTCCTCCTTAAATGACAACTTAAGATAATAGGCTAGGTGTTGGACTTGGGCTTGGGTTTTGTCAAAGTTTTCAGATTCGAACTGGATTGGAAGGTCGGACCCTAAAAACCGGGAACCGGATTGAAATCTGGTTTTTTAAACATAAAGAACTGGGTATATGTGGCAATTCCGTGAACCCCTAAAACTGGGGTTGGACCACACGGTTCATGCAGAACTGGTGGCAAGAACCGTGCGGTCCAACCCCTTAGCAATTTTTTATTATTTTTTTTTATAAAAACAACTTAACACAATTTTATTCTACTTAATTAAATTATCCATCTCTTACAAGGAATAAAAAAAAAATTATAATTAAAATCCTTCAAACATATTCAACTTTACTTCAAAATTAATCATAAATTTTAATGTTTTCATGGTTATTATTTTATTTTATTAACTTTCTTATTTAATTATTAAATATATGCTTGAAAATCATTAAATTTCCCTCACATATATAAATATATTAGTCAATTTTGCTAGTTTTATAAATTTAATATCTATATTTAGGCTTTAATTAATTATTAAATTAATTATGACGTCATCATGGTTCGACCTCAAAAACCTTGAACCTCTTCCTTTTACGGTTCAATGAATGGTCCAAGTCTGCAAATCTTGGGTTTTGTTTCTATTTTTTTTCGGCTTTACCTATTTTCCCTTTCTTTCTTTCTTTCTAGTCCAAATTTAATGAGTCCCGGGCACAAATTAACCTTTAAGGACAATACTATTTGCGTGATTCTATAGTTTGTGAGATTTTTATAGCTCCCTCTATTTATTTTATATTATTTCTAATTTTTAGGGTTTACTTTTTTTAATCAAAACTTGTTTATATTGTTATATTTTCCAATATGCTATACCACTCACAACTTAAAACTTTAAGAAGTTGTAAAATAAGTAGCGAGAAGATTATGTAAAACTAAGCTAGGGTGGAAGTTTGTATTTGATGTACCAAAAGTAATGTAATTATATCTACAATAAATTTTATGCAAACTTATTTGCACTCGATCTTTTTTTTTTAGAGGAATTTAAATTAAAATTCTTTAGAGTTTAGCATAACTCCATTATTGAGTAATTAAAATCTTAAATAATCATAATTAAATTTATGGATATTTTCTTCATACCAGGGTTAATGATCAGGATATTAAAAATTTTATGGTGAAGTTACCTTAAAGACTCTAAAAGATCTCTGTGGGGTCAGAGAATCTAGTAACCCCGGCCCACTTCGTACCAAGCCCAAGACCCATGCTAAGGATGAAGAAACGCCCGAGGACGGAGTGTGAAAATCCCAAATTGCCCAGGAGCCTTGCCAAAGACGACCATGTCCTCGGCAAACTGAGACCATGGGAGGAGGAAGTAAGGGCTCCACCAAAAGCAGCCTTCCCGAGCGTCTAAAGAGAAGGATCAAGTCTAAGATGAACTGTCACCTCCACATTAAATGTCCACAACCAACGTTCTGGCGCATTAATGAGAAAATGACCCCTGAACAGTGCAGCCTTGGCTGCCGCAGCCCACAGAAAGAATGGGAAGGCGGCTGATGGGACAAGCACTTAAGTAGTGACCTGCTTGATCGACAAATGTAGGGCTAAGATCAACTGAAAGGGGGTATATAATGTAAGCAATCCCTCTTGAAAGAGGGACGGGAAAAAGAAGGAGAAAATTAGAAGTATTGAACATTGCAACAACCTGTAAGAACAGAAAAGCTTTTGTAGCCAATCACTAAAGAAATAGTAAGAACCTCAAGCTTCCAAGAGGAGGGCCGAGGAACATCATTGTACGTTTGAATCCATGTCCATACTATTCAATCCATATTTTGCCATGCATAGCAATCGTATCCCTCACTAGGGCCTAGTTCTTGAACCCGCTCTCTACAAATTTATTGTATTGGGCTAGCTGGGCTTGAGTCCACTCACTCAACAGTAGAAGTGCTCAAACCCAGTCCCTACAATCTCCATTCGATAAATTGTGTTATATATCAATGATTAAAAGCTTTGAATTAGTAATCCTGATGACTCATAATAGTCTTTGGACTTGGCAAAAGGATTTTGTAGTTTGATAACAAATTTTATAAAAGTGTCCATTTTAAAACAATTTATTTAGTTTTTTTTTTTTTTTTGCTGAAAATACTTTAAATAAAAACTAAAAGTTAAATAAAATAAATTTTGCAGAAACTACTGTAAAAAAAGTTAGAGAATTGTAACAAATAAAACGTAAACTATTTTATTGTGAGACTTACATGGGATCTACAAATACTAGATTAAAATAAGTCAAACTTAAACTTATTTTTTTTAAAGTAGGACTCATATAAACTAATATTTTAAACAAAAAACATGCAAAAGCAATACAAAACTAGCTGATTTTCAGACTAAGTTTTGAACAATAAGCAAAAGAGCAAACAATAGGTTTTGTGCAATAAGACACAATAAGCAAAACATTAAAATAAGTTGCCTTTTTTGCAAGATATGTGACCTTAAAACCGTAGATAAGATAAGCAAAAAAACTAGCTTATACCACCCAAATGATTAGTGTCAATAAAATAATTTTAATAGTAGGCTGATGTAAAAATACTATTATTCTAATTACAATTTACCATCACAATCATCATTAATGAAAAAAGATGGTGAAAATGGTTGTGTGACTAACTTTTGTTACTAATTTGTTTGAGGTGGTAGTATTTTTATGGGAAAATATCTATTGCTTGACGAAGACTTGAAGCTCTGGATATCTTCCACTACAGCAAGTGGATGTATCAATTGGCTCTATAAAGGCCATAGGCTTGACTTGTCTTATCTGCAACATGTTTGTAAGTCAGGCACCTTTGTCTTTAAAGAAGACAATTGGTAAACTTTTCCAGCTTGAAAATTAATTTCGAAAAGTATATCTTTTTCCCATATTAAATTTGAGACGTTGAGCATTAGCATTGAGTCTCTCATATGTCATATGTAGGTGAAATTTAGCAATAGAATCTCAAAAACTCATGTTACCCGGTCTTGCAATTGCAAAAAAATTTGCAAAAATTGTATAATGTTTAGAATGGCATTGTAGCAAAGATTGTATAATGTTTATTATATTTTATTGGATAGGATGGCACTGTAGTACTGTAGTAAGCTTGGATTATATTATTTTATTGTGTAGTATATATTATTTTAATGAGTTAAATAGGAAAATAAAAGTTTAGATGTTGGGTGTGTTGTAAAAGAGCATTCACATTGGGCATTGTAAATGGTATATATAGGGAAATTTTAGCATCAAAGCACAAAACAATCCCATTACCCGGTCTTGTACTTGTAAAAAGTTTTACAATAGTGCTACAGTAGACTTCTACATATACAAGTTACTGTTCACCCATTGTAAACTTAAATTTCATTTTTTATTGGGTAGTATATATATTATTTTAATGAGTTGAATAGGAAAATAAAAGTTGGGATGCTGGATGTGTTGTAAAATAATATGATATAATTGATAAAGTAACTTTTGAGATGATAAAATAGAATAGTACGAAGATTGTGAATGTGAATGCTCTATGGAATGGTATAAATGATAAAGTAGTTTTTGAGATGGTAAAATAAATTTTTTTGTAGAAATTGGATGTGAATGCTCATCAACAAAAAGCAAAGATATTTCAACTAGTTAAAATCTCTATATATAGCCCATTGTCAATAAATTTCTTCACTCTGAAACATTACTAAATAAAGCAAGATGAAGAACCAAAATGGTTTTAGCTTAGTCCTTGTTTGGTCAAAATGGGCAAATACCACTATTTGGAAAAATATGTATGAATTTACCATTGTTTGTGAAATAATTAGGAATCTACCACTTTTTTAAAACTTGAGTTTGTGAAACTCAAATTTGCCGAGTAACTCAAGTTTCACAGACTCGAGTTTTATGGAAAATAGCCACCATTTTTTTATGTAACTTGAGTTCCATAAAAAATAGTACAGCAAACTTGAAGGCTATTTTTTCAAGGAACTCGAGTTACAAGGCAAACTCGAGTTTTAAAAATGTGGTAAATTGCTAAATATTTCACAAATAGTATATATTACTAAATATTTTGCTAAATAGTGGTATATGGCCATTTTGGGCTTCTTTGTTTTCTTACTATTTCTTCTTCTCGCTACAAATTGGTCAAGCGTTGAAGCTCAGAGTTGCAGGACCAATGGAAGGCTTAGGTTGATGAGTGTGGCTCTACTGTGGGGTTTGATGCTGAGCATGATTACCAGCTTCCATGTCCTAACAATATTGTTGATACCTCTAGAGCTGTTTAGAGAACCTTGGGAGTGCCAAGAAGTCAATGGGGAGACTTAGATATATCCTGGTCTGATGCTCAATATAAGAGCAATCATACAAAAGTTTTTATTACTGCATTAATTAGTGTAAAATAAAAGTTATGTCAATAATGATGTTACGTGAAAATAATCTTGTACCATTTACAACTAAACAAAAAAATTTGTTATTTTAGAGGGTGATGCTAAAGTGGTCATAGATTCTTTTATTTGCTCAAATTTTGATCCTCCATGGGAAATTTCTCCCACACTATCTGACTTTCACAGCCTCCTTCCCTGTTTCTCAATGGTTAAATTCAATTTTAGTTATAGATTGTCTAATGAGATTACTCATTTATTGGCCTGTTGGGCTTCCTTCTTCTCAACTTGGGGAACCCATCTCTCATCTCTCAGTGGGTTTTTTTTGTAAGGATGTTGATGGGCCGGTTCCCCCGGTACGTTGTCTTTGCCCTGTTTGGGGCATAGGTCTCCTATTTCTTAATAATATTATCTTACTTATCAAAAGATAAATAAATAAAAAAACATGAAATAAATTAATAGTGAAAAGGATTATGTTGCTCATTAAATATAAGATGCTAGAGTGAAGGTTTGTACTTGGTGTTCTAAAAATAATGTAACTATAACTTCAATAAATTTTAGGGTCCAGTTAAAGGGTGTCCTTAAGGCACTTGTAGAAAAGTTTTGATTCTACTTTTATGAGACACATAACAAGTTGTAAAAAAAAATATATATATCAGTTGTTTTTTTTTTTTTTTTCTCATAAAAAAATTCTATAAATATTTCTTAAACCAATGCACTTAGCGTATCTGTTAACTTTTCCCAAAATTTATGCAACCTTGTTTGCACTCTCTTTTTTTCTAGAGAAATTTAAATTAAGATTCTTTAGGGTTTAGCATGACTCCATTATCGAGTAACTAAAATCTTAACTATTCATAATTAACTTGATGATATTTTCAGATCAAGATCCTTTAAAGTTTCTTGGGTATTCTACCACATAAAGTTATTTTAATCTTGAACTTTCATTTTAAAAGAAAGAGTTCAGATTATACCATGTTATTACTCCATTAACAAAAACCTTGAAATAACATGTCATTATTCAATGGCACATTTTCTACGTTGCTTTTGTGGATCATTTTAGTAAATTTACCTGATTTTTTTTCCATTGAAACGTCACCTGTTTTTACTTTTTAGTGCTTTAGTCGTTTAAAGTCAACAACGGAAAACCCAAACTCTCTCTCTCTCTCTCTCTCTCTCATGAGGGGGGCATACGTGTTATAGTATATTATTTCCTTTTTTCGTTCTCTTAATTACTGGGAGGAAATTGAATATAATGTTTAAAACTCTTAACTTAAAAAAATGTACACATACATGCAATGTTTATAATTTTGTATGAAATGTCCATATTTAAAATGTAAAATGGGTACCACCGCGCACCCTTGATGCGGTAGTCACTCCACAAGTATAAATGCTTGTGGGGTGTGGGGGGCAAGGGTCGGGGTTCAAGTCTTTAGGAGAGAGTTTTACACACATATACACTTTAGATTAGATTAGAGTAGAAATTTTATCTTGTATAAAAAAAAAAATGTAAAATGGATGATGTGTATAGACAATATATAATAAAGAGTGAAAGAAATACCCTTGATGAAAGGGGAAATCGCGGCTTGACTTTCGAATGTTAGTGGAAATAAACATACTAGTCCAATTAAGGAAAGAAAAACTAGGAATTTTAGAAGTGATGACAAAAAATTAGTAGGAGTAAGATTGGGGGTGGGTTTTGTATGACTAGCTTCTTTGGGTGGGTGGTCTTTGTCTTATGTAAGATACATTATTGGTCTATTTATATTAGGTTAGAGTAGAAATTCTATCTTGTATTAAAAAAAAAAAAAAAGTAAAATGGGTGATGTGTATAGACAATATATAATAAAGAGTGTGTTAAAATTGATACAATTTGCTCAAGGCTTGAGGAATTATCTGCTGGGACTAGTGCAGGGCAGCAATCCAATGGTGGAGCAAGCCAACAAAGCAAAGAGATAGTTGGTAGCTATACTGATGCAAGTACAAGAATAGTAGCATCATCACTAGCAGACAAGGACAGCCACAACAATAAACAATTGTGGAGCAAACGTGTAGCAGAATCATCAAATACAGAGCACCAATGGGATGTGTTAGAAACCATTGAGACAATACCTTATCATGAAGTCTTCATACATAGCTTTGGAGACTATGATACACGTGGCTTGTAATAATTAGGCTGTCATGTATATAATGAAAACACTATTGTACAGTTAGCATAGTTAGTAACTGATTTACTGATTTTAAGGGACTTAGTCTTTGACGTGTATATATAGAATAGTTTTACTGTATAGGGATCAGTTGCTTGTATCAATTCATTTTTCTGATTCAATAAAAAAAATCTGATCTTCTATTTAGAGAGAGAGTTCCAGATTTTATAGAGTGAAATAATCAATACCCTTGATGAAAGGGGGAATTGCGGCTTGACTTTCGAATGTTAGTGGAAATAAACATACTAGTCTTGGTTAAGGAAAGAAAAACTAGGAATTTTAGAAGTAATGACAAAAAATTAGCAGGAGTAAGATTGGGGGTGGGTTTAGTATGACTAGCTTCTTTGGGTGGGTGGTCTTTGTCTTATGTACGATACATTATTGGTCTATTTTATTTTTCTCTAGATGAAGGTTTGAAGATTCAATTCTCGGACGTCCATTTGGTATAACTTATTTCCTAACATGTGTTTGAAACTGCGTTACTTTATCAAATGGGCACCATGCACACCAAGTGGAAGTAAAAAAAAAAAAAAATAGGAAGGGTTTATTAACACACTTTGTGTAAAAGGTTTTATTCGTGTATTATTATTCCACCTTGGCCCTAACGCTATAGGCTTTTCTTATCTCTAGTGGCGGCTCTACGATTATTTTTTAGGGGGAGCAATAAGAAATATAAATTATTCAAAATTTAAAATAAAAGAGAACTTAAATATATTAGCATCACCAAAACAAAAACAAAAAAAAAAAAAACTGAAATATATTAAGTTTTATAATTGTTTTTTTTACGATGTTTCATATTTTGAAATTGTATGAGTTACATCTCTTTCAATGTACACATTTAAACAATTATTCATCAATTAATTTCCTATTTGATTGATTTATTTTAAATTTATATCTAAATGGTTTTTTTTTTTTTTCTAAAGTTTAAGATTAACAAATATTTACTTTTGTTGTTGGGCTTATTAATTTTTTTTTCCAAATTTTATATAAAATTGGTTTTTTTTTTTTTTTTTTTTTTTTTTGGGTGTGTTTAAAAAGAACAAAATATTGTTAAGAGGATGATATTCAAACTTATTTCAGTTGAGCTTAAAAAAAATCTAGAGGGTGTTCAAATTTTTATTTTAAGAGGTTAAAACCAAAAAAATATATATATATATATATATATACATATAATTTTTTGGGCCAGGTTAGAGGATTTCATTTTTGAAAGCTCGAAAACGTGTTGAAAAACACAAGAGCTGTTTAGACCCCCGATTAAAATTACGGCTCGATAGATTTTACACAACTTTAATATAAAGTGCGGAATAGTGTAAAAGCGAGCGGATGAACAATATAGCTACTCTAATCCATAAACTAAACAACACAGCAGTGTAATAGAATATAAAAGAGTAGGGAAGAGAGATGCAAACGCAGAAAACACCAAGACGTGTTTTCGAAGAGGAAACCGAAGAACTCGGCGAAAAACCTCTCCGCCGCCCTCCAAGCAGAAATTGATCCACTAGACAATCAGTTGGGATACATGAGTAAGCAAGAGACCCTCCAAGCCTAATCTACCCGATGTACCTAAGCCCTCCAAGCTCCTACTCCAACAAGGTTTCTCGGAACCGTGTCTTGTCTTAGTTCTCCGGATCCCGCAACAAGCTCCATGTTGCATCTGCCATTCCAGGCTTCTTCCAATGCTTCCCAGCAGCACCAAAACGTCACACAATACTCTCAAAAGGTGTGGTAAGTGTTTGGACTATCAACCTTTCAATGGTGTGGAAATGGAGAGGGAAGGGTTGAGGAGATACCACAAGTAAGTGTATAGAGAAAGGTGGGGATGACAATCTCTAATTACAAATGTGTTTGGCTAGGGTTTTCTCTCTGAAGCATTCCTCAACATTTGTGGGTAATGGGGGTTTATATAAGATAGGTGCAAAATGTGTGAGTCAGTCAGTACAGGCTGGCAGAACAGCATGTCTCGCAGGTGTCTCGCGGGAAGGCCTTACCCGCGAGATACTCGCGAGAGACAGCTGTCTCCATCTGTCATGACTCTTCGCATTCCAGCATGTACAGGGCACATGCTTCACTTCGCGGGAAGCTTAGTCGCGAGATACCCGCGAGATTCCATCAGCTTCCAACTTGCTTGAGTCTTCACACACTCTCTATCACACACCCCTTACAACAATTCCCACAACAAATACAGGGTATAAATGATTGATAGAAATTACAATCAAATTTGGCACAGAATAAAAGCCAACAAAATACATAGTTGTAAATCACAACTTTACAATTTTAACCCCCTCCCCCGGTCTCGAAATGTAGCTGCCTCTGCTTATCTCACAAACTAATAAGAACTCTTTCTGACTTTTCAGCGTAAAACTAATTAATTGCGAAAAGTATTTTTACTTCACATAAATTTTTTTACATTTCCAACCAAACGCATGATACCTGGAGAAGTAGTTAATCATGATGTCTATAAATATGGCCCACTGCCAGTTTAATTTCTTAAAGCTAAAACATCAACAAAGCAAGATGAAGAACCAAAATTGTTTTAGCGTAGTCTTTGTGCTCTTGCTCTTTTTTCTTCTCGTTACAAAGTGGTCATGCGTTGAAGCTCAGACTTGCAACCCCAGTGGCACTTTCACAGGGAAAAACCCACCTCCAGGACAATGTAACACAGAGAACGACTCTCAGTGCTGCGAGGAAGGCAAGCTTTACACTACTTACACATGTTCACCACCGGTGTCAAGCAGTACACCGGCTACACTAACCATCAACAGCTTTCAGGAAGGTGGCCGCGATGGTGGTAATAAATCGAAGTGTGACGATCAGTTCCACTCAGATGACACACCTGTGGTGGCATTGTCAACAGGTTGGTTGGCCAATAGATGCTCAAACAGTATTACCATATATGGAAATGGAAAGAGTGTTCAAGCCATGGTCGTTGATGAGTGTGACTCCACTATGGGGTGTGATGCTGAGCATGCTTACCAGCCTCCATGTCCTAACAATATTGTTGATGCTTCTAAAGCTGTTTGGAAGGCTTTGGAAGTGCCAGAAGAAAGTGATGACTGGGGAAAATTAGATATAACCTGGTCTGATGCTTAGATTCCACCATATTTCAAATCTCTGTCAGCAGTAACACAAATTTTTTTTTCACTACTTTTCACTTGAAAAAACTGTAAAAATAAATTGTGAAAAAGATTGTGTCGCAACAATACTCTTAAAATATACTACTATGCAAGGGTGGAGGTTTTCTTAAGTTTTCGCGTAATTGTGTCATGAATCCAGGGTGTTTCTTTTTTTCCTTTTCCAATGTATTTCTAAGTATTTGATGTACTAAAGTAATGTATATCAAATGTTCTTTTCAAATGGTAATAATAATAAAAAGTGAGTATTTCAAAGTATTTATTGTTTCTTTTTCTCTTCTCCTGCGTATGTTAAAAGAAAGTTCTGTAAGGGTTGTAACTTAGCCAAGTTGGGGGTTGTATAAATTGAATTGTGTTATAGTTGACTTTGGATTCGAAGTTGTTCAAAAACAAGTTTTTTATTTGTTCAAAAATGATGATTTGATACTTATTTGCTCGTATTTTTAACATCATAAAAAATTAAGCTTCAAAATGGACACAAATTTAATTCAATTAAGATTTGAAATAAATGAGATCTGACTGTTTAAAGTTAGAACAACTGTATTATCCTTGAGAATTTGCTAGGCACTCGGTGCAATGAAATTGCAGCAAATAGTAAACTGACTTGAAGACCAGCCAAATTGATTTAATGATTTTCCATTTAAAACCAATCTTTATTGCACAAACTAAGAGGAAAGGAACTGGCGAATCAATATTATGCTAAGAGAAAAACTTGGAACTTGAACAGTTACAACTTGAATATGCACTTAATCCATACCTTCAGAGTATGAATGAGGGAAGTGTTTCACGTTTTTGTTTTTTTAGTAAACTCATTGATGAATCGTTGTACTCAACAAATTTATTTCGGTAGGAAAATGGTCACCACAAATTAGTAAGCAATGGCAATTGGCAACTAGAAAGTAGCAACCAATAGAAGACTAGAAGTCCACAATTAGGACATTAATGGAAAAATTACAGTAAACTTACTTGTGACTAGAGTTATGTTAATAATACATATTTATGGTTTAGATTTTATCATTTTACTCACTTAAGGCCGCCTTTATTAGGCCCCCGTAACTCCATTTGTTAAAAACAAAGTAAATATACTTTAAAACTTCAATCTTGTATTTACACTTTCTATCTCAATCACTGTGGACTCCAAGATCCATCGTCAATAAAGTACCCAGAAAATTGAAGGCTAAATTAAAAAATATATATATAATAATAATAAAGCATCCTACCCTTCCTCACAAAAATACCGAAATTTTGCTTCTGAAATAAATTTCAGCTTGCTCCCAAATGAACATGGATGAACAAACCCAATAAATTTAAACCCAAACCATTTTCTCCAACAAATTCTTTTTTTTTTTTTTGGTAGAAAGGAAAACTCCAACAAATTCAAACCAAGCGAATTCTGTCCCAAAAAAATCAAACCCAATAACCTATCGCATGGGTTGGAGAGTTCTTCTCTACCTTGGACACACTCCTCAGCCTTGGGTATCCATACTACTATACTAGCCATGTCTTCAGGTCTCTCCCATTGAGCATGGTCCTTGCTAGCATCACGCCATCTGCATATGTTCCCAAATGTAGCCACAAGAACCCAAAAGAAGTAACAATGCAGAACATAGAGCGAACAAATCTGTGAGTATGATACATCCAACACAAATCACTTCCAAGCTTACCATTTGAATGTGACCTATAATCAAAATTAACCTCACCATTGGAGTAAGACCCATAATTTACTTTAATTCCATCTTCACAACTACTAGGTTCCAATTTCAGCTCCTGCCAAACAGATGGCCCATCCGAAACAAACCCACTTCCAAACTTGCATTTTTGTAACTCCATCTTTGCAACTACAAGGCTCCAATTTCAGTGGCCCAACGATGGCTTCTTTGGAATTCGGTAATGAGACAAGGTCTACAAATTTCTTGTTATATTCGTCAATTTCTGTAAAATTACAAACCCCAGGTCAATAACATACCTTGATTTCACGTTAGCAATTGAAATGGGGTCTTTCTTGCTCGGAAGCAACTACGGTCCCAAAATCTTATGTTGATGAAACCCGTTACCACTTCAATCAAATGAATTTGGAGTGTTTTTTTTTTTGGCGCCATCTAGTGTGATTTTAGCAACTATTTTGCTAATTGGCATGTTTTTGAAACATTTTAGTAAACTAGCATCTCGAGTTTCATAGACTCGAGTTTCTCATATACTTAATTTTGATGCTCTAGTTGAGGCTGATGTGAATATTTTATACACATGGAACTCGAGTCTTTACAGATCTGTTATGGAGAAAAAGATCTATTATGACTCGAGTTCAGTTTTGGAGAAGAAGATCTATTACAGATCTGGAGAAGAAGAAGAAGAAGAAGAATAAGGATTTGGGAAGAGGAAGGAGAAGGAAAAGGAGAATAATTAGAGAATGGAAGAAAAAGAAGGATTTGAGAAGAAGAAGAAGAAGGATCTAGAGAATGGCAGGAACTAAAGCAAAGATCTAGAGACTAAAGTTCCATGAGGATTTTTTATTCCACATCAGATTACCAACAATTTCAACTCGAGTCTTAGAGACTCGAGATTCAAAACTTCGAGATGCTAGTTTGCTAAATAGTTTTGCAAACTTGGATCTTCAATTTTTAAATAGTGAGACAAAGTTTTCTTGAGACACTTTGATTCATTTTATATTATTTTTTATAACTTAAAAGTGTTTTCCTAACGAAGAGGGCGAGAGGTGGGTTACAGTGGTAACCTTAGGTGGGTAAAGTAATAAAGTCCAAACCACAAATATGCACTATTAAAATCAGCCTCGTCACATGTGGATTTATTATTATTACCTTGACATTAAAAAAGTATATTTAATAGGAACTACACACTAGATAATTAAAAGTACATTCCATTATGATAGGGCAAAAATGTATTGACCCCTTACAAATTAATTAATTACCCAAGTTAATTAATTAAGTTCAATTACATGCAATAGCGTGGTAACACAAACAAATCACCAAATAACTAAATGCAGTGGAAAATAAATTTGACATGGGTGATTTATTTACAAATGAGGAAAACCACCGAGGCAAAACTCTACCGGGTGAATTTAAGGTCACCACTCTTGAGAATCCACTATTATCAATCATAAGCGGTTACAAGTATAAGGAATCTTATCAAATCCTTTGGCCTATCCCGAAATATCAATCTATAGTTGAACCCTTACTCCAATACCCAATTGGACTTGTATTGTAGCGGCAATTTCTCCGTTCAATGCACGAATCCCAGTATGTGACTAACCAATGATACACGGATCCCAGTACGTGACTAACTTCACCAACTTGAAAAAGATTGTTGGCTGCAAAGTTTTTCAGTTCATTAACAGTAAAGATCAGGAAGCTCCTTGGTCACAAAACTCTTGGCGTAAAGACACAGTAGCTTTTTCAGAGAGAATGATGAACTAAAGGAATTTCTGCGTCCGGTCACACAATGCATGTATTGTTCTTGCATCTACTTGTGACGGCCCTTAAAATAATCTTTATATATGTCTAGGGTTGTAAGAAAAGAAACCCTACACAAATACATAGGAATATGCGTGTAATCAGATCTGAAAATTCTGATTTCGTAATTCTTGACAGATATAGCTTGTGTCGAGCTTCAACATTAAATCTCGATATAAAGGATTTTGTCGAGACTTTTGTCGAGCTTTAATGAACAACACTTCCTTCACTTGTTTCTTGGTCAGACTTGCATGACTTGAATACTTAACTTAAACACTTGTTTCTTAAAGTACTAAACCCATCCTAGATCTAACCAATTACAAGTAAGGTGTGTTTTGTCAAAGGATTAGCCAATTACATAAATATGTCTCTAACACATTGTCACTACACACTCTTGGTGTGATGGTCACTCCACAAGTACTAAGTTCTTTGTGTGGTGGGGGAGTAAGGGCCAAAGTTCAAGTCAATGGGAGGAAGTTTCACACACATATACACTTATATCAAACTAGAATAGAATTTCTATCTTATATATATATATATATATATATTAAGAAGTACATTCCACCAATAAAAACAATATTAGTACATTCTATCATGGTTTGAGTCACATCTCATAGTTAAGTCACACTCATCTACAACCATAGCCACCATGCTTCGCCCATTAGCACTAATGGTGATGTTGTTAAGGCACCAACTCTTTTCGTTGAACCATTTGGTTAATAATGCCACAGTGGGCGTGTCAGCAGAGTGGTACCGATTGTCACATTCTGATGGGCCACTGCCATATACATCATTCTCAAAGTTGTTGAGGGTGAGATATGCCTTAGTGTGACAAGACACCGATGGTGAACAAGTTTAAGTTGTGTATATCTTGCCATCAACACAACAATTTGAGTCATTCTTTGTGTCGCATTGGTTAAGAGGGGGCTTCTTTCCCCAAAATTTGCCACTTGAACAACATTGTTGAGCTTCAATATCCATATAGTTTGTTAAAAGGAGGACTAGTAGGAAAAATGATGCCATTAAGAACAAGTTCTTCATTCTCTTACCATCTTTTGTTCTCTCTAGTTTCTACTTGTGTTCTTATTGTTAAGTTGTGATTTTCCAGGTTAGTTTTGTTGATTTAATTCCATACCAATTTGAATGTAATTCTTTCAAAAATTTACCTGTATATTTGTGGGGTTTATTGTATATGGGTTTAGTGTCTAGTTGGTGAAGATTTGATCAAAACAGTAGCTTTGGTGATTGGGTTAACCTACCAAATGATCACGTGAGTAGCTCATTCAACACCTGGGATTCAAAATTCTGTTATGCTATCTGGCTGGTGAATAGCTTGCAGGTAGGCCAACCCGCCATCAAGTCGCTAGGCACACTGACAGCTGTTTTTTTGTGTGACACTTGACCTCTTTCACCCACACTATATATAGCTTTATTATCCACGAAATTGTAAAAAGAGTTTTAGAGAGAAAACCCTAGAAATCCACTAGAAATTTAGTGATTATCATCCAACAATTCATTACACATTTCTCTTAGTTTTCTTCAATCTCTTCCCTCTCCAATTTTCATACCCTTGAGAGAAGCTAAACCCAAACACTACCCATACACCATATGAGTGACTTGAGTGTGTTTTGGACATTTGGGAAGCATTGGGTCTTTGCCAAATTTAGCATGTAAGGCTTGGTGATGCAATTAAGCTTAATTGTGGGATCTGGTATGATGCAGTTCATATTTAAAGCTAGTTGTTTACTAGTGCTTTTGTTGTATGATAAGTAGATCATTTCACTTGTAATAGAAAGTTAGTTAATAGATTGTTAGTGATAAGTGCAATAGCCTATTAGTTAGTTAGAGATGTTTGTTAGGCTTTGACCAATCATATGGCAGCCACATGGTAGGTTCTTGTTACTAACTTTCTAGCCAATCAGCAACTTGCTTATATGTCTATAAATAAGCAAGGCTGTCCTCACTATAACTAGTTGAATTTGAATTCAAAAAATCTCTACCTATGAGGTATTGTTCCAAGAGTGTGTCTCTTGAAGAGGTAGTTCATTCTTTCTTTTCTCTAAGCAACTTAGCTTTCTATAACATCTTTCCTTTTCACCATTTTTTCCTCCATCATTGTAAGCTAGCAAAAACAAGACTCCGTAAAGACAATTGATAGCTGGAGCTCAAAGGGCTCAAGTACTTTGGTTAACTTAGGCTTGGAGGGATTTTGTGTATTCATGTACTCCAATTTATTTGCTAGTTGATTATTTCTGTTTGTCAGGCCGCAGATAGGTTTTTCTGCTGAGTTCTCCAGTTTTTCTCTTCGATAACACATCGTGTGTTATCTCCTGTTTTCATTCTCTTCTTTTTTATTGTGTTTATATTGCTTGTCTATTATGTATGCACATGATTTAGTTTCTGGTTTCAGTTGATTATTTGCTATCACATATATTTTGCTTTTAATTGTGTTAAGCATAAAATTAATCCAACCGTAATTTGTTCGTAGGGGTATTAATCAGCTTTAGTTGTTAGACTAGCGAGCTTTCACTTGTGTTGAATGCTTGATGTGTAGATGAAATTCTGGGTAGGTTTATATAGCAATCGATTGCACCTTGCCGGGCCAATTTTTTTAGTGTTATGAGCAGAGCTCCATATTAACGTATCAACCACAGCATGAATCCAATTAAACTTAAATTCAAATTTCTATAATCCACTTTTGTTTTTGAATTGTGAAAGCTAATTTGTATGTGTTGCTGACGATCAAAGGGGTCATAATTTGTACTAAATTTACCCCCGAAGGTTGAACATTCATACCCCTGTTGCTTTCTTTGGTTGGAACAAAACGAAAAAGTTGTCATCCTTGTGGTTCAAGCTTCCTTACTCTATCTTATTCTCATCCCATGCAGTTCAAGCTCATTTGAAGGGATCTCTTTTGGGTGAACTTTTGGAAGTATTGTTTGGAGAGCCCATGAGAGAATTTTGATACACTTTTGAGCCCAATGGAAGAAGAAGAATGTGGGCGTGCTTGGAGAACACGCACTTCCCTGAGACATGATTGTTAGAGCCATAACCAAAAACTGAGAGCTATTGAGAGAGGAGGAAGCTAAGCTCTTTAGGAGCAAGAAGAAGGTTAAGGACACCATACTGAGCTTAATAATGGCTTAAGCGAGAGTGGACATTCGCTGGGAGGTCAGAACTTTTGGGGGGCTGCTAAGAAAACCTTTAAAGATAAATTGGTAGGTGAGATTCCAAGAGCCTATGCCAAAGCATTTGACTTTTCAGACCTCATGGATACGAAGGCAGATTCAGATGAGGAGGTGGAAGAGCTCCGTAAGGGGCTAACGACGGTAAAGCTCATGAGGGAAACCAAACTTTGCATAAAAAACCGTGGTCTAATGCGTTGATCATTAAGCTTTATGGCAGAGTAGTAGGATTCAATCTTCTCCAGAGTAAACTCAACCTATTGTGGAAACTGTCTGGGACATTGGAGTATGTTGATCTTGGTATAGAATTCTATTCAGTCAGATTCTCGTTGAAAGAAGACATGGATGCAGTTCATAAAAATGGGCCATGGTTCATTGGGGGTCATTTTTTTATCCATTAGGCCATGGGAGCCATTCTTTAAGCTGGCTTGTGCTAGTGTTTCGTCTATCGCGGTCTAGGTTAGGTTACATGAGTTACCTATGGAGTTGTATGAGATGGAAGTTCTTAAACAAATAGGTGAATCCATAGGGAGAGTTATTCAGATTGATTCCCATACTGCCATGGAAGCTAGAGGTAGGTATGCAAGACTCTGTATTCAGTTAGATATTACCAAGCCGCTTATCAACACTGTTCTCATAGGAAGGTTTGAACGGCCGGTGGTCTACAAAGGGCTCCATAAGTTTCTCATGTAGAAGGATAGGGCATAGGAAAGAAGCTTGTCCACTCACCATTAAAAGACCAAAGACGCTCGCGGAGGGTGATTCGATGAGAAATGGAGCGAATAATAGTACGTACCAAGGAGCATATCAGCGCGGAATGCATGACTCACCCTGTACTGTCACAGGTAGTGGAACGACAAGGGACAGAAGTGTTGGCACGGAGGATGACAGGTACGGTCCTTGGATGTTGGTGACACGTAGAAAGCCTGGACAAAAGAGAACAAACATTCTCGTTACCTTTGGGGACCATTCAAGGAACAAGTTGGGCCAAACTTTACATGGGCTCAGGCAGGAGCCAAATGGTGAAATAAGGGGCTGGAGTGATATTAATAGGAGTGTTGAGACCATTGGGCCTTTGAGTGTGGGCCGAGAACCAAACTTTGGTGTTAAAAAGGTGGACGAGCACCCGGACTCCCGATCTAGCCCTTCAGTTAAAGGCAAAAAAGACATAGCGAGGAGTAGGGAAACTAAGTCGATGTGTAAGTCAGATACAGGGGGAGTGGGTAAACACATTCCAATATAACTTCTATTTGGACTTCTCGGGGTAAAAATGGCGATGGTGAGTGCTCTCTTGAACTCTTCCAGTTCACAAAAAATGACCGAACTGAGTTGGGCCTTCAATCTCAATAGCAGAGCAAAGCCACCTCACGTGATGGGATACCTCGACAGGAAGCTAGTTTTAGCATGGCGAAACATCCTTCCGTTGACGGAAGTCAGTGTAAGGTTGGACTTTCTGAAACTCACGAATCCAACTTAGGGAAAGATGCCGAAGCCGCGGTGGCAACTCTTGGCCGACGGCTTGACTCTAGTGTTGTTCAAAGAAAACCCAGCAGAGGCACTATCATAGTGAAGGATGGTAGAAGCTCAACACATGTCCACCTCCATAATGGGGAATCGATTTTACAAAAAGATTATCCAAGTGTTCAAGCCAATGCTAGAATTTAGCATCCATGCCGTGGTGAGGGGGATGAATTTGGGACTGTTAGAGCATCTGTTGACTCTGTGCCCAGGGAAGGGAAAGACAAAGGTGATGATGGCATTGATGGGATGGAATTTGAGAAGGGAAGCAGAGATTTTGCCTCCTCCGAATGAATGTCCTACTCCTTTTCATCAATTATCCATGAATATTATAGTGTGGAATTGTAGGGGCGCTCTGAAGCCCAACTTTTAGAGTCATGTCAGGGAGTTGGCTAGAAATTATAATTTTGTTGTGTCGGTAGTCATGGAAACGCGGATTAGGGGAGACAGAGCAAAGGAGATTACTGACCGTCTACCGTTTGATGGTGCTATTCCTGTGGATACGATTGGATATGCCAGTGGCATTTGGCTACTATGGAACTCAGATAGAGTGGAGGTTGTATAGCTCACGAGCATGGAGCAAGAAATACATGTCGAAGTCAAGGTATTACTTTCTAACCTTTCTTGGATTTTTACTGCTATGTATGCTAGTCCTAGAATTGTAAAGAGTCTGGTGTTATGGGAAAATCTTTCTAAAGTTGTTGACCTCCATAATAAGCTTCAGATAATTGTGGGTGACTTCAACGAGCCCCTTGTAGAGGATGATAAATTTGGGGGTAGGTCGGTTAGCATAAATAGATCTCTGATGTTCAAGGATGCCTTGACAAATGTAACATGGTGGATATGGGTTTTAGTGGGCCGAGATATACTTGGACGAATAGAAGGGAGATCAATAATCTTATCCAAGAGAGAATTGATAGATTATTTATGAATCCGAGCTGGTGTCTACTCTACCTGGATGCTAAAGTGGTGCACTTAACTAGGTGTCACTCGGACCATTGCCCCGTATTGATGGAAACCAACCCCAGAAGGCAGTTGCATCTCACTAGGCCCTTTAGATTCCAATCCTTTTGGCTATCTGATCCCTCCTTTCCTAATGTGGTGAATTAGGCATGGTAGCAACCAAGGAAGCTTTGGAAGAAATTGAAGCTTTTTCCAAGTAGGCCAGCTTACGGAATAAAAATCAGTTCGGGAATATCTTCCAAAAAAAGAAAAGAGTTTTGGCCCAACTTGATGGGGTGCAAAGGGCTTTGGCCCGTCAACTGTCTTCCTCTCTAGTAACACTGGAGAATCAACTAATTAAGGAGCTGGATGTTGTGCTAGAATAAGAGAAGGACATTTGGGCGCTTAAATCCAGAATTAATTGGATGATTTTGGGTGATAGGAACACATCCTTTTATCATGTTTTAGCTCTGGCTTGTAGGAAACGTAATTGTATAACTGCAATTAAAAATGATGCAGGGGAATGGTTGACTGAAGAAAGAGTGGTTGCAAACCACATCAGAGAAGGATTTATTGAAATTTACACTACATCTTAAGAGGCAGCAACTCTAGATTTCAGCTTTAATGTGCAGTGGCAATCTAAGCTCTCGAATGAAGAGAAGAACAGTATTAGCCACATGTAGGGGTGGCAATTCTTGTTCGCGTGTCGGGTTCGTGTCGTGTCAAGTCATGAGTATTCGACTACATAGGTTAACACTAACCTGACATGTTTATTGAACGGGTCAAGATTCCTCAACCTTAACATGACCCATTTATTAAACAGGTCAGTTGTGTTGACCTGTTTATCAGATTTTATCAAAATGAAAAGAAAAAAAATTATGAAAAAAACAAACAAATAAATATTTTTAATATAAAATTCAGAATTAACGAGTAGTTGCATCATAAATAATCATTCAAAACTAAAGCATATCTCAATATCACAAATAATCAATCACAACATGTTAAAGAAAATAAATCACAACAACTAATAAGTTTATATACTTAGAGTTTGAAGGGTATATTAGTAAAATGTCATTTAATTAAACAGGTCAGACGGGTCAAACAAGTTCTATGTGTTCAACACTAACCCAACCCGTTTATTAAATGGGTCAGCCGTGTCAACCCGAATATGACACGAACCCGTTAAGCCTCAACCCATAACCTACTAATTTTGTGTCGTGTCGTGTCGTGTCGGGTTTGCGGGTCGTGTCAAATTTTGCCACCCCTAGCCACATGGTGACGGAGGAGGAAATTAGAGCTGCTCTCTGGTCTTTAAAAGCCTTTAAAGCCCCCGGTCCTGATGGGCTACATGCCGGATTCTTCCAAAGATTTTGGCTTGTTGTGGGAAGGTCAGTTAGTGAGGAGGTGCATGCTGTTTTTAGAGAGAAAAAAATCCGGGGGTACCTGAATAGAACCAACATTGTGCTCATTCCAAAGACCCAAGGACCTGAATCCATTGGTAGTTACCGCCCCATAAGTTTGTGCAACTCAGTGTATAAGATAGTCTCCAAGATCTTGATTGGAAGAATTAGACCCTTGTTGGATCAGCTTATTTCCCCATGCCAAGTGGCATTTGTTCCAGGTTGGGGGGGAGTTGATAATGCAATTGTCGTGTAGGAGATAATTCACACCATAAGGAGAGCTAAGGGAAAAGGTGGCTATATGGCTCTTAAAATTAACTTAGAGAAGGCATACGACAAACTCGAATGGAGCTTTATAAGGGATATGTTGATTAGATACAATTTTCCCGACAATCTCATTGAGATCATAATGAGTTGCATATCATCTGTTTCGACATCGCTTTTATTTAATGGAGGGAGCCTCAAACCTTTCAGGCCTTCTAGAGGTATAAGATAAGGAGATCCACTATCCCCGTACATCTTTATGCTATGTATGGAATTCTTAGGTCAGCTCATTCAAGAAAAGTGTGAGGCTAAAGTGTGGTGTCCGGTTAAGGCTTCTAGGAGTGATCCTTCCTTCTTCCATCTCTTTTTTGCCAATAATCTTGTGCTCTTCGCCAAGGCTAATGCAGATAATTGTAATGCCATTAGAGAGGTTCTCGACACTTTTTGTAGGTGCTCGGGGCAAATAGTGAGTGAGTCTAAGTCCAAGGTATATTTTTCACCAAATATTGATCAAGATGATAGGGAGGCTTTTAGTGACATCCTTGGCTTCCATCAGACAGAGTGCTTGGGGAAATACTTAGGCTTTCCTATTAAGCATCAAGGAAACAATAACCAGGTCTTCGGATTTGTTCTGGATAGGGTGAAGAGTAAGCTTGCGGGTTGGAAGGCCAACCTTCTATCCATGGCCGAGAGAGCAGTCCTTATTCAAGCTTCATCTTCAGCAATACCAGCGTATATTATGCAAAGTAACTTGCTGTCTGGAAAGGTATTGGAAGGCATGGATAGGGTAAACAAAAATTTCTTGTGGGGATCAACTGAAAATAAGGGGAAAATGCATTGGGTAGGTTGGAAGAAGGACACAAGACCTAAAAATGAAGGGGGATTGGGGCTTCAAACAGCAAAAGGAAGGAATATAGCGCTCCTAGCAAAGCTGAATTGGAGATTCCATACCGAAGACAAAGCCCTATGGGCTAAGGTTCTTAGAATGAAGTATTGCAACCCTCAAAGGCTAAATTCGAGAAATGCAAGTAAGCTTCCTAGTTCTAGAATTTGGAAGGGAATATTGCAAGGTGAAGAAACCTTTAAGAAAGGAATTAGATGGCTTCCTGGCTTTGAAAGTAATCTAGAATTTTGGAATGATAATTGGACAAATTTTGCCCCCTTAAGGAATATCATTTAGGGTCCTTTGTCTAGAGAGGCCTCCAATTTGAAGATTAAGGATGTGGTGGATTATACTGGCAAATGGGATTGGTCTTCAATTCATATGACCTTCCCAAATGAGGTTTTTAGAGATATCAAGGCCACTCAAATTCCTTTTTTTGCCAGATTATAGGACAGGTTGGCTTGGAAGTACTCGGCTAAGGGGGATTTTGATCTTAAAAGTGTGTACATGCTTGCCACAGAGTCTATGAGGGATGCTCATTTCAAAGGGAAGTGGATTTGGATGTTAAAAATACTACCTAGAATTCAAGTTTTTGTCTGGAAGTGTATGCACCATAGTCTCGGGGTTAATCAGTGCTTAGTGGTTAGAGGATTGCAAGTTGATGCATGCTGCCCTCGGTGTCATTGTGAAGTAGAATCCATCTTGTACATGCTGCATGATTGTCCCTTAAGCAAAACTGTGTGGCATCAACTAGGAAGGCGGGTAGGCAACTCCAATTTCTTCACCTTGAGTCTTCAGGAATGGCTAAACACCAATGCCACATCTAAGCTTCACCACAAATCCGGTCCTTTGCCTTGGAATCATGTGTTTCTATTTGGTATTTGGCTGCTTTAGAAAGATAGGAAGTTATACATTTTCAAACATAAAAATCCAAACCCCAACTTGGGCAAAGATATTGTGGATCGTGCCTCAGAGTATTTTTTTTCTGTGCAAACAATGCTATGGCCACCAAAAGGACGATTCTGAAGAGTATCAGATGGGAGAAACCGAGGGCTAGTTGGCTCACCTTGAACACTGATGGCTTGGCAGCAAGCAACTCCAGTCCAGCGAGTGGATGTGGTCTAGTCAGAGATGAAAACGGTGACTGGGTTACAAGTTTTGCAAGAAAGATTGGGGATACAACTAGTTTTATGGTGGAATTATGGGCTCTCTGAGATGGACTGCAGCTGTGCTTACAAATCTAGGCTTATTTTGTTATTATTAAGTTAGATGCTAAAGCCATTGTGGATGCCTTTAACTCACAAACTTTCTCTAATACTATTGTATCCTCTATTATGGATGATTGCAGGCACATGGCTACCCGGATTCCCCAAAAGAGGTTTAGACATATCTATAGGGAGGCAAACAAGTGTGTTGACTTCTTGGCTAGATTAGGCACTTTGCTTGAGAGTGATTTTGTTGTGTTTTCCAATTCGCCTATGGAATTAGCTAGTATTTTGGAGGCTGATACCAATGGATTGTATGTTAACAAGCTCTGTCCTGAACCTTTATTTGCTGTTTAGTTTTTAATGAAGTTCCCTTTCTACTAAAAAAAAAAAAAACTTAAAAAAATGAACATCTGCAGTAAATTCCATATTTCACGCTTAGTCTTGTTGCTGAATAAGTGACTTGGGATTGAATATTGCCTACACAATATATATATATATATGACATTTTAGCACTACAATAAAAAAAAATTAAGGCTAAACCGTAAACTGCACCCCTGAAGTTTGGGAGTGTTTGGATTTTATATATTAAAGTTTTAGAATTTAGATTTTACTCCTTAAAGTTTGGAAGTATTTGAATTTTATACCATAAAATTTCAGAATTTAGATTTTACTCTCTAAAGTTTGGGAGTGTTTGGATTTTACTCCTTAAAGTTTGGAGGTATTTAGAGAATTTAGGGATGTAAAATTCAAACACCCCCAAATTTTAGAGTATAAAATTTGAAATTTGAAACGTTAGGATGTAAAATCCAAATACCCTCAAACTTCAGGGAATAAAATCCAAATTTTAAAACTTTAGGGTATAAAATTCAAATACTCTCAAACTTTAAAGTGTAGTTTACAATTTAGCCAAAAATTAATAATTACAAAATAGAGGCATAGATTGACTATTATCGTTGTAAAAAAAAGTGTATATTTTAAGATGATTGAATGTATCAATGTAATACAACTGTCATAGCAATAGAAAAAGATATATATGTTAACAGACGTAGAGGTCAACGGCGTATGTCTCCATATCATATGAAAAAAATAAGAAAAAAGCAAATTTTTGTTTGTGTACAAGCTTACAAGGTGTTACAACATTGTTTTGGCTGGGATCTCTTTGTTGACAATGATTTACATTGTTTTGGCTGGGATCGGCCCAGCTGAATATTCATTTTGATGTCTCAATTTAAGCTTAAAACATCAAGATTCCCTTTCAATAAGAAAATTTTTTCTTTCATTTTGATAACTAAAAAAAATTAACAATTCACTAAATGATGTTTTTTGTGTTTCTTAAAGAGAAGTGGTTGCAATACTGTAAGCCAAAACGCACACACCCTTTCTTATGAGGAACGTGGCAAAATTCTATAGGACATATACTGATACTGTTTCCTCTTATTAAAAGAGACAGAGGTCATCGATAATACTGATGCGCAAACGACACATCAGAATATACAATTGTGCAGGCATATTAATTGACCTGCCCTTTTATATATGATTTTTGAGATTCAAGTTGCTGTGTCGAGCTGTTCCTTTTCATGATACTTCTAGCACCAACTGAAACTTCAAAGATTCGAAAAATATATATATTATAAAAAACTTAAGGCATGTCGTAATGTGAATTAAAGATGGCTATTTTGGGAAGTTTATCACTATAAATATCCTACTCCCAGTTTAACATCTTCACACTAAGCACCACCAAAGCAACAGGGAAAAGAAAATAGAAGATGAAGAATCAAATTTGTTCTAGCGTCTTTCTTCTCTTCTTCCTTCTTCTTCTTGTTTCAAATTGGTCAAAAGTTGAAGCTCAGAATTGCAAGCCTAGTGGCAAGTTAAAGGGGAAAAAGCCTCCCCGAGGACAATGTAACCCAGAGAATAACTCTCAATGCTGCGTCCCAGGAAAACATTACACGACCTTTAAGTGTTCACCGCCAGTGTCCATCCACACACAGGCCGAGCTAACCATCAACAGCTTTAAGAAAGGTGGGGATGGTGGTGGACCGTCTGAATGTGACAATCGGTACCACTCTGATAACATACCTGTGGTGGCACTGTCAATAGGATGGTTCAACAATAGGAAGAGATGTTCAAGATTTATTACCATCCATGGCAATGGAAGGAGTTTTAAGGCCAAGGTAGTTGATGAGTGTGACTCCACCATGGGGTGTGATGCTGACCGTGATTACCAGCCTCCACGTCGTAACCATATTGGTGATGCCTCTAAAGCCGTTTGGAAGGCTTTGGGAGTGTCAAAAAGTGACTGGGGCGAGTTGGATATATTCTGGTCTGATGCTTAATTAATTTCCACCATATTTGACGTACACTGTGGGAGATTGAATGTTAATTAATTTGTTGTGGTTAAAGTATGTGTCTAATTAATACTACTTGAATAAAAGAGGGGAGGGAGGGGGTTATTTTTGTGGTTTCTTTTCCACCTTCTATTTCTGCGTTTTCCAAAAGTAATTGGTGATTTGCCTTGGTGCACTACTCATGCAAGTGCATCTTCAATATACTTTTTATTTATTTGCTCTCTGTTTGCAAGATTATAATGTGAATGAATATATGTACGAGAAATTCAGTTTCTTTGCCTACGTTCTCACCAAATTCATGAAAAAAGAAACTCTGGAGTGTTCAAAACATATAAGAGCACCATAGTATTAAAGAAAATATAGACAAACGTCCTGCTACACACAAGTTACACGCCCATAAAATGCATTAAAAAGTCACGATTTTGAAGTCATATTGAAGTCACGATTACGTTACAATGTGCATATAATAAACACCACCCTAAAAAAAATTAAATTGAACTATCAAAGTCCCTTAAGAAGGGAGCACTAGAAATGGCAAAAGTCTTAAACGTGTCAGCTTTTACTCTCTTCTAAGTGTCTTTGATCACTTCTGTGTGTGTCTAGCTCTGGGACCTGAGCTCTCTCTTTTTATTTGAAAAAAAATGGTGCAAACCGAGTTTCCATTAGTGTGGAACAGGGGTCTTGCACCTATGTACACAAGGACTTACCCTACGTACGTGGTTTCGAAACTGTATACGTAAAACTAGGGTTTTTATTAATATTTTGGCAATCAATATGTACTTTGCTAGGATGATATTTGCTTCTTTTAATGTCAATATTGAGGATCAATGACTTAAGTTGTAAGGGTACAAAATAGAAATGGACTCCTGATGAGTAGACATGACAAAATAGGTCAGAATTTTTTGATCCGACTTGACCCGATCTGAAAAATACTTAACCCGAACCCGATTTTTTGACCCGAAACAAAAACGGGTTGACTCGTGACCTAACCTGTGTTTTTTGCGGGTCAACCCGACCCGAAACCGAACCATTTTTTAGAACTTTTTTTTTTTGGTAAAAAAAAATAGTGAAATTAAGACAATATTGGTTTAATTGTTTATTGTGAGCTTTAAGGAAACAATTAATACATTTACATAACTGTATGCAAATTAATTGAAAGATAAATAGTTAAGCATTCTGTAATGAGTAAAGATTTTTAGATATCAAATAGTAAAGTATATGCCAAGATAATCTAGTTATAGTAGAGTTAAAGACAAATTTAAAATTGTAGACATGTGTGAGACACATTCACAAGTGTGAAAATAGTAAAGCCAAAGTATCAAATTAGCATAAGTTACCAAAAGAGGAACCCCTTTTATCAAAAAAATGTCACATAAAGAGGTAAAAGAATGAGAAGAAACGGTCGTTTCGTAACTACCCATGTAAACACGAAAAGATGCAACTCAAGTATGGCAAAATTTGCAGACTGCCAATAGCCAGAAAGAAGTGTTTGTTTGATATTTGTACCCTAGAGAAAGAATATCGTGTCTCTAATTTACTATAGGTGACTGAACACAATGGTTCTGAAAAATGAAAATATAACTGAAACATTTTTCTTATTTCACCAAACGAAAAGACACAATGTTTCGGTGTTTTTAAATGTAAATGTGACAATAATTTGTGTAGCTACATGGCGTAATGAGAAGTGATTAACAAAAAGTCAAATATTTCGACTATTAGTTAATAACTTAATTCTTTCTAGCATGTAGGTGAAGTCTCATATTGAGTAATAATAATAAGAAGATTGAGTAATTAATATTAGTAAATAAAAATCAATCCAACCAAATTTCTCAAAACTAATTCATATTTCATATCCAGATCTAAGAAAGAAAGGAAGAAAAAAAAAAAAACTTTACCGGTTGTAGTTCTATCTCTCCATCTCTATATCTCATTTCCTACGTGCACCTTTAGGTTATCGATGCCGGTGGTAGGAAAATGATGGTGATGGTCGACTGTACGAACTCTGTCTCCTTCTCCATCTCTATATCGCAAGCTTTTTTTTTTTTTTTGGGAGTATTGCAAGCCTTTTTTTATTTGTATTTTAACCGGTTATTTTATATATATATTGAGAAACTATAAAACATTGTTAAGATTGTGAAACAATATAACCTATTGCTTTTTAATTGTAAGCGTAGCAAATTTTTAGATGGGCTGTTTTCTTACATGGCAGCATGGCCTTAATTGTAAGAAAAAGTTTCTGCTATTATATATAGTACTAGCTTGTAACCTCATACATATGCATAGATACACTTAAAAATATACAATAAGATACATAATATAATTCATGTATATATAATTTAAATACTATTGATAGTCATTTTTATATTTTGTTAACTCTTTAAAAAAATTTGTAAAGATATTATTAGGTATAAAATGTAAATTGTCCATTTTTAAAAAAAAAATTATTGTGAAGCACTTTTTTTTTTTTTTTTTTTACGATTCATTTATTTTAGACTCTTTAATTTTTCTACTTAATAACTCACTTGAATGAATATTTATGATGTAGTCCCATATTTGATTCTAAAATTAAGAAATAAAACTCTTTAAGAATAAATAATTTATAATACATGGCATAAAATTAGAACTCTAATTTGAAATTGTAATTTGAGTTTCTCTCATCTTCATATATTATTATTATTATTATTATATATTAGATATAGTTGGACCCAAACCCAAAGACATAAGCTTTTGAATTAAGTGGTATTTCTATATGTTCTAGTTACTCAATTAGAGTCTCTTTAAGGTGTAATCTTCCCAACGATTTTTGTTGTTTCTTTTTCTCTTTGTATTTATGTGTTTTCCAAAGTATTTCGTGGCTCTCATGCCTTGGTGCACTACATCCATGTAAGTACATCTTCAATAAACTTTTACTTTTTATTTATTTGCCTTGTGTTTGCAAGTTTGTAAAGTGAATATATACATATGAAAAAATTGGTGTGTTTGCTTATGACCTCACCTAAATTCAATAGTTTATGGGGTTAAGTATAATCAAGGTGATTAATGTAATCAAGGTGATAGTTTAGGTTGGAAAAATATAATTTGCCCTAGTAATCAGGACTTCGTCACCATAATCCAACCACTTTCTAACTTGGTGTCTTCACACTTTCGAACAATAGATTCTTGCTCATATCAAAGTGGTACCTTTCCTCTAAGGTTGTTCATTGGATAGTATGGCCGGTTTTGGGAGGGGTTTTTGGGCCGCACTGTAGTCATCGGTCTCCCTCTATGGGTAGGTTTCTTGACAATAAAAAAGTTATACACATAGCAAGCAGAAATTTGTGTGTGTGTGTGTGTGTACGTGAACAAAATCATGTGTTAAGGAACTATCCTCCTTAACCTTCATGTGTGAGTGGTGACCAAAGTATATATGCACCCTAACCATGGATTTCTCTCATGTCAAAGTGGCATATATCTTCCCTCCATGAGCTGGTGGCATGGCTTGAGTGTATCCTAAGGTGACTTGCCTGTAAGCACACCTATTATGCTACGAATGCATGATCAGTGTACCATTCAACCTGTCCCGTGTCTATATCTACCGCCCACCTACATGGAATACACGCTGGTGTGTACCACATGTAGAATGTTACTGTTGGACGTCGCACACGCAAAATGCAAAAATCTATCGGACTTTTACCATGCAACATATATACAAAGAACCCTCATCAAAGGATGAATCACGTTACCCTTAAAAGCTCAGTCGAATCTAGATGATGACTAGAAATAAAAGTGTATTTTTCTTGAGTTACATTGATGGAATTCTAATTATATTAATACACTAACTCATTGACAATCCACTATTTTCATAAAAGTTTTCAAAAAAAAAATAAAACATGTTTCATTTTCACCGAACCCCTTAATCAAACCAAGACCATCAAGCATACATCATTCTTTGATGCATACATGGTATTATGGAACATATCCGAGCTAAACTGTAGTCAAATGTTTTTTCATTTATTTGCCATCGAGGAGAATTGCTGGGGATAATTGAAATTAGATAATGTGTTTAGGCAGACATCATAGGACCTTCCTCAAAGTGTAACCAAACCTCTAAATTTTTTTTTTCTAGTTCGAGAAATGATTTTACGAGGACATACAGGACCTCAGAACCCATACCTTAAGTTGAAATAATTTGTTATAGGTAAGCAATCGCACCGATTTTTGGTGACTCCAATTCTGACACACTATATCTCACACCCCATCACAATCTCACAAATCATAATACACACTATTAGGGGGTCGTGCCAAGAAGAAAAACTGGGTATTGTCTCCCAAATTTATCATTAAAAAAATTATAAAAAATAAAAAAAAATAAAAAAAAACCTTTAAATGGCACCAACTCTCTGTCTCAAGTTTAAGATGATGCACGAATAATTCAATGCCCTAATTCGTAATTTCTTTCCCTTTTATTTTTTCCCGCATCACATTGAACTCTATTTAGGCCCAATCAATGTTGTTATTTGTCTTGAATTAAGCAAATTTGCATCTCAAAGCTCATTGGCTGGCCGCCTTAAGATTCTAAAGGACACATACAGTTTCCTCTGGTTGAATAAACTAATGTCATTCATTAATGTAAATGCACAAAGGACACTCATCAGAAGTTCAGAACATACAAAATTAAGGCATGTCATGTATATGGTGGCGTAATTGACACGCCCTTTTACATGATTTTTGTGATCCAACTTGTCTCGGTTTGTTCCATTCCATGATACACTTGGCACCAAATGAGATTTCAAAGAAGAGTTATACTTCCTGGTAATAGAAGACTACAAAAATGTCATAACTTGAATTAAAAGAAAGCTAGTTCAGGAAGTTCATCCCTATATATAGCCTACCGTAAGTTGAACATCTTCACACTAAAACATCACCAAAGTAAGAGGAGAAAAAAAACATAGAAGATGAAGAATCAAATTTGTACTGGTGTCTTTGTTCTCTTCTTTCTGCTTCTTGTTACAAAATGGTCAAGCGTTGAAGCTCAGACTTGCCAGCCTAGTGGCAAGATAAGGGGGAGCAAGGCTCCTCCAGGACAATGTAACAAAGAGAATGACTCTGATTGTTGCGTGCAAGGCAAACTTTACACGATTTACAAGTGTTCACCGCAAGTGCCTGGCCATACAAAGGCGAAGCTAACCATCAACAGCTTTGAGAAAGGTGGGGATGGTGGTGGACCATCTGAATGTGACAATCAGTACCACTCAGATGACACACGTGGTGGCACTGTCAACAGGGTGGTTCAACAATAAGCAGAGATGTTTAAACTATATTACCATCTATGGCAATGGAAGGAGCGTTCAAGCCAAGGTGGTTGATGAGTGTGACTCCACTATAGGGTGTGATGCTGACCATGATTACTAGCCTCCATGTCCTAACAATATTGTTGATGCCTCTAAAGCAGTGTGGAAGGCCTTTGGAGTACCAGAAAGTGATTGGGGAGACTTGGACATATCCTGGTCTGATGCTTAAATTAAATTCCAACATATTTTAAATATACTATGCGAGAGTGAAGCTGAATTTGTTGCGATTGTTATGTTTGTTTCTTGGTTGAATATGCTGTATAAGGTATATTGAAGATATAATTACAGGACACTTTGGACTTTTACAAAACCTACAACAAGATTTCTGCCTTAGATAGTCATCAGGAAATAGGAATTCATCACCATATTCAACCAATTTGTTGTGTGACTTTCCGATATATAATAGTATGATGTATATAATTTATGGTTAACTTTGCAATCTGCAAATGTCACTATCTTTATTTATTTATTTTATGATGTTGGTTCCAATTTCTCTCCATTTGAAATGGATCTATTCCATAATTCAAATTAAATATTGCAAATATAAAGGAATAATCAGTGCCACATCATTTAAATTTTTAAATGATATGATATCAAATCAAGGAAATAATTCTTAATCGTGTAATGGACCTGTCCATTTCAAGTGAAATAGAGATCATCATATTCCTGCCATGGAACAAAAATGTAGCTTTGATAGGGTAAACCTTGAAGAATCGTTACATAGATTGCTGTAAAACTGGTTGGCATATTTTAGCCCAATCAAAGGCCCAATTTTCACTTAGCCCATACCCTTGCCCAACATTGGACTCGATTTGGTTGAAATGCATTTCTTACCTTTGAGGATCAGAAGCTTTCACCGTTTAGCGCAAATCACATCAGAATGGTAAATTAACTATTTTATTCTGGAGAAGCCATTAAGCTATTCTCAGACGGCTCTGAGTTTTCGAAGTTCAGGTTTAAGTAGCTAAAAACCATGACCAATTAATATTCCAGTTGAATTAATTCAAGTAACATTGACAGAGAAGCTGCTACTTGGGAAGAAATCCACTTTCAGTCAGGAACATCAACATGTGGTTTCCACCTTGAATAAACCATCCCATAATATGATATATCAAGCACCAACATAAGAATTTTGTAAACATTGGATGCTAAACATGACATCTATAAATAAATAACTACCATCGAGTACAAGGCTTGCATACATACATCCTTATCAACTTCCACAACCAGACAAAAACAGGAGATAGAACATTTACAATTACTGCCAATTACTTCCAAATAAATCCGAGACCCAAAACACACTGGCAGTAGAAACTTTTTACAGAAAATCCCAGCAACCTGTTTACAACATGCTATCAGTCCTAGCCGGCAGCCGACGGAAGAAATTAATGGGTAATGATGGCATCTTATGACGAAACCTGGGGTGCCTCATGAAGTAAAACCCAGACAGAAGAGTCAGCACCTGGAAAGGTGTTACATACAACACAATGGCAGCTGCAAAACAGAAGATCATATATATAAATGTGGCACGAGGATCTCGCCAGCTTAGGAGGGCCTGGACACGCTCCAGTTGGGAAGCCACATCACCCACAACAGTCTGAATTTTCCCGGCCACTATCCTTAGCCGATCATACCTTGCCCGAACAATGTCAGTACCCCGACTGGTTGGAAATACATCAAATTCTTCATCAAGCTCATCGGGGTGCACTGCATCTGCATAAGAGATTCTTGTGTCCATGTGAGGAGGGTATCTTGGGCGGTACCGGAAATTCCAAGCTCCTATCACAAACATGTATAGAAAAACAGTTGGCAGAATAAGCTCTGGGAAACACACCAGCATCACAAAGAGAACGTGTACTAACACCGTCGTGATAGGGTTCTTCCACATGCAAACATCACCAAACCACCTTCCAACTGATAGTAATCCCGAGAAAACTGTCATCAACCGAAAAAAGTTCGCCTTACTACGCCTCATGCTCCAAAGATGAGAGTTTGCATCAGACATGTACTCAACTATCTCCTTCCTAACAGGGGGTTCTGCTCGACCAAGCCTAGCTGCCACTATGTTTACAGCCTGGTGACGCAGCCATTCCTGCTGCATCACACTCAATGGCCTTACGTAATGCATCTTTGGGAGAACAGGTCGAGTGTATATAAACATCATGTTCATCAGTGATGTGCACGAGAACCGTATTGCTAGATGTATTTCACCCATTTTTTTGACACCAGAGGGTTGAAGGACTAGCAATGGATACGAGTGAGTGTAGACTCGGCCAGTCTCAAGAGTAGAAATTCGAATTCGAACTTTGCCAATTTTCATATCTTTGTTACCATTTGAACCACCAATCAGGCTGTTATCAAAAACCCCCACACTGAGAACCGTGGCTGGATCATAGACTTCCCAAGTGTACTGCTCATTGTACTTTGGGCTCAAGCTGTTGACTATTGTTCGAGTCCTGACCCACTTGTTCCCATACTTTGCTACACAATAAGTGTCTGATGTGCCCTTACCATCCCTTGTTTTCATAGGATGGAGCCCACCAGCATTCAGAATGCCAAGTTCCAAAACACCTATTGATTGCTTCCAAAGGGGCTTTGCTGAAGGTCGGAGGTCACTACTGTAGTGAGTAGGCTCATCCAGCACATGATACCCTCCATCAAGACAGATACTGACATGGAGTCTACTAGAGAACTTGTCTTTCTCTTTCTTTCCATGATCTCCATCCATTGCGGCTGACATGGACTTCTCAATGTTGACCCAATGGCTTCTGATCATTCGGTTATCAGCACGCCTCTCAACTTTGTTCAAAGGAATAACAACCTTCCCAATGGTCTCATCTTTGTTGGGACCTACACGATCTTCAATTGAAAGGATCAGATGATCTTCAAATGGTTCAGCAGCAACAAGCATGAATTCCTCATTCCAGATTGCATTCGAACCCCTAGCTTGAACCACTTTTGTCTTCAACAACTGACCACCAATTTGTACCCTAACATATGCATCCGGGAAACGAGACTTTTCAGATACAACCAAGTCTTGTGCCTCAATTACATTGACACGAACATACCACAATCTTGGTGAATGGTAAACTTTAGAGCGGAGATGTGAGGAGAAGGCTGAAGAGCCATCAGAGGAAGTAAATGTATCTGAGTGCCAAGCATCAGGAAAAGCCTCATCAGCTTGTGTGCCATACCAGACAGCAAGCATCAGCTCCCCCGCTTTCCTCTTCTCCCCACTCTTGTCTTCAAGTCTATACCATTCTGGAGCCAAAGGACTATCAGGTGGAACCCGTGTAGGAACTTCATTGAGATCAAACTTCAAACGCCCAACAAAATCATCTTTTAGCATATCCTTGTCCTTCACTACAACATCTAGGCTAGACCACTGTATATTGTCCTTAGCAAAGGCAAACACCTCATTCCACTCAGGATTTTGTTTTTTCTCAAAGTGCTTTGTAATTCCTTTGAAGTTCCCAAGTTTTACTTCAACAAAAGGGTCGAGGCTCCCTGTCACATCCTTAGAAGGAAGATCACGAGCTTTCACAACACGTACAAAAAGGTAACGTATTGGTTCAACAAGATCATATGTGCTGGATGGCCTATTTGTACGTATTACTCGCCCCCCAACAACCCGACCCCCTCCAAGGTGAGGACTCGTCTCTTTAAGTGAATAATCGTCAGATTGTGATGATGGACCCGAGTACATGTGAACAACTTTTGAAACCTGCGGTTCAGATTTCATGGCTTGCACCCCATAGTCGAAACTTGGCTGGGTTGACATGGGGGGAATGTTAAGCTGCTGTGGCTGTGCAGGATTCAGATTAGGAAGGTGATGGAATGTGCGTCTTGACTCGGCTTTTTCATTGGAGAATGGGTTTGGAACAAAACTAGGAACTTGTTTGTTAGGGCCTTGACCTTGGATTGGACGTGATCCTGAATTCAGAGAGGCTTCCATTGCAGGAAGTGGATTTGAAGATCGTATAGAAGGGTCATCAGTTACAAAGACTTTCAGACCAAGCTCTCCTTTTACACGTGACAAAAAGCTTTTTTTTTCCAGAGGGTAGTGCAAAACAACAGCATCAGAATATGGCACAAATGATGTCCCTGTGAGACGAACCCTTCCAAGGAAAGATCTGCTATTGTTGGCCTTATTATAGCTATAAACATAAGCATCAAGGGTGAGGTTAGAGAGGTTATTTGGATCAGAGACATTGAAGTAAAAGCTTTCATTCCAAACAGGATTCAGGTCTTTTTCTTTAGTAGTGGTACGAAATTTTTGTCCATCAAAGTGGAGCTCCACATAAGTATCAGATAAGCCTTGCCCATCTTTGGCTATAAGGTCATGGGCACTCACAACCTCAATCCCTAGTTTGAGATTACTCATGGGTTTTTCAATTAAAATTGACAAGAGGCTGATAAAAAAAATATTGCAGAACTTGGCAGGGGAGATGGAGAACCTGAAAAGGAAGGAGCAAACAGTTCAATATTGGTCAAAATAACCGACATAAACAGTCAGGAGAAGAAGAAGAAGAACCAAACAATTCGCACAAATGGATTTGAATACTAAACAGTAGAACATGTTAAAATTTAAATATCAACCACACTAACAAAAGAGAAATTTGTTTTACCTAGTATACCAACCATAAATTGATATTCAAGATGACAGTGATCCAATTCAATATCTTCAAAAAGAAAAGTAAAGGATACAGGTTGAAGATATTTAAGTTAACCATGAAAACCATGGAATCTAAACGCAACTCAACTTAATGTAGTACATTTCCAACTATCTAGAGTCGATACATTAATCCTGTTTGCCATTTTGATCAACGAGGGTGCACATTTTCTGTTAATCCAGAACCCATAGGTCTTCTAATACTGTCTCAAGCTCGTCATTTATTATCCCTAAGCTGATGGGAAGCTTGAACTTAATTATTTAATCAAATCTAAAACTCCTGCTCACAGTGTGAGCCCATACTCAACCTCAATGAGTAGGGCTAACACCTGGAACTTTTTAACTTTGAATAGGAGGTAATAGAGTGACGATACCATGATAAATTACATTTTTCCCAAATTACTAGGCTGGTGGGAAGCAATAAATTTAATCATCCAATAATCTAACCCTTTGTATCCATACAGTGTCCTTTACTGATTCCCCAATTATCTGACCAGGAGACAGTGCATCAGGCATAAAGTAAAGGCAATAAATTTCATGACTCCATAGCGAAGTTAACAGGATTCAAGACTACCCCTTGACCCCTTTTTTTTTTTTTTTGGAGCAAAAAAACATTTTAAGACTACTTAACAAAGGCATTAACTTCCACACACAATTATTGTAAATTTAAAAATTATGCAGCAGAATATGGGGTTCGAACATAGAATGTTTTCTCTTACAATAGTTTCTTTTAATTTCCCTCATACTTTTCAGTAACCAAAAGTATCATATATTACCATGAAACTCCTAAGAAACATAAGAACAAAACAAAAACTGGTAAAAAAAAAAAGGTAATTTAAAAGATAATAATAATAAATCCGTAGGTTCCTTTTAAAAACATAAAGAGAGGAAAAAAATTATGTATCTTTCACTTCAACAAAGTCCACAAAAAGCTTCAATATTCTCTAGCTTTCTAATAGAGCCCACGGATTACAATAGAACAAATTTTTAAAAATGAACATAAAAAGGAATAAGCATCAAAAAGCCCTTAACTTTTCCTTTAATTATTTTTAGATTCCAACTACAATCAAAAAGGAGGACAGGATATACAGAGTCTTCAAAAAAGATCTCATTTTTCATCGGAACAGAACAGAAAAGATTTTTTCCGATTCTCTCTCATGAATCCGATCCTCCAAAAAAAATTTAAGAAATTAGTGAATACGCAGAAGCAGAGAACCTAAAATCAATTTTCCGGGAAAAACATTTTGCTGAAACAAACAGATGAACAGACAACTAATCTAATCCATCCGGTTATTCAAAAATTCCAGGGAATACTAAAAACCCAGAAGCCAAAAGCTACCTTCTAAGGAAAACTTTATACCCAAAAACAAAATTTTTTTAACTTTTCACAAATGGGTCAAAGAAACCATTTAGTTCAAAAGTCCAAACACAGCATATTACATATACCATAAAACAAAAACAACAAGCACACATACATGCATACAAAATCATTTACAGCTGATTAAATTCAAACCCCATGTGTAAAACAAAGTTAACGATCATACCCAGAAAGAAGAAAAGGCAAACGCACCTTAATTAGAGCTACAGAGTTTCACTCAGGAGATGAAGAGATAAGCTCAGAGAAGTTGACGTTAAGCTAAGCTGAGCATCAAAGACTCAAAAGAGCCTAATATGTAACAAAGAAAAGAAGCAGAAATGAGAGCCCAGGAACTTTTCTGAGATGGTTCAAAACGAAAAGAGAGAGAGAGAGTCGACGAAAACGAGTAAAATGGTTCAAAACGAAAGAGTTAGAGAGAGAATATTGATTATATGAACAGAAAGGTCTTGGTCTACTTTGTGAATTGTGTGTGTGTAAGTGATATTTGTCATTTTGTCTTTGTTCATTTGTACTTTTGTTTTTTGGCAGACAAAATGCTAAAAACATATGGAGATGTATTTCTAGGTAATCGTGAATGTACTGCTGTGCATGGACTCGCTGCACTGGTCAAACACGTGTTTGTGAGTCTCTCCACCAATAAAATTGTAAAGTTATAACTTCCTTGCTAAGGCTTAAATTCAGAGTTTTTTTTTTTTTTTTTTTTTTTTTTTTTTTTTTTATGGAGACGGAAGGTCTTATTTAATAAATAGTTTATACGTCGCCAACAACCGATCCTTGACGTATAGTCTGTTAGAGCATTTACGTCCGGATCTCATATCTCATCTTATTTTACTATCTCAAAAAGTTATTTTATCAATTATATCATATCATTTTATAATACACCCAACATCCCAAAATTCTATCATTTTACCATTTTATTAAAATATTATTTTTTTTAATCTTTCTTTATTATTACTTTTCCAATCGTCATTTTTTTTTTGTTTCAAATTCAATTATTCCAACTATTTCAAACATCTTGCCAGTTTTTTTTCTTTTCAATTCCTTTCCAACTATTTCAACACACACACATAACGTGGCAATTTCTTTCAAACACAGACACACACACACAGAGAACATGCCGTCTTTTTTTTTTTTTTTTTCAAATTCAACTATTCTAGCTTTTTTAAACATCCTGCCAGTTTTTTTCTTTTCAATTTCTTCCAACTATTTCAACACACACACACAGAGGTTAAAAAGCATTAAAAAATTATTTTATTTTTATACCATTCAGCTACAGTACTATCTTACATTTGAGATGGTACTGTAGCTAAATCTCAAAAAAAAAATTTACATATGAGATATGGTCTTCCCATTGCTGATGGGTTTTGAAACTTAAATACCAAATATTCTTAACATTTGACATATACAAGCTCAAATGCGAATATTCTTAACTCCAAGGCCGGCCAAATTCCTCACATAATACAAATATACAAAACTGAAAGAGTTACTCTATACAGACAAAAATAAATAAATAAATAAATTCAGAGTTAATACCTTGTTCAGTTTTGCTAGATGCACCATTCATGTCACTTTTGCAATTTTTTGCCACCTGTATTATGCGACAAATTGAAGTTGGTTGTGCATAAACTCATTATTAATATTATTTCTACCAGTCACAGTCGAGACAGTTGTGTCAAGATGTGATTAAAAGTGTGTAATACATTTTCCGGGAAAAAAAAATAAAAAATTAACACTTGTACTGTTTTTCATTTAGTTAGAGACACCTAACAAATCTCATAAAATTTCAGATACTTTTTTACTTAACTCGTAACTTGATTACATTACTTATATGTGAGACCACTAATACTTGGTGCAAGGCAATTCAATAGCCACTTGGCACATGTATAAACTGCGGTAATTTGTGCCTCTGGACTTTTTCTTCTTTCTAATAATCATTTACATAATTTGGGTCCACCACAGCACAATAAAAAAAGATAGAGTCGTGAAATTTTCTATAGAAATTTGACTTAACAACCTTAGGCCCACAAATAATGTTAGGAATAGACCCAACTACACTCCCAAGTCTGCTATATGCTTGAGTGTCACATTTTGATTAGTGCACCTATTTTTTACCAACAAATACCCATAGCAGTCCAGTGTGTAAGTACTAAAATTTACTCACAAGTTGACAAGCATGCTGTGAAATTGGTGAGTCCGCAGGCTGTAGACCCATATAAAAGAAGCATAAGATATCTCATGGAGCAACTCCAAGAGATAATCTTTCTTCTTTCTTTTTTTAAAGTAGGGACTCATATGTAGAAGTCTCATATGTTGTAAGAGAGTGACTTCATGGAGCTACTCCCTAAACTAATATCCTGACCTACAAGCATTTCATAGGGGAAAATTGGAATTAAATATTAAAAATTTATATGAAAATATGTCATTTTAATTAAAATTATAAATTATGTGGCACAATATAAATTGTTACATATAAGAAAGCACAAACTATATAATTGGGTTCATAAACTTTAGGCATTAAGTTATTTTATCTCCTAAAGCTTAAACTGATCATTTTCAGTAACATTTGACAAAATTAGCCAAGTTCCTTGTTACTACTTAATTACAATTATCATTTGCATGTTTTAAGTAGTAATGGTCGGCAATAACCTCTTTTTTTTTAATAATTCAATACTATAATGAGGTAGGAAGAATTTGAACCTTGATCCTCATAATAAATAATAACAAGCTATACTATTGAACTACAAGGCTCTTAATGACAATAATCGTTAGACTGAAAAATGTCTTAGTTTTGCATATGTTTATTAAATCCAAAAATATCTCCTTAGTTCTGAAATGTCATATTTATCTAAGTTATATAATTCATTATCTAAGATAAAATTACTTTACCTCAATTAACATGGAGTGGAGTATTGTATCAAGTAAAAAAAAAATTATAATGTTATGACTCGAACTCAAAGTATTACACTTCACAATTATAAGAATGTTTCACACTAAATGGAGCTACAAAATATCAAAGATTAAAAACCCAAAATGAAGAAGAAGAAGAGGAAGAATGTGAGATCAATTGTCTTAATTGAATTTTTTAAAAATAATATTTCTATTATTTGTCTCCCTGTGTTAAACTAGGTTTAATATATATAAAAAATGCAACATGGAACAAAAATCGAAAATCATTTTCGTAAGAAACTAACTAATGTTAGACCTTTTTCTTTTTTTAATGTTTACATAATAAGTGGAGGTAAGGGAATTTGAAGTTTTGAACCCAAGTTCATTTCATTAAAAGTACTGGACAACGTCATTGAGTTACAACCACAAAATTCTTGGTAAATACTGTTAAACTTAACCCCATAAAAGAGAAAAATGTCTCATACGTTGTGTTGTTGCTTGATCTTTGCCAAAAGGTCAAGTACACGTTATTATGTTGTTTTTTTTTTAGTAATTCAATAGTTATAATGGTGAAGAGAAATTTAAAACCTGAACAAATCTATTGAAAATATTAGGATGTATCTTTTTTTTTTAAATTGAAAAATAAGATGTATAAGTTGAATTACAAAATACAGAACTCTTGATATTATTGTAAATTTGTAACGTCCTGCTACAATCATTGTTGATCTCGTGCATAAATAAATAAGAGATATCATAACAAATGCATAAAGGTTGTCCTCAGTTCATATATATAAATATATATATATATATATAATCTCTAAAAAAAAAATTGATACATTTTTTTTTTTTGCTGATAAACTCAGTTTATATATACAAATTATAAACACAAGCAATAAATGAAGTAATGAACCTTCATTTATCTTTTAATAGTGGATTGGTGCTACTCACTCTACACTATGGCTGTTTAAAAAACACGTGTTAAGCGCCTTTTTGTGGCCTGATTTATTTAATATCGTATATTTGGGATAACTAAAAAGTACAAACATGCTTTTAGAGAACATCTACATATAAAAAGAGCCAATGGCTATATCTACAAGTCAAGTTTTGGACGCTAGCTACTAAAAACGCACTATTTTAGTTCTTTCAAATAAAGTTTTGTGTCACCACCGCACACCTTTGATGTAATAATCACTCCATAAGTATAAGTGCTTGTAGAGTGTGGGGGTAAGGGCCGGGGTTCAAGTCTCCAGAATGGAGTTTCATACACACATACACTTAGATTAAGTTATAGTAGAATTCTGTCTTGTATCAAAAAAAAAATAAATAAATAAAGTTTTGTGTCCGTTTAGATACATCTTATTTTATTGAAAACTGAAAACTATAAATATTGTAACAAAATAATTTTTAAATATGTAAATAGTACTGTGGGACCTATTTTTAATATTTTTCTGAATAAAGTGATTATGGGTCCCGTGAATAGTGCGTAAACAGTACATAATGTTTCCTACACAGTGTAATCCACATGCATGAACAATGCAGGTTACTGTTCATAAGCCTAAATGTATTGTTCATATTTCATGAACAGTGTAAGAGGCACTGAAAAAAAATGCAAAAAACGCAAATGCAGAGGGAGAGATGCTTATCCAAACGCTCACTTAGTGAGCATTTGGAAAGCGCAAAAATGTCCTGCATTTGTGTTTTTTTTTCTTTTTTTTGAGCCATGATTGTTGACTTTTCTGTGTGAACAGTGCACACCAATGGATCCTGTGCAATGTTTACGGGACTCACAAATCTCACTTTTAGTAACTTTTTTATTAAAAATGGATCTAATGGTACTATTCACACATTTAAAAATTATTGTATTACAATATTTTCAATTTTTAGCTGTATGACCCTTGTCAAATTTCAATGGAAAAACACACCACTTCAATTTGGTAAGCTGACATATTTCTTTATATTTTTTTTATTAGTACACCAGCATTTTTGTTTTGAGAAGTAATTTGTACACTAGCTTGGTTTGATTTACATGTTTTTGTTTTTGTTTTTGTTTTTAATATATATATATATATATATATATATTAAATTGCCAACATATTTTTACAATTGTTGTTAATTCCTTTCAAAATAAAATAATAATATATCATATTGGAACTAACAATGACTAAAAGTAAATGTATTATGAAAAAAAAAGTGCTATGTCCACACTATTTTTTATAACAAATCTTAGTAAATTGTTATTCTAATTTAAACTTAACAATGAAATTATTTTTTTGTTCATCAATAACAACCCGTAACAACCTACTACTTATGATTTGTGATAAAAATGTTGTAAACATAACATTCTCTTGTGAAAATATTAAGACATCTTATTGTCATCACAATATTTTCATAACTGTTGAGATGTCAATTTTTTACAATTCAAACTAAAATATAATAAAGTTATAAAGATAATATGAAAATGTTATGCCATTCTTTCTATTTTCTAGAAATTTTTTTATTAGTCAATTTTTGTTGAGCCAAAATTCAATGTTTAACTTATAGTTACCTGGGTTGAATTTTTGTATTTTGTTTTGTATATATAATTTTTTTTCTTTATGCATCATTTTAAGTAAAAACACATAATTTTACACACATACACACACACACACACAAAAACCAAAAAACAAAAACAAAAACAAAAACAAAAACAAAAACAAAAACTTAGGATTAAAACACTTTTCATCCTTTATGTTTGGGGTAGTTCACAGTTCCTTCTTAAACTTTAAAATCAAGCAATGTCCCCCTTAATATTTTGGAAAATAGCAAATATGTCATATCGTTATTCTCTCAATTAAAACCTAATGAAAGCTTACGATTCTTAAAATATTTTATTGTGTATTGTCTAAAAAAATACTCCCACTAAATTTTAACATCCCAAAAATTTTATTCACGTATTTTGAGTTTTAGATGGTAGTAATACTTATAAAGTTGGAATGGTAATATAATGTGCTTTATTTATTACTTATAGAACATTGATTTTCTAGATTTAAATCTTCAAAATTTATAATTTATCAAATGGAAAATTCAATGACACATGCCTTTTGTTATCTTCTTTTTTTTTCTTTTTTTTTTTCTTTTCTTGCCTAAAATGGGTGTTCATTAAAAACTAATTAAGCTAAAGATTGCACCTAGACTCATGTAGAATGATAAAGAAGAAAGTATGAATGACAAAATTTTGATTGTGTACGGTTGAAGGTATTTGATGAAGAGTTTTAATTGTAGCATATGACATCATACATTACAAAAATTTAAATATTGTGACAAGATTTTAGCAAAACTCAATTGCTTATTGTTGGAAGATGATGATATTCGTTATCAATCTTACAAATTTTTATTGAGTGGATATTACATTTAGCAAATAGATATCCAAATTCTTATACATATAGATTAACTTTGTATGACATACATTTTTTATGTATATAATTTAATACTTCTTCAAATAAAAATTCAATCTTAATATTCTCACTCTTAGTAGTACTTACAGTTGCCAACAAGCCAAGGCAAACCGAGTTAGATTTATAGGCCAAAACTCAAAAGTGAGAAGTAAACTTAAATTCTAAACCTTTCATAAAGTTGTCTTAATTTTTTTCTTCTCTTTTCTTTTTAATGGAAAATGCTAAATTTATTGTTAATTCTAATAAAAAAATTATAAATTAACATAATAATAAATATAATTAATTGTCAACAAAATAATGTAAATAATTTTTTAAAATAATTGATTCATCAATTTTCAAAGGCTTATGTATTAAATTTTATGGTATTCCTAATTTCATTTTTCTAGAGACGAAGTAATATAAGACTAAGAGGGGCTATGGCCTACTGTGAAAATTTAAATTTATTTTATATATATATAAGATTTGAAAGTTTAGATCCAAAAATTTATACTTGATCCCCTCAAAACTGAAACTGATCCAAAGAACCCAAAAATTATAATGATAACTTGTCTCATATTTGAAACTTACCCCCTCCCAAAAGAAAAAAGAAAAAATTTTATCTTATTGATAAGTAAAAAAAACTCCTTATTTATTAGCGCTCCCCCCTCCCCCCCAAAAAAAGTATCATCCTGTCAACATATTAAAAAATAATAATAATAATAATAAAAAGTCTCTAGAGAAATTATCGAAGAATTTGTGAATTAAGTGCCAATGGTTAGTAAAAACCATAAAATCAATCGTCTACAAACTTATTTATAGAGTGTTTGTACTTGTAATTACTTTTCAAGCTTCTAATGCAACTAAAATAAGCATTTCCAATTGGTAGTGTTCATCAATTATTGCGGTGGGGGTTTTGAGATTTTTTCCCTCCACATTTATCTAGTTGGTTTATAAAATTTGACTATCACATAGAGGGAGGGACAAATTCAAAAAAAAAAAAATTCAAAAAAATTATTCAATTTTGTAAATTGAAAAAAAATTTATAAATAATTTTCGATGATTTTTGGGGCTTAAAAGTTTCATTCATCAAAAAATAAAGTTTCACTTTGGTATATCATAAAAGATTCAATTAAAAAGTATCGTGTCTTTACATCTGTTTATATTTCATTAATACAGAGTAGAGTATAAATAATTTTATTTTTCAAATAGTAATTTTGTTTTGAAATTTAGTATTTTCTTTTTGTTGAATGATCAAAATTTTGTAATCCATACTTTTGACCTTTCCTTCTTATTCTAATAACTGGGAAAAAATGAATGTAATCCAACGGTGAGCGAGTGTTGGACATTCGTGTGCCACTGCAAGTATAATTACTGTATATAAAAAGAAAAAAAAAGAAAAAAATACTGGCGTGCTATGCCAATACCTGTTCATAATCCAACAGAGAAGAATAGTTTTGTTTATTAGGTAAAGAACACATATATCTGACTCTCTGAGAGTCGTTTGAAAGTCAAAATCAACTCTCTGCCCATTGTTTTTTTTTTTTTTTTTGGCATGTGGCTTGGCTACTTCCTACTGGCCAGCAGCCCAGTTCACAGAACCATCAAAACCAAAAGAAATTAAAGCCAAACAACATGGCCCCACCCATGCCAGGATGGAGATGCTGACCCTAATTTTCCAGTCTTGATGAAATGATTTGGGGTATTTTACAAAATTTATCATTGATATTTTTGGACGAGAAAACATACAATTTTTATAGACTAATTAAACCTCTTTACACATATAAATTTTAGTCTTACACCAAGCGTTTTTACTATATATTTAAAGTAATTTTTATTTTTACCAAAAAAGAAAGTAATTTTTTATATTATTTTTTATTGTTAATTTCATTTATATTATTGAATTATATTTTTTATTTTTTATTTTTTATTAATATGTGCATGGTATGTGTAAAATGCTAGTCTATACAATATCTCAATAATTAAGAAACTTTTTATATAGAGTTTCAATTTATAGCGTCCGCTTCTGATAATTTTGTTTTTTATAATCAGATCAAGACACTAATTAATTTTTTATATAAATTGAAATTAAATATCAAATATCTTATTCAACTATTAGTATTTCAAGAAGTACATTATTCGCATCTCAACAAATATTTCAAGAAGTTCAAGGATTAACAAACATGACAGACAAGTTTCATTAGGCTCTCATGTGATCTTTTTGGCAGTATCTAACTATAAAATACTAAACTAATATATAAAATAAAATTATTTGAAACTGTTTTTTTTTTCCAATTTTGAAACTTTTTACAATTTGTAGACAATTAATTTAATAATAAAACCTTACATGATGTATAACACTTACGTCACACACGCAACGTGGTAGATATAAAGTATAAACTATAATATTAAATAAAAAAATATGATAAATAATTAAAGGTGAATGTTAATGAACGTCCCCAAGATAACTATTTTAGGAAAAATTTAATGAGAAAATAAAACAAGCAATTAATGTTTGGGTCACATTAATAAGTGCCGTTATGGCAATTGTTTATAAATTATTTTAAGAAAATTTTAAAAGTCACAATAGATATCCTTAGAGTAATTGTTAATTAACTATAATAAGAAAGTTTTGACGTCATTTTTATGAGAAATATAAAAAGTTGTCAATAACATTTATTATTTTATCATTCTTTCAATAAAATGTTTTAAAAAATAATTTCTAAATCAATGTCCTAAGGGCATTGGTTAACATTCCCCAATTTTTAATAATACTTTAGGAGAATTACACTTTACCATTTGTGGGTTCCTTTTTTGGAAAGTACCCAAATCCATTGATGACAAGGGATCCTGGGTCTCCAAGGATGGATGGTTAGACTAGGTCCGGTTCTCCGCGGTCTATTGGTGTTGTTATATGAACTGATTTGTGTGTAAGTCACATAAAGCTCCTCAAGGCAAAAATGTGATTTCCTCATAAGTAATAAAATACCATTACAAGTGTTTTAGTGTCATAAAATGACCCTTGTAGGGTCAGGATTTGTAACCCAAAAGGTTTGGATTATGAGCCCAACGAACCTAAAACAATGAATTTGTAGAGAGTGTGTGAAAGAGCTGGGCTGGTTGTGAATTAAACAACAATTAACTATAATACTAAGGGATGAATCAATGTAAAAACACACTTAAAAGCTAAACAAACTAATATCCGAAGAGGTGTATTATTGATTGAAAGGTGAATACAGTTCTTAGAGCTACAGTGAAATCTTTCTCCTCTTCCTTTTCTCTTTCCTCCGATCCCCCTTCATCAGAGGCCTCTTCCATTTATATAGCCTTCTTCTCCATCATCTTCATCGTACACTTGTTCTTCATCTAAACATTCACTTGAGTACATGTCACATAAGGTATCTTCTTTAGTTCCCCATGAGTGGTGGTAGCTGAGGTTGCACTGTTCAGGGGTTTTCTTCACATAAATGCGGTCAGGAAAGTTGCTGCAGTGCATTAAACACGGTGGTAGCAGCTTTTCTTTTAGATATTTCTCCGTTCTTATCATCTCCATACATGCCTGAAACTTATCCTTGTCATTGGAATCACTAGGAAGATCGCTTAAACTTCTCAGGTATCTGCTTGACCGAAACTCTTTATATTCGAGGAGCATACACTCTTCGGACTACTTATGATCTCTTCGAACTGTATTCCTTGATCATTTCCAGATATATCTCTCCCACATGGAATCCTTCCCAGTCATTTTATTCTCTTCGGACACACTGTAATCTTCAAATAGGGCCCTAAGCCCAATACATAATGTTGGGCTTTTACCCCCACAACCCTTTACTCTTACAAAATAAGTAAAATAATTATTCATAATATTTACAATGAGAAGGAGATTGAAATAGAAGGTTTAGGGCTTATCTTTTATTGTATGAACATTTAAAAGAGTTCCTTCATTTGGTACCCTGAATGTGATGTCGTGGCTCCCAGGTGTACTAGGTCTATAATCCATAGAACCCAGAATCTCTGGTTCCTTGAACTGTAGGATTTTTCTCTATGCTTATTATGCAATGGAGTTTTATCCTTTCCCTTTACCTCTATAGGTCTTGTACAAGAACAACTATACAATACACATATTTTCAAATAATAGTTAGTTCCTCAGATTGGGATATGCATTCTAAAACATATACATATATATAAATGAGTTTCATAAGAATGAGTCAGTCACTAGGATCCTAGCCCCAATTCTCACAGACTTAATACTTTTGCAGAAGACTTATGGGATTTAGAACTCAAATCCAAGTAGCTTTGCTTGAACATTGCCTTCCAAGATAGTCATGTGAGCAGGATTTTGTGGGAAAGAGTCATATCTGATGTGTGCATGTTTTGGTATATATTTCTTTGGGGGTTAAGTGATATTTTGAATGATTTCAAGGATATGGGAAGTGTCGGACCGTGTGCTTTATCGATCCATCCAATGACCAATTGGTGAAGGATGAGGGGGCACAAATCTTTTATAGCATTTGATCGCAGACCAAACCTATTGTTATTGGAGCAAATTGTGAAATCCCTCACAATCCCTCCCTCACAATGCGACGGGCACAAATCTTTTATAGCATTCGATCGCAGACCAAGCCCATTGTTATTAGAGTAAATTATGAAATCCCTCATAGGACGAATTCCTCCTCTTTGGCTTTCTTATTTTGTTTCTTTTCTCTCCTCTTTCTCTCTCTCTTGCTGGACTCTTAAAGCTCTAAGAATTATATTTTTGAATCTCTGAACTCTCCCCATTTTCCTCCATTTGAATCTCTACTTTCTCCTATGCTTTAGTGTTCCTTTTATAGTGGATATGGTCTGGTATCCCAGGTGAGGATGTCCTTGGTTTGTTGGGTAAAACCATGTCATTTGGAACTTGAAAAAGTGCATTGGGCAGAGGTTTAACTTAATTAAGCAATTATAACTCAAAAGGAACGTTTGGCTTTAGCTACAAATAGAAGATTACTTCTTGGAAAGTCAAAGGAGTGGGTGGGCTGCTTAATGCAATAAATGACAACTTTGATTGAAAATGACAATTGAGAGAAAATTGTGAGGATATGTCATACACATGAGGGAACTGAGTTTTCCATTGGTTCATACAAGGGAAACTTTTGGAATCCTTCTTTCACCAAGAATCACTCTTCTACCAACCAAACCACTTCTCCCTTACTATCAACTTGGGATCCCGTGGGCTTGGACCATGGGTTACAAATATAATACCTAGTTTTGCAGGATTTTTTAATGGCTTTTGTTGGAAATCTGAACATACACCTTGGCTTTCTCATGTGTCAGCCAAGGTTCTCTTCTCAAGACTTCAAAAGGACACATCAAGGTCCTAGGGCATTGATGTTGATTCTTCTTGCTGCATGTCCTCTGACCTGACCAAGATCCCTCTTTCCTCGTTTTCTCACTATATTCTTCTTTTGAGGTTTTCCTCCAAAAAGTCCCCAGCTGACCTTCCTTTTTTGGGAGGTCTTAGGAGCTGACTTTTAATCTCTTTTTCCAAGGCTTCTAGATAGACTTTTCAGAACCCCCATTTTGGCTACCTCACCGTTTATCTTTTTTCTCTAAATAGGTAGATTCCTCCCTATCAGGCTGAAAGATCCACAGTTACCTTTATTTATGATTCACCTTGCTTTTACCAAGGTACCAAGCTTCTTCATAGGTGTTGGTTCCAAAGTCATTAGATATTTCCAAAGTCTTTTCTTCTGAGTTGCAGGTGGCTGATGAGATATGTCTTTCTTCGTTCCTTGTGCCCATAAGCATGCTTCCCTGAGCTGTCCAACTCCTAGCTGATTGTTTCCTGCACTTCCCAAAGATCCCCTCCCTGGTTCTTGTAGGTCCTCAGTATCCTGATCCAGTCTCTTTTTGGGCTCCTTTGGGGTTCTTCTCACAAAGGTTGGGCCAAGCTTCCTCTGCTTTTTCTTCCTTTTCTAAAGCCCAAGGCTTACCCATTCATGAGCTTAGGCTTCCTTTTACCCATTTTAAATGGGCATTGGCTCACAAATTGGGTCTTTCTTATCCTTGAGGGCTCATTAGTTTTGGATTTCAATACTTGTAATATTTTGGACCTTAACACCATCCTAATTAAACTATGTCATAGATTACACTTTACACTCTAAATTTTTTGAATGCACATTTTGTACCCTAAACTTTGACCCTTGTTACATTTTGCACCTCAAAGCTAAGTTTACCGTTAACTTGGATGGAAAAGTATGACATCATGTGAAAAGACCAAATTGCCACTCTTCTTAATCCTTTAAAAACAAAGAAGAAACTACACTTTACCATCATAAACTATAATTTTGATTACACTTTGCACCATAAACTTTGGATTTCCATCCAAGTTAACAGCAAACTTAACGTCAAGTGCAAAGTGTAACAAGAGTCATAGTTTAGGGTGTAAAACGTGCATTCGAAAAGTTTATGGTTCAATGTGTAATCTAGAATATAGTTTAGGGTGATAAAGTATAATTTCTCATAATACTTTTATAAGAAATATAAAATATTGTCAAAACATTAATTACATTTTTTTTTCTTTTCCCATAAATTTTTTTTTAAAATGGTTAATTAACAAATGCCCTTAGGGCATTCATTAACTTTTCCCTTAAAGTTTTGATAACTTTTTCTATTTCTCATAAAGATGGTGTCAAAAATTTCCTAAAATAGTTTGTTAACAATTGCTCTAAGAGCACTTGTTAATATGACCTATAATTAATAATAAATAATAAAAATATTTTAAATTCTTAAAAACCCAAGCTCACTATTATTTTATATTTGTTGGGTCTTGCGAGAGGCCACTAATAAAGCCAAAGAAATTTTTAGCAAGCTCACTGTTATTTTAAGTATATAATAATTATATATAATATGACAATGACATGAGCTTAATAAAAATTTGGGTAGTGTTTTTTTTTTTTTTTTGAGAAAGTGGGTAGTGTTAATTGTTAAGAAATTATTTTATATTATATTTTTGATAAGCTTTATAGAGTGTTGAATAAATACAACCCATTTTTTAAATTTTACTTATCATTTCTGTAATATTTTCTACCCATTTTATCAATTTATGTCCATTTATTATTAACCGGACTTGGATAAGTATAATGATAAAAGGATACGGAGTGTAATGAAAAGAAAGCGATTTTTCAATGCCCTCTACATATGGTTTGACTGACAAGGTAGCGTAGGATAGGAAAACTGAGATTAGTCATTCTAAGATGTCATTGTTATTATCATTATCCTTTTGAGTATCCATCAATGCCTCCATCAACGAGAAAGAGAACCCAGAAAAGGATATTCCCATCTGTGGGGGTCCCTTGCCACCTGCCACGTATAACGTAAGTTTTGAGCCATTTATAATTTATATGTCCCTTTCACCACTACATTTTCACAGGACCAATCTTGACCACCTTTTCCTTATCCGCACCACCACCGCACACACTTTGCCTTTTTTTCTTTTTGATAATGCCATAGTTAGTTTAATTACATGATTGAGTCAGGTAATTTAAATTTTAAGGTCTGTTTGGTAGGAGTACGTGTTGCAGTGTTTAAATAATGAAAACTGTTTAAACAATAATACTAGACCCTAAATATCTCTGTTCAAAATATTAAGAGGTGTTAATTTAGTAACAAATTATAACTTATAATACATATATGTGTGTGTGTGTGTGTGTGTGTGTGTGTGGGGGGGGGGGGGGTAAAAGCCCAACCTTATGTATTGGGTCTAGGACCGTATTTGAATATTATTGTGTGTCCGAAGAGAAGAAATTGGTTGAGAAGGAGTCCGTGTGGAAGGGATATACCTGGAAATGAACGCGGAGTATAGTCCGAAGAGAGCACCAGTGGTCCAAAGAGTTCATTCTCCTCGGATACAAAGAGTCTTGATCAAGCAAATATCTGGAAGGTTCGAGTGATCTTCCTAACGACTTCAATGATAAGGATAAGTTTTGGGCATGCCAGGAGATGATAAGAACGGAGAAATATCTAAAAGAAAAAGCTGCTACCACCGTGTTTAATGCACTGCAGCAACTTTTTTGGCCGCATTTATGTGAAGAAGACCCCTGAACAGTGTAATCTCAGCTACCACCACTCATAGAGAGCTAAAGAAGATACTTGACGTGACATATACTCAAGTGGATACATAGATGAAGAACAAGTGGACGATGGAGATAATGGGGAAGGATGCTATATAAAGGGAAGAGGACTCTGATAAACAGGGGGAGAAAAAGAAAAAGAAGAAGAGGAGGAGAAAGATTTTACTGTAGCTTTAAGAACTGTATTCACTGTTCAATCAATAATATTCCTCTTCGGACATCGATTTGTTTAGCTTTTAAGTGTGTTTTTAGGTTGGATCATTCCTAGGTATCATAGTTAACAGTTGCTAAATTCACAACTAACTCAGCTCTTTCACCCACTCTCTACAAATTCATTATTTTGGGCTTGGGTTACAAATCCTGACCCTACAATTGGCGCCGTCTGTGGGGAGAGTTTGAGCGAAAGTGGAAGTAACAGTTGATAATGGCTGAACCAGGACAACAACCAGTAGAACTTAGGGCATCCCAACACATAGACCATTTTCTTAATTTGGAGCAGAGACAAGATCGTGAAGGTAGTGTACATACTGCGCATAATGATCAAAGCCAGCCACATGGTGGAAGTCACATGTCTCATGTAGAGAAGAACCGGAATATGCAACTAGAAATTGAAAGGCTAAAAAGGGAGTTGCGCCATGCAAAGAGGAAACGGATTTCTTCGTATTCAGATGAAGATTCCAATGACGAGCAGGACGTCACTTACAAGCAGAGATCTCGAACACCAGTCAGTAAATCCTTTTCCTATGAAGAAGACCATCATCGTAAGAGGCAACTTCGAGGCCCATCACGTGGAGGCGTAGGAACGATGCTATGAGCAAGGCTTTGAATCAAATCTCTAGGTCACCTTTTACACGCAGGATTGAAGAAGCGAGACTTCCTCGGCGTTTTAACCAGCCAACGTTCACCATCTATAATGGTAAAATGGACCCTGTGGAACATGTGAGTCACTTTAATCAAAGGATGGTTGTCTATTCCAGAGATGGAGCTCTAATGTGCAAGGTTTTCCCCTCCAGTCTTGGACCGGTTGCAATGAGATGGTTTGACAGCCTGGAAGCAAACTCCATCGATTCCTTCAAAGAGCTCACTTAAGCATTCGGTTCCCGTTTTGTCACATGCTGAAGAGTGGCCAGACCCTTGTCTTCACTGCTATCCTTGAGCATGCAAGAGGGCGGGACCTTGAAAACGTATTCAGATAGGTACTGGGAGATGTTTAATGATATGGAGGGCAATTTTGATGGAATGGCCCTTAGCACGTTTAAACTCGGCCTCCCCACTGACCATGGTTTAAGGAAGTCCTTAACTGGTAAGCCAGTTACTAACATGCGTAAGCTCATGGATCGTATTGAAAAGTATAAAAGAGTTGAAGAAGATCAACAACAAGGGAAGGGAAAGGACAAGGTTATCCCCCAAGAGAGGAGGGATTTCAGGTCGGACCGTTACAATAGCAGTAAACCATAGAGAGATTTTGCTAGGCAATCAGGATCAACAAATCTTCAAGCAGTCAACGCTGTAGTCAAAGAACCAGTACACCAAGTTTTGGAAAAGATTAAGAATGAGCCATTCTTTTAGTGGCCGAATAAGATGGTGGGGAACCCTGAGAGGTGTAATCATAATCTCTATTGCCAGTACCATTAAGACCATGGACATACCACAGAGGATTACAGGAGCCTGTGGGATCATTTGGACCAACTAGTCCGCGAGGGTAAATTGAGACACCTCTTGCACCACTCCAGTGGCCGAGGAGGTTAGATTAACTCAGAGCCCCGAAGAGATGACTCTTCAAAGCCTCCATCGAAGGTTATGTCGGTAGCTCGGTTACTCGCAGGGGATTTCGGCCAAGGTCCGAAGAGAGCTAAATCGAATGCTCAACTGGTTTTATGGTTCTCGGATGAGGACAAGATTGGAACCATCCAACCCCATGATGACGCTTTAGTAATCACCTTCAGAATTGGAGGGTATGATGTGAGGAGAGTAATGGTGGACCAGGGTAGCGCGGTAGAGATAATGTATCCTGATCTTTACAAGGGGCTGAACCTAAAACCTCAAGACCTAACACCATACAATTCCCCCCTGGTGAGTTTTGAAGGAAGAGTTGTTACCCCAAAGGGCCAAATACGATTACCTATGCAGACCGGCTCAGAGGTGGTAGAGGTGGATTTCATAGTTGTAGATGTGTATTCGCCATATACGGCAATTGTAGCCGGACCTTGGCTTCATACGGAGGCTGTTTCCTCTACTTTGCATCAGAAAGTTAAATATCCAACTGAAGGACAAGTTTGTGAAATCCGGGGAGATCAGTCCGCGGCCAGACAGTGCTTAGTGGTTGCCATCCAACATAAGCCCGAAACTGAGTCCCCGGCCAAGGCCGAAAGGGGTTTATAGCAATTAAAACATCGGGTATCGCCCATCGAAGATCCAGGCGAGGGCGCTAGATGCGAAGATTTGATAAAAGTTATCATTGGAGATAATCCAGAAAAGTTTTTTCAAGTTGGATCTCAGCTACCTCTACAAGAGAAGGAAGAGCTAGTAGAGTTCCTTAAGAGAAACCTTGACGTATTCGCCTGGAACGCTTACGAAGCCACAGGAGTGGATCCAAAATTCATATGTTACCATCTGAGGGTCAACCCATTGATTATCCCCAAGAAGCAACCTCCTCGGCGTCCATTTAAGGAACACGCTGATGCAGTAAGAGAAGAAGTAACAAAGCTCAAACAAGCTGGAGCTATTAAAGAAGTTTTTTATCCAGAGTGGCTAGCGAATACTGTGGTGGTGAAGAAGAAGAATGGGAAATGGCGAGTATGTGTATACTTTACTGACTTAAACAAGGCTTGTCCTAAAGATCCATTCCCTATGCCAAAAATTGATCAGCTGGTAGATGCCACTGTCGGCCATCCTCGGATGAGTTTCCTGGATGCTTTTTAGGGTTACCACCAAATATCGTTAGCCCTGGATGATCAGGAGAAGACTGCTTTTGTCACCCCTATCGGTAACTATTATTACAAAGTGATGCCATTTTGTTTGAAAAATGTAGGATCCACTTACCAAAGAATGATGACGAGGATGTTTGAACCACAGTTGGGTAAAAGTATCGAAATTTATATAGATGACATGGTGGTGAAAAGTAAGGTTGTTTCTGAACATATAAAGGACCTTGAAAACATTTTTGAAGTTCTAAGAAGGCACAAGCTGTGTCTAAACGCTTCCAAATGCTCATTTGGTGTGGGGTCATGCAAGTTCTTGGGGTACATGGTGACTCACAGGGGAATTGAAGTTAACCCCGATCAGATAAAGGCCATCCACAACTTACAAGCTCCTCCGAATCCCAAAGAAGTTCAAAAATTGACTGGAATGACCGCTGCCTTAAATCGATTCATCTCTCGATCAGCAGATAGGTGTAAACCTTTCTTCTCGTTGATCAACAAATGGAAAGGGTTTGAGTGGATTGAAGAATGTGCTTTGGCCTTCCAACAACTTAAAGACTATTTGGCTTGGCCACCAATCATGTCTAGTCTTGAGCCAGATGAGGTCTTGTTTGCCTATATTGCTGTGGCTCCTTGTGCTGTAAGTTTGGTATTGATACAAGTGGACCAAGGTGTGCAAAGGCCAGTTTACTATGTGAGTAAGTCATTGCATGAGGCCGAGATTCGATACCTGCCGCTGGAGAAAGCCATCTTGGCAGTAGTACTTGGTACACGGAAGTTGCCTCATTATTTCCAAGCACATACGGTCGTTATACTCACTCAACTTCCGCTTAAAACCATACTTAGGAGTGCTGACTACACGGGAAGAATAGCTAAATGGGGCACTATCCTAGGGGCTTTTGACATCAAATACATGCCCCGCACTTCAGTCAAGGGCCAGGTTCTCGCAGATCTGGTGGCCGAGTTCACAGAGCCTAGTTTAGAAGAGGTAACGGTAGAGAAGTACATGGATGAAAAATCGGTTGGCATGATTTCTCAACGAGGCCCGTCATCCTGGGAAGTATATGTAGACGGTGCAGCAAATCAGAAGGGTTCTGGAGTGGGGCTAGTGTTAATATCTCCAGAGAAGATTGTTATCTAAAAGTTAATAAGGCTAAACTTCACGGCCACAAATAATGAGGTCGAGTACGAAGCCTTATTGATAGGAATGGCTATGGTTCGAAGAATGGGAGGAAAGTCAGTGGAGGTGTTCTTGGACTCGAGGTTAGTCGTTGGTCAAGTACAAAGTGAGTTTGAGGCGAAGGATGAAAGAATGCAGGGATACTTGAGCCGAGTTAAGTGTCTGCAATCGGAGTTCGACTCTTTTAATCTGCTGCACATCCCTAGAAATGGTAATGCAGATGCTGATTCTTTGGCCACGCTCACTACCTCTTCAGCGCAAGATTTGCCGAGAGTTATCCTAGTCGAGGACTTGCATAGGCCTATAGAGGTGAGAAGAGAGGTAGTCCAGGTTCACCAAATCAGGGCCGAACTCAGCTGGATGGATCTTATAATTAAATTCTTGAATGAGGATATTTTGCCTGAAGAGAGGGGGGAAGCTGACAAAGTTCAGAGGAAGGCGACCAGATTCTGGCTATCCAAGGACCAGAAACTATATAAACTCTCCTATTTAGGACCGTACTTATTATGCATGCATCCTGAAGTGGCCGAGTTACTACTAGAAGAACTACATGAAGGAATTTGTGGGAGCCACATTGGAGGTAGGTCCTTGGCTCACCGAGCCATTACTTAAACTTATTGGTGGCCGAATATGCAAAAAGAAACCCATGAGTATGTTAAGAAGTGCGATCAATGTCAGCGGTTTGCCCCAAACATTCATCAACCAAGGGGAACCTTTAATCCACTATCCAGCCCATGGCCTTTCGCTCAATGGGGCTTAGATATCGTGAGTTCATTCCCTAAGGCTGCAGGAAATAGGAAATAGGAAATACCTTCTGGTCAGCACAAACTATTTCACCAAATGGGTTGAAGCTGAACCTCTGGCCAACATTAGAGACGTAGATGTGCAAAAATTTGTGTGGAAGAATATTGTCACTCGGTTTGGGGTTCCTCACACTCTCATCACGGACAATGGCCTACAGTTTGATAGCAAACCATTCAGGAATTATTGTAGCGAACTGGAAATCATAAACAGATACTCCACCCCTGCTTATCCTCAGGGGAATGGGCAAGCAGAAGCGGTTAACAAGGTCATAGTAAATGGACTAAAAAAGAGATTAGACGATGCGAAGGGCAAATGGGTGGAAGAATTGCCATATGTATTTTGGGCATACAGAACTACACCTCATAGGTCTACTGGAGAAACCCTCTTTTCAATGACCTATGGAGCTGAAGCCGTCATACCTTTGGAGACTGGGTTCCCAACCTTGAGAACTAGTTCGTCCAATTTGACCAGCAATGATGAGCAGCTAGAGAAGAGTTTGGATTTGATTGAGGAAATGAGAGAAAATGCAATGGTCCGATTAGCACATTACCAACAAAAGCTCAGGCAGGGCTATGATGCCAACGTAAAGTTAAAGCCTCTAGAGCCTGGTGATTTGGTATTCAGGAAAGTTGTGGGCACTGCAAAGAACCCAGCTTGGGGAAAGTTAGGACCCAATTAGGAAGGGCCATATAGTATTACTTCAGGGGCTGGCATTGGGGTGTATTTCTTGGAAGATTTGGATAGTCATGTAATACCACGCCCCTAGAATGTAAACAACCTTAAAAGGTACTATTATTAATCAAATCTTTGCTTTAATCAATATGCCAGTTTATTATATAAAGTTTTTGGAGTTCTCATAAGTGTTTAAACTTAAATCCAATCATGCCTGAAGTCCTCGGACCAGATGATTTGGGTTAGTTAACACTCGTTTACAGTTCTCATTAGTGTTTAAACTTAAATCCAATCATGCTTGAAGTCCTCGGACCAGATGATTCGGATTAGTTAACATTCATTTACAGTTCTCATAAGTGTTTAAACTTAAATCCTATCATGCCTAAAGTCCTCGGACCAGATGATTTGGGTTAGTTAACACTCATTTATAGTTCTCCTAAGTGTTTAAACTTAAATCCAATCATGCTTGAAGTACTCGGACCAGATGATTTGGGTTAGTTAACACTCATTTACAGTTCTCATAAGTGTTTAAACTTAAATCCTATCATGCCTGAAGTCCTCGGACCAGATGATTTGGGTTAGTTAACACTCGTTTACAGCCTAAAGTCCTCGGACCAGATGATTTGGGTTAGTTAACACTCATTTACAGTTCTCATAAGTGTTTAAACTTAAATCCAATTATGCTTGAAGTCCTCGGACTAGATGATTTGGGTTATTTAACACTCGTTTACAGTTCTCATAAGTGTTTAAACTTAAATCCTATCATTCCTGAAGTCCTCGGACTAGATGATTTGAGTTAGTTAACACTCGTTTACAGTTCTCCTAAGTGTTTAAACTTAAATTCAATCACACCTGAAGTACTTGGACTAGATGATTCGGGTTAGTTAACACTCGTTTACAGTTCTCTTAAATGTTTAAACTTAAATCCATTCATGCTTGAAGTTCTCGGACCAGATGATTCGGGTTAGTTAACACTCGTTTACAGTTTTCCTAAGTGTTTAAACTTAAATCCAATCATGCCTGAAGTCCTCGGACCAGATGATTCGGGTTAGTTAACACTCGTTTACAGTTCTCCTAAGTGTTTAAATTTGAATTTAGTCATGCCTGAAGTCCTTGGACCAGATGATTTGGGTTAGTTAACATCGTCTTATAGTCATTATTAATGTTTAAATTTAACAAATCATGCCTAAATAACCTCGTCTTATAGTCGTAAATATTCGAATAATTCGAAATCAGTGCTTAGCAATGTTCCTTGTAGGTATTCAAGAAAACCTGTAATACCTTCACATCATTCATTGCATTCAATATTTGTTAATAATTCTTGTATGACCTATTTCTTCCAGTATTTGAATAAGTTGTTTGCATCATTGGCACGATATCATTGTTAAGTCTGCCCATATTATCGTAATTACAAGTTATAGTTATTTGCAATAATAATGAGTCTCATAAGATGTGCAACGAAGACACTAAAAATAAAAGAGAAACGATTTCATTGATCAAAAGAAAGTAGTTCACAATCCCTTACATAAAAGAAAAACTAATACAAGTATGAAATAAAAACTCCTAAACGTCTAAGCCTTCATCTGAAGGGCCAAAGGGTCAGCAGCCTGACTGGATTAAGCAGCAGCAACTTCTGGGGCTTGGTCCTTAGATTCTGAAAGGATTTTCTTTTTTCCCAAGTCTTTGCCCTTATCTTGGGAAGCCTTAGCTTGCTTGCCCTGATCACCAGGCTGAACAGACTCCTTGGGATCTTCAGCTGGCTTGCCCTGATCACCAGTTTGACCAGACTCCTTGGGGGCCTCAGGGTTGATAGGAGGGACTTAGCCGATCAGGGATTGCTCCGAAGCCTCTTGGAGTTGTATGGGGGGAGAGGAATCAAACCCTGGGAGTTCGCGAATATCAGGATCGTAGTATATACTCCCAGGTTGCCTCAAGTCAGATTCCGCATAGACCCCAACAGCATCAAGTGCTTTTCCCCAAGTTATATCGCAGTACTCTCGGCAAACTGTGGCAAACTGCTCAATAAGGCCGGCTTGGGTTTCTTCTACCCCAAGTTTATAGGCTGCCTGTCTTTCAGCCTCGACTGCCTCCTTGGCCAACTGAGCATCCTTCTCGGCCAACTTGGTGGTCTTTCTGGCTTTCTGAAGATCAGCCCGAAGACCCTTTATCAGTGCTCTCTCTGTTTTCATATTAATCTGAGTCAAATTCAGCTGCTGGCGTTGGTCTTCGGCCTGATTCTCGGCATTTTTAAGACCCGCATCTACACTATTCATCTGCTTGGTCATCTCTTTCAACTGCTCGGACAGATGAGCACAATCTTCTTTCAGACTGCCCAGCGATTTTTCTGCCTCAAACCGAGAGTGGGCCTCTGCTTGGGCTTCAATATAGGCCTTTTTGTTCCACTCCTCGGCCACATAAACTTGCTGAGTAATCTACATAGCAGAATGAAAAACTTCAATATAAAGCAAAGAAAAAGGGTGAATGGAAAAGACTAGCATCTTAAATTGAGGAAGTGGATCAATTCACTTACCATGGCTAAATCCCTTTTAAGGGATAAGAAGAGTTCATATTGGTTGAAACGCCTGTATGACTCCATGTCTTGTGGGAGGAGCAGTGGTTGCTCCAGGGCCTCAGCAACGAGACTTGCTTTCCCCCCACTATAATTTCTGAGGGAGGTCTCCCAGGAGATAGGAGCACCATCCAATTCCAGCCTGGGAGCCCAGGTGCGAGGTCCTCGACGCACATCTGCTATGAGAGAGTCGTCTCGGCTCTCGGTAGACGAAGCCCTTTTGCTCTGGTGGTCTTTGACCACTTTCTATTGCTTGGTTCCTTTTGGAGGTGCCACCTCCCTTTCTTCATTATCGGCGAGGGGCCTTTTCTTCTTCGGATATGGCAATTGCTTTGAGCCGAGATCCGAAGGAACCTGAGGAGGTGGTGGAGGAAGACTAACCACTGGTTGAGACGTACCAGTCTCTTTGGGCCCAGCTTTTTTACCTTTATTCTTCATCAAGTCCCTCAGGCTTGCCATGTCTTCTTCTGAAGCATTGTCTGGTACGTCTATTCTCTGTGGGAGAACACTGGATTGCCTGTCTGTCTCTTCCTCGGCGTCTAAAACCTGAACCCCTCCTGAAACTTCTCCTTTGAACTTAAACTTATCAATCGGCTCGTCAAGCTAAGGGGTTGAAGAAGCAACTCTTTCACCTACTGCTACTGGTTCGAGGGGAACTTGCTGAATTGGTTGGAGGAGCAATGGTATACCTTGCGGATTTGGATGTGGCAAGGGGGCAAGGTCAAACGGAGCTAAAAAATCTTTTCGGGAAACGTCTATGCGGTTGATACGATGGTCTCCCTGTCTTATCGCATTGCCGATCGGCTGAAAATCAGTCGATTTCGGCGTGAAACCAAGAATAAGAGGAACGGACCGAAGTTGCCCGTCTTCACTTACAAAAATTTCTGATCGTAATAAATAATTGAGTGCGGCGGCGTTTGTAAGGCTGAGTCGAGGAGAAACGTGGTCTTTATCTATTCACATCACAATAGAACTTAGTCAGAAACTTGAAAATAATGATACAAAGTGAAGAAAAAATTGTTAAAAAACGGAGATCCTAAATCTACTGTTAGTAAACCTAAATCTAGGATGTCCCACCTAGCTCTCCTGGTTGAGTTGGGCAATGAAGATCGTCATGCCACACGCCCGAGACGATCAGATAGTCGTCTTTCATCCCTTTGTTAGATTTGGGAAGGCAGGAGACGAACCTAACAACGTCGGATCGGGATTTAAGATAGTATCTCGCTCCTTTCTGGCTATGACATTCGTACATATGTACCACGTCGAGCCAGGTGAGTCCCAATCCTAGATGACGGTTCAAATCATCAACTACTCCTAAGATTCTAAAGATGTTAGACGCACATTGGTCAGGACGAAGCTTATGGTTTCGGAGGTAATCTCTGGTAATGCGGCCCATGGGATAGTCATTCCCCCTTCTAGGAAGGCGATGATGGGGGATTATAACTTCGCCCACCCTTCGATCTGTTAGTAGTCTTTTCGGAGGACAATATCTCAAACCCACATCTTGAGGTATATGATATGTTGCCCTAAACTCCTCCATCTGGGCGGGGCTATCCACCATATATTGAAATCTACCCATCTCAATTAAACAAAAAAGAGGAAACTCTAAACGCAGTGACTGGGGAGTGACTACTCGAAGGCTGAGGAGGCTACCCAAAGAGAAGTTGAAAGGTTTGAATAAAGGAGAACTTACACAAACTAAATCAGAGAATGATCTTTAAACTCGTGGAGAGATTCTTATAGATTCTGGATTTGATGTTTGAAGAGCTTGGTGGATTTGAATGTTCGAGTTCGCTGGAGAATCTGAGAATCTGCAAAGTAAAGGAGAAATAACCTCTTTTGAGGCTTTATATAGGGACAAATGAAAGGGTACGAGTCATCCCGCCCAAATTCTGAGGAAGAACCACGTCCGTTGGATCAATAGTCTATCGTTGGATACCAGAGACAAAACGCTGCCTGGAGTAATTAATAGCGCTTTGGGAATACTGAAATGACAGTAGCAATGATGAAGCGCCTAAATCTATGCTCATACGCGTGTGAACTCAGATATTTTTGTGCTTTGAGCTTTTATTTCGTAACAAATCAAAATCCTATTTTTTCTCTTTGGATGTGAGGGAAAAATTAAAATTTTGAGGGGCTATTTTGGAGGGGGTAAAAGCCCAACCTTATGTATTGAGCCTAGGGCCCTATTTGAAGATTACTGTGTGTCCGAAGAGAAGAAATTGGTTGAGAAGGAGTCCGTGTGGAAAGGATATACCTGGAAATGAATGCGGAGTATAGTCCGAAGAGAGCACTAGTTGTCCAAAGAGTTCATTCTCCTCGGATACAAAGAGTCTTGATCAAGCAAATATCTGGAAGGTTCGAGTGATCTTCCTAACGAATTCAATGATAAGGATAAGTTTTGGGCATGCCTGGAGATGATAAGAACGGAGAAATATCTAAAAGAAAAAGCTGCTACCACCGTGTTTAATGCACTGCAGCAACTTTCCTGGCCGCATTTATGTGGAGAAGATCCCTGAACAGTGTAATCTCAGCTACCACCACTCACAGAGAGCTAAAGAAGATACCTGGCGTGACATATACTCAAGTGGATACATAGATGAAGAACAAGTGGACGATGGAGGTGATGGGGAAGGATGCTATATAAAGGGAAGAGGCCTCTGATAAACAGGGGGAGAAAAATAAAAAGAAGAAGAGGAGGAGAAATATTTTACTGTAGCTCTAAGAACTGTATTCACTGTCCAATCAATAATATTCCTCTTCGGACATCAATTTGTTTAGTTTTTAAGTGTGCTTTTATGTTGGGTCATTCCTGGGTATCATAGTTAACAGTTACTAAATTCACAACTAACCTAGCTTTTTAACCCACTCTCTACAAATTCATTGTTTTGGGTTTGGGTTACAAATCCTGACCTTACAATATATGTATGTATATAATAGAATTAGGATGAACAACTCTTCTAATAAGTGGCTGAATTTTATGTTTACAGCTTGGGGAAGGACTTCATAAAAAATTAAAAATAAAAACAATGGGAAAAAGACTATAGAAGTTTTTTTAATTTCACTCCACCTACAACAATTGTTTTGATTATTAAATGTTTTTGTACTTTCTGGCCACAAGCATTAGACCGACCCTGGTGTGACAGAGGAGGAAGCAAATAATTGAAGTTTGAAAGAACCAATATTGTATGGAAAATTAGAAATCATATTTGCTGGAAATCCTTAACCATGTAGGATTACAATTTATTTCTAACTTAAACAACCGCAAGATTTTTAGGAATTCAAGTGCAAAGAAGTTTGTGTGCATGGTACCTGAGATCAGATATTAGAAAGCTTATCTTATTTGGTTATGTTGGCTTAAATTTTGAAATGAAATTATTTAACTTTATGGAACAATAAATCCACCATGACTCAGTTTACCTAGCTAAAAAAATAAGTTTAGATCCAAATGCAGGGGCTGTTTGGTTTTAAAAAAACCATTACTCATCACTCTTCACTCAATTTTCGTCACTCGTCACTTGTCACTCATCACTCATCACTTAAAATACACCAGTTTCCTAAACCCCACACGTTTGGCACACTGTTTTCAGCTTCTCATCACTCAAATATTTCTACTTTTTGTGGGACCCATACCTGACCCACTGCCTGAGCACCATACCCGCATGTATCCTCTCTCTCCCAATAAATCCCTTTTTTTTTTTTTTTTTTTTCATCACTGTCCCCCAATACCTAGACACACAGTTCTTTCTTCCTCTTCGCCCCTCCATTCTCTTCTTCTCACCGAGTCCAAACAGCGCCGATCTCCACCTCACTGAGTACAAACAATGCCGATCTCCAGCAAAGGAAATCCACCTAGCGCCGATCTCCATCGGCACCTAGCTTGCAAGATCACCTTCGACGAACAGCTGTGGCACCGATCTCCTCCATCATGACCCATGAGTTTTTTGCTTCGCCCTCCTTTATTTTGTTATTGTGGCTCTATACATCTCTTTGGTTTGAGTTAGGAATTTTGTGGGTATATTGGTGATGGGTTTCCTTTGTATGGGTTTGGTGCTTGTAATTTCCTCTTTGATTCATTGATTTTCCAATCCGGTGGGTTTCAAATTTGGTCAAAGTATTGGGTGTTTTGAGGCATTTTCGCATCCTTGACATTAATTTGAGATTACCCATTTTGTATTGTGTATTAAGTTCTACCACACGAGTGGATTTGCATTGATGATTTGAGTTGTGTTTGACAAATTATAATCTTTGAATGTGGGTTGTGTGATAGTATAGGATGGAGTGGCAGACCGGGATGAGAGAGAGTAGCTACCAGTGGGTATGGAGAGGCTGGCTTGCGAAGAGAAGAGAAAGAAATCAATGGAAGGGAAAGGGGTTTGGTCTGGTATGAATAGAGCCGTTGGGGGAGCAACGGCTGGCATTGAAATGACTATACACTGACCGTGGGGCCCATTAGTTGAGTGAAATTACCAAAATGCCACCATAACTCTATTTCCATAACTTGAAAACACCTAAAACTTGTTTCCAGTTTTCATAAACTCATCACTCAAAAATTAGAGAATTGAGTGATGGAAACAATACTTGAAAACACAGCCAAACAGACTTCCTCTCCGTGGAACCCATTAGTTTTGAGTTATGAATGATAAAAACAGAGTGGTGAGTGATGAAAACTTGCAAATCCAAACAGCCCTATCCTCTAACTCACCACTTAGCGATTGAAGAGACTACTCATTTATAGTTTTAGTCATGTGATTTTTTTAATGAATTTTATAAATCGTCACAAAATAAGATAAATGAAACAGTTTTAAACCGGTTTGAAACTAAACTTAATTTGTCCCAAGCATGGTGGTAAAATTCTTAAATGAGTTATTCCCATTACCTGAGGATAAAAAGTTGTGTAACAATTTTCTCATCTTTGAATAACATGAAAGCCAAGGATTATTGCACACGAAATGGCCAAAAAGTTGACATACAAACTTTAAGACAAAAGAAATAAATTAAGCCCTAGCACAATTTTAATTAACGTGCAAATGACGTTTTATATTTTTCTCGATCCAACTTTCACACGCTTCTACAGTCTACAGTTATGCCCAGAAATGGTCACGCCCTCAATCGATTAGAATCTCGACAGCTGAGATATTCTTTTCCCTAACAAACGTGTTTCCCAACAAAAGCTAATTGAATAGTTTAATCTAATGAACCTAATTTTTAATTGTACAGTTTTTTTAGGGGGGGGACAAACAAATGAGAAGACTTTAAAACAAGGACCAATGTATGTTTATAAAGTGTGTTTATACTATACAACGTGACCTACATAATATTATGGGGTCTTTTTCGGTTTCCTAATCTTGGAGGCATTAATCATGTTCATAGAATCTTGGCCCACTCGGCCACACATTGTGACTTGTGATTGTGAGTGGCTCCCATGGAGAGTATGCCTTTTTCCCTTTCAGTATTTTTCATAGAAATAAAATTTAATTATCAATTTATTTATTATTAATGACAAAAAAATATTTTGAATCAATATTATTTCTTATGTAACCTTTACATTACTTAGTAACATTTTATTTTCAATTCAAAGATAGCGTAGCTACGCATCCATGGTAGATGGGGTTTTTGCTAGTTCAAAACAATGTATTTTTAACAAATAATTATTAAAACAATGTTGTTTCTCAAAAACCTCCCCCCCTTTAGCCCATTTCATCAACTTTTCACCTGAAAAATGTCATGTTGATCTCAATTTTAGGTGTTTGGTAATAGTTTTCAAACAATCATTTTTAGTTTTTAAACAATATTTCACGCATTTCAACGTACTTTTTCACCCACACGTATTTCTATAAATATTTTCAAACAACAATTTTTAGTTTTTAAACATATGTACCAAACAGGCAAAATTTCTTGAACTTTTAAAACAATACATAAAACATGATTTTTTTTTTTTAATTGAATCATAAATAAAATTTGATTAAAACAAAATTTGACATACATTTTAAGAATATAAAAAACGTGTAATCTAACCGTGAAATTTTAAAAAGATTATTCCTATAAAAAAATTTTGTGTGATGCAATTCCAAGTGAGATTTTTGTCAAATATTAGAAACATACATATATATATATATATATATATATATATATATAAAATGCTGATAGCAATTGCAAAATTCTTTTCCAATGAAAAAAGAAAGAGGTGGAATATCGAAAACGTTTACAAAATTGGTAAAAATGAAATTGATAAAATTAAAATTTTAGATATTAAATTAAAAATTTTCCTAAATTTAAAAGGGTCAACCTGAACTCTCTAAAATATTGGGTAAAGAGTATCTCCACCTATTACAAAAATAGAATTTGAGGTGACAAGAGCCTGCCTTAGATGTATTTTTAGTTGCAGATGCCTTGTCATGTTCGGTGGGACATCACTGTCCCTTGGGTTCCAAATTTTGAACTTTGTATCCTTTCCTTGCTTCATCATTACAAATTTCCAACTTTTAACCATTTATCATAAACAGCAACTTCTCTAAGTCTTCAGGCCCACGGGAAGGTATTAGGTGCCAATGTGCCATAACTCCCTAAGCCCCTAATCCACACCAGTTGGACAAAGGGTAACTCTATAAGAGTAGGGATTTTATATGTCCTTGAGAGACTTAAGTAGGACAAGCTAATTAAGTCAGAATATTAAATATTCATAATTGTTTATTTAATTTTGTTTTGAACATGAGATGAGCTTGGATTCATCACCAACCTAAATTAGATATTCAAACATGGTTTATTTTCTTGTCGGCAAACTCAAGTTTGTTTATGAATTATTTGATTAATTTATTATTTTCTTATGTATACTATACGTGATTTGAGTTAACTAGAGAAAGATTTTTTTTTTTCCAAATAAAATTATACAAATTAGATTCACCAAACTTGTATTATTAAAAATTATATATAGCTTTTAGTATAAAATGGACTATTTATATTAGCACTAAATTACAAATAATAATTTGATATATTTTAAACTTATTTACATAATTCAATCTAAAGTCTATATAAGCATATCTTTATACATGCATATGTATAAATATATAAATATTTTATATACTTTAATCGAGTCTCATACGCACGAATATTATAATGTTCGAATTTCTCTTGTTTAATATTAGGTTTTGAGCTTGACTCATTTACTAAATAAACGAATATAAATAAATTTGTTATCTAGTCGAATCCAAGTTGTTCAATACAACTCAGTTTATTTATGACCTTAGACGAGAGAGGGAGCATGAATTGTTGATAAGTTTAAAAAAACAAATTAACTACTGTTCTTTATTCGCTGGATATAAAAATATTAATGAGAAACTCAAAAACAACTTGCCTTTTACAATAGCCTCCAAACAAACAGGGCATCATCAGGGCCCATTTTGCTAATTCATGTGGAGCAGAGCAATATTTGCTGTTCTACGCACCCAATAATTTTCCCGCACCCAACTAAACAGACTAGAGAAACCAGATTTGTTTTTAAAATAAATTAAGTACTGCTTGTGTAACATGAGCTATGGCTTTATTTATTTTATTTCTCAATAAAGTTAGGACTAGAGGGTCTCAAAACATTAATTTAATTGCCTCTTACAAGCATTAAAAAAGTATCGTCTTTACCCATTTATTTGAATTCTATATTATGCAATCAAATCTCCGTGTATGGCCCATAATTTCCATGCCTAAATAACATATTAAAATAAGTCTGAATGGCAGATTTAGATGAAAGCTATTACTCAGATAACACAAATTTATAACCTCCAAAGTTCCTTTACAACCCATGATTATATCTCTAAGACGTGTATGGCAATGGTTTGATTAGCTGGATCTGGTTATGTCATGTCTAAAAATGAAATAAAGGAGTGCATAAGAGTGGGGTTTATATATGATTATCCTACTCATAGGCCTTTGGTAACTATTTGAGCTTGAGGCCCAAAATCAAAACACAGGCTATAAAAACAAAATTCTGGTTTTTCTTTTGTATTTCGGTTTCTAAATGAATAGATACAAATGATCCTATCCAAATGGACCAAATTCCAAACTTGTTCTAGTAACTTGCTCAAGTTGTAACAGTGTAACTAAATTGCGAAGTTGATGGGAAACCAAGGTTTGAGAATCTTAAAAAAGGGTGAAAACACATGGTCAAAATGGCAATAGCTAAGTAAATCCAAAAATTGGCACAACCAAATCACAATATTGACCAAAAATGGCAAAACAAAATTGTACCGAAATGAACCCACAACGTGGCAGCATGAATGTTTGTTGTGGAATTGATCAGCCCAATAAAGAAAGGGCTAACAGAGATGCCATGCCATGCCAACTCTTAAGTTTTCTCCCACAAAAATCTCTCATCCCCCACCTCTATTTTTCCAATTCCTCAATACAACACAATTCTCATACCCCTATCAAAGTAGGGGGATCTCCTTCTGTCTCTTCTCTTTGTTTCAGATCACTCAGTCCCTCTATCTCTCTTTTTGTTTGCATTTCCTTGCTACATTCTCAAAGGTTCATCTCTTATTGGAGGATAACATGGTATGATCTTAAACCTCTCTTGCTTGACATATATTTCATTGTTTTTTTTTTTCCAAATTTTGTAATGGGTGAAGCTAAAGTGAGGATTATAGGATTGAAAAGGTATGCATTTCCAATAAAATGGGTCAATGTTGAATTATTATTGTGGTAGGGTTAAACTTGGAAATCATGACTTCAATTACTTTTGGGGGTTGTATAAAACTGGGTATAACAGTTTGTGTGTAATAAATACTCCTCATTGTGGTACGTGCCTTGGAATAAGGTTGTGTTGTACGTGCCATGAAATAATTCATTGTAATTAAATTTCAGTATTATAACTGTCGATCTATATTCTATTGAGTATTGAGCAGATTTAAAAAAAAAAAAAAAAAACCTTCCAATGATGCGCAATGGAACTATTTCAATTGTCATCTGATGCAGAAACGTGCCTGAATCTGTACAATTGGACTTCACATCATCATTTCCTGGCATTTTAGGATCAAACTTGGAAGATTATTCTTCCGAATACATTCTATCCATGTAGGATAATCACACCATGGCCTAATGGCTCAAATATGTCTCCACAATTTTCACGAGGCAGGCATCAGTTAAATAACATTCTGCATTTCATCATTGGCATTGAAACAATTACGATTTGCCATTAACAAGATGAGTAGAATTGGATCATTTATATGGGTGAAAGTTAGCTTAACTAGTAATATTTCTTGAGCCAAAAAGAAAAGAAAAGAAGTGTATTGATCTAATGATGACGTAATAGGTTCAAATTCTATCATGTATATATATATATATATATAAAAAGAATTGGATCCTTTTTTTTTTGTCCAAGCATTAATTATTATATTATAGTAGAGAACTATAGTTATTATGGATAAAAATTGATGCCTTTGTTTATTTTCTTTCTTTTTTCCTGCAATTTATAGGCAAATGCAGCGTCTGGAATGGCTGTGCACGATGACTGCAAGCTCAAGTTCTTGGAACTAAAAGCAAAGCGGAACTATCGGTTCATCGTGTTTAAGATTGAAGAGAAGATTCAACAGGTGGTAGTAGAGAAGCTTGGGGGTCCTGAAGAAACCTATGATGATTTCACTGCGTCTATGCCAGCCAATGAGTGTCGTTATGCTGTCTTTGATTTTGATTTCATTACCGACGAGAATTGTCAGAAAAGCAAAATTTTCTTCATTTCATGGTGAGTTTACATAAAAGCCAAGAGTTTTGTAGTTCAATTGACATTTTTAATTTCTGGAATTTTCAATAGAGATATTCAGGGTTTAAATTCTCCCTCCCCCAACTATCAAATTATCAAAATAAAAAATAATTTAGACTTATGTGAGAGCTTATTAGCGGCATCAATGTTTTTATTTTTTTTCCCCTAATGAATTTCATGATTAATAGATGGTGCCGGGCATAATAATTTATTATAGTCATTGTTGGTGATGTGTGTTGATCCTATACTGCTATATATACAATATATTAGGAAATGACCCAATAGCAAATTTGACCTCTAAAAAAAAATTTAAGTGAATCTTAGTGAAAAGTTATATAAATAATTATGTCATAGAAGTTTAGATTGTGAGATATAAGTTTATGTGAAAATTTTCAATAATGGTTTAGTTTTACTCATCATAGTCATATTTTCATATCACATTGTCTATGTAGGTCACCTGACACATCCAGGGTGAGGAGCAAGATGCTTTATGCAAGCTCAAAGGACAGATTCAGGAGAGAATTGGATGGTGTTCAAGTCGAGTTGCAAGCAACAGATCCTAGCGAGATGAGCTTAGATATCATTAAAGGCAGAGCTCTCTAATTGTTAGAAAGCACTACTTTATCTTCACAACAGACTTTGATTTGAGGAGGTTTCCTTATTGTTTATTAATTAGTGAGCTATTCCTCTTTTCCGTTTTTGATTTTTTTGTTTTGAAGTTAATCTTTGTTTGGAACTTTGGATTTAAATCTGAATGATGAAAGATAATTCATGTTATACATATTTCTGTTAAAATTTGGCACATGCATCACAAGTGGTGTGGCTTAATTTAATTTTTCATTGTCTCTAGTTTTCTTTTTCCATAGTAGTAGTAGATCCAATATTGGAAATATTTATAATTGAGAAGGGCTGTTTGGTAACGTTATTCTAGTAACGTTGTTTGTATTTTTTGAAAATATGTGTGGGTAAAAAAGTGTATGAAAATATGTGTAATATTGTTTAAAAATTGAAAACATGTGTTTAAACACATGTACCAAATGGCCAGTATCCCAAAAAAATTATTGTGTTGTGTTCCTTTCTCTAAGCCTTACACCACACATTTTGAGTATCCCAAAGCCCCACAATCATATTACTCTTCCTTCTTTGACTAGCTTTAGTGTGAAAATTATTGTATTGTGATCCTCTTCTCTAAGCCAATTGATTCTTGATCTTTGCTTCCACATTATTTCCTCTCTATCCATTAATTCATTCACCTCACTCTTTAGTGCCCTAACCCATACTACCCCTCATCCTCATGATCCATACTTTCCAATTTTATATAACTTCATTTGTCTTTAACAAATACATCTTTTTTGGTCTCTATATTTTGGGAACATTTTCATTTTAATTCTTACATTTTGAAAAGTTTTAATTAATCATTGATTTTTTCAATAACTTTTCCTTTTAGTCTTTGCTGCCATCTCAGTTTGGTTATAGCACGCTTATTAATTAAGTATTTCGTCAGCCATGTTAGCATTTTTTTTTTTGGTCACTAAGATGATAACAAGGATAGAAATGAAAATTTTTGAAAAATTAAGGACCAAATTAAAAATTTTCAAAATATTAAAGAAAAAAATTTAAAAAAAAAAAAACCTCAAAATATGAGGAAAAAAAAAAGGGTTTTGCCTCTTTCTTCTTTAACATCCTTTGTGTTTTATGAAACACCCCCTTATTCCACCTACTCAACACTGCACTGTCAGCACCACATTCTTAATTTTGTCATAAATGTAAGCCATCTACAGTCCACACCACCGGCATTTAAACATCTCTTATTATCTCACACTGTCCTTCTCAAACCAAAACTATTGTAGTTCATGTCTCCTCCTTTCTTGCGTGTTCAATTTTAACAAGTTTGGTTTGTGATCCGATGCTAGAGCCATAAGATTATGAACTCGAGCTACCGGAAATAGCATCTCCCATTCACAAGTTGCAACAACCCGATCAAGTCTCTCTCGCACATTGGTTTCTTCCTCCCTTGAATTATCCTATGTGTACATTGGTCCCCAGATACCTAAATCCTTTAGCCTTTTTTTAGTCAAAGTGAAGTTTCTCCAACTTTCCTCCAACACTCAAGTCATCCTCATAACATTTAGACAGCTAATTCAAGCCTCAACAGAGACCCACCTTATTGGGGTTTGTTTAGGCTTGTACACTCACAAGTATAGAGGCTTCCACAAACTTTAAGAACTCGTTTGGTTAGGGTTATTTTTAGGGAGATGGAAAATAAGGAGAGAAAAATAGAGAGAAAATGATTTTTTTGGGTGTTTAGTTGGGGATATTTTTGGATGGAAAACTGGTAGAGTCTAGATTTTTTCTCCTTAAATCGAAAAGAAAATTGAAGAGAAAAGCGGAACACAAAAAGTTCCTGCATGTTGGACCAAAAAGTCTCTTGAATAACCTTTAAATGGGTTTGTCATTTTCTTCTTCCTTTTTTATTTTTTATTTCCTTGGGTTTTAGGGTTGTCTTTTTTGGTACTTCTTATTCCCTTTTTTTTTTCCTTTCCTAATTTGTTACTTCTTTTTTTATTCTAATAGAAGTATGAGAGTAAATTTATACAAAATACGTTTTTCATCATCTCATTTTTCTTCTCAGCTAGACAAAAGAAATTTCCATTCTTCTAATTTTAAACAGGTCTGGATTAGGTCCAGTGTCCAGTGACGTTGAACCCGTTGGGATTGTGACACATGTCTATTTTTGGACACATGTCATCATCCCACTGAGTCCAGTGCACTAGATCCAAACCTCCCCAATTTTAAACACACTATGGTCGTTTAGCTTATTTAATTTTTAGCTTTTTTTTTGTATTATTCATGAGTCTCATTGTACTTTTTAGTACTATTCGTGAGTTTCATTGTACTATTCAGTTGACTTTTAACTTTTATTTTTTTACATTTTCAACAAAAAAGTTTCAGTTTTAGCTAAATAAGCTGTTCTTGGACATCTCTCCACTTTTTCATCACTTTCTAATTGTCTATCCTCACACTTCTCACCAAAGGTGTTGGAAGCTACGCATTAAGGAAGCTACATCTTACATTTCAAAGCTACATTTTAATGAAGTTCAAATCTTTCCATAATTTTTTTATCAATTAAAATAATTAATATTTCATTCTCCATCCAAATTATTTAATATAAATATAAATTCTAAAATTTTCTAAATTATTAAAAGTTTAAACCAGCCACACATGAATCGAATATTACACAATTTAGGACTAGAATGAATGAATGAATGACATACCAAATATCTTGTAATGGAGTAATCATATTGCCTGATCAAGAGGAAATCAAGGCGTGAAGCCCACTTGCTGAGGGAATGGGCTACTTCATTGGCTTCTCTAGAGGCCCAATTAAAACGACAGTGAGTGAATCTCTTGTTAACGGAGTCAAATTATATAATGCGCGTAGTAGTCTCCTAGCATGGCTTCATTCAAAGACCAATGGGAAAATCAGGTTTCATTCTTTTTTCCTTTTTGGTAGGCATGGGACGGTAACAATACAGTTCAAAACATGTTTTACTAAATAGTTAGTACCAACAAATTGCTAAAACAAATCATATTTGAAAGGTGTAATTCATCACTTCCTATGATCAGAAACAAAAACAAAACCACAACAAAAATATTTTGATATGCATGTTGTCTTATGGACAAAACTTTTGCTTCCACGCAACAATAGCGTACAGCATATTGGAGGATTATATCTGAGCACAGCAACATGAAGATTACTGCATTCATTCTTCCATGGGTTGATTCTTTGCCTCTGCTTGAGATACCTTGACCTTGATCTTCGGAAGACTGTAAGATTTATCCTCCTTGAGAACAGATGGGGCTTTCACCAAGCTGATGCTTTGCTCCAGCTCCTTTACTGCCTCTCTCATCAGCTGGGCCTTCTTTCCCTTCTTTCTGCAAGATGTTTTCAATTACATGTCAAATGATATTCATCATCATACCTATATGTATTTATGAACAAATGATGAGAAGAACAAATTACCTCGTCTCAATATGTTTGGCCTCCCTCCTTGATCTGACTTTATCAATTGTCTTAATGGCCTTCAGAGTGTTTTCTGTGAGATTCCTATCATATCTCTCTGGCCTATTACGCTTCCTCTCAAACTCAAAGGTAGAATCCTGCAATATATGGAAACAGGAAATAGAAAAATTGATAAACACTCATCTTTTCTTATCCAATCAATAGTGGTCTTGTTACTGTCGTCACGAGAAATACAATGAAGTTTAATAAAAGATCAAGTAAACCAATCATATTTACTTGTGTCATATCCTTTCCATGCAACCGCCTATAGGCCTTGGTCCATTTCACCTTACGAGGATTCCTCTTCATCTTGAAGTTCTTGTGGCATTTGGATCTACAGAAGCGAAATATCTGCAAAAAGATCACCCATCAGAAACTAGAGACAAAGAATAATTGTATGAACAAATGTATAATACGCTACCAAATCTACAGACATTTTAGAAGGCATGCAATCTAGCTTTAACAAAATCAATATATATATATATATATATATATTTTTTTTTTTTGGGGGGGGGGGGGGGGGGTGGGGGGTGTGTAAGCAATTTCAAGTTTGCATTTACACAGAATTTTTGTGAAGCAACATATAAACTTTGACATTGGAAAACAAGAATTATTTGATTGCTGTTCTAGACTTATACATCTAGGAAAATATCACAACTGGCACAAACCCAACAACTTGAAGACATTCGAATTGATAGTGATTCCAACAGATGGAACTTATTTATCTTAGTTCATTTTTTTTAGTAAGTTGATTGGTAAGCTCCACACGCCCCGGTCAATCACTCAAAATTGATTATGATATTTGAAACTAAATAGTAGGTAAAACCAGAAGCTAAAATAAATGGAAAATATGGTATGACACAACTAAACAAAGATCGAATTGGATAAAACAGCTTAAGAATGGCAAAGGAATAAAAATAGAATAGCGAATTCCCATTACAAAATAACAACTCACCTTTGCATCATTGCGGACAAACTGAATACCATGCCCTGGATATATAGTCGAGGAACAGAACCAACACTTTTCTATCCTCATGTTATTCTCAGGTCAACAACAAATCCAAGTTCCTGGAAAAAAAATGTCATGAAGAATAAACTACAAACAACGAGAATAGGTCAACATAACATTCTCCACCTAAGCTAATGAATAAGGGAGGACCCCCCAATCCAAGAAAGTTCCATAGTACAGGCCACCAACTTTATCAGAATACAGATCCTACAGTGATTAGAGGGACTTTGCGGTTGCATCAACAATAATTATAATAACATAACATTAATAATTATTATATATGTTGAATAATTATACCGCAACTTTTACAGCATCATGGCTACATCTCTACAACATAAAGAAATGCACTTTTCTTTCCTAGCACAAATTACCCAAAAGTTTAGTAGCTATCCACCATGTACCAAAACTACCAAACATAAGCAACTGAAAATGTTTTCCAAGTTCCAAATCAACACCACAATAAGTTAATAAATAAAATAGCTTAAAATAATTACATAGCTGGTTTAAAAATAAAAAAGAAAAGGAGAAAATATACTATGGATCCCTAAAATTTGGGTCAGGTTCTACTTTAGTTCATAAAATTTGAAAAGTTAACTGCAGGTACAAAAGCAGTCATGAAGCTTCAGCCACCATAGTAATGCAGAAGATAACATGCAATTAACACGAGCTTTGCCAAAAGAGATAAAACTGAAAGTGCATCCACAACCTCTTTATTGAATCAGACTATTAGGCCTTAAAACGCCCAATTGAGCGAAATAGGGCTAAACTCTTGTTCCCACATTTCTAATTCTTAAGTTTGTAAATGATAGTCAAAATATACAGTCTGCCACTTCAACTTGAATTTTAAAGAATTTCCTCCCTAGCTAAAACCATTTAAATATGACAAACAATTTGAGGTACTTTATTCCTGTCATTCTCTCTTTAAAAAAAAAAATTTATTTATAGGATTCCTGTCATTCTCTCTAGCTCAATTAGAAAGCAATTATAATCCTATAAAAACTAAGTCCAATTTTTTTATTTTATTTTATAATAAATTTGGTAATGCACCCAATGGGTCTTGAACCCACAACTTCAATCTTCACCTAAAATTAAAACAATATATCAGAGCAAACCCAATATGACACAAAAATGCAATTTTTATTCAAATTTTCTAAGAATACGCAGCTACAAATGAACAAACCCAACAAAACTCTAAAACCCATTTTCATTTTCCAGCAAATTTTTCTAAGAAACAACAGCTACTCATGAACAAACCCAACAAAAACTCTAAAACCCATTTTCGTTTTCGATCAAATTTTCTCAGAAACCGCAGCTAACAATGAACTAACAAGAAAACGAGGAAAACATTCATAGATTGACTCTGGAACCAGAAAATACTCACCGAGAAAGGAGTCGAATTCCTCAATCAGCGTCGCGGAGGACACGGCTGTCTTCCTTACTCGGCGTCGCACGACACGACACGACACGGCGAGTCTCTCTGTTTATTTGTATCGAGAAAATTTCGGACTAGGGCTTTCATTTTAGGGGAGATTTTAAATGACATTTTTAAGTTTTTAATGGGCTGGGCTGATCAAAACATATATATCATACCATGGCCCATTTTATCAGATTGGGCTCGAAGCTAGAGGCCCAATAACCAAAAAAACAAAAAAAAAAAAAAAACAATCCCTTGATATGCTGTGCAGTAAGATCTGCTGAATGCGATCATTTAGACTGCGATTCCAACACAATTTCACTTTTTATATCAATTTCAAGGGTAGGATCGTAGGATCTACAATTTAGGAGCTCGATTTTTATAACCATGAGTACATATGATATGGCAATCAAAGCTTTTTTTTGGGCAAATTATTGTTTAAGAGTTAAACATTCAATATATATATATATATTTTAAATCTTAAATTTCTAAAAAAACGTTTCATTTGAACCTTAGAGTTTCTGGTACGTTTCCTATAAACCTAAAAATTTGAAACAAATTTCATTTAAACCAACTAAATACATGATATTTAATGGGATTAACCGAAAATTAGAACACATCATACAAGAAATGTTTTATGCAACATGTGTGTGTATTATAGGATCAGAAAGTGAGAATGATCAAAATTTGTGAGTAAATTAAAAAAAAAAGTATATATTAACCAATGTATATAGGCAAGTGTTCCAATCATCTTTATTAGAAATATTGCACTTCAAAAGGTCTTTTGTAGTTGGAGACACTTGGATTCCCTCTCCAATAGGGCACCACGTCCTACCATCTCTCTCTCTCTCTCTCTCTCTAGCACTCAGTATATTATTAAATTTAAGAAATAACAGTTTCAACTGAGAAATGGATAAAATCATATTACCCTTTTAGAAGTTTGGTTTTAATTCAAAGGTTGGCCAATGATTTTTAATTCTACTTTGGCCAAAATTTGGCACTCTTAATTATACTTTAAAGAATTTCTTATGTTCACTTTGGACTATTTACCATTTTGGAATACATAATTTTCTTCAAAGATTATGAAAACAATTTTTTTACAAAACGATAAGGTCTACGAAATTGGAGATAGCTTTAGGATAAAAATCGGAGGATGGATAGTTGATATTTCTTGTTCTTTTTCAATAGCCAATTCTTCTTAACACCATGACGCCCTTAAGAAGTTCTAGCCAATACCAAGATATATAAGGTTCCAAAGCTCAGAAACCAAGCCCAGCTCTTCCGACATACCCACTTCTCTCATTATATTCTTTCTTCTTTGAGAAGTGGCTTCTATAGCTGGAACTTGGAAGATCATAAAGGAGGAGGCATTGTACATGGAAGTGTATCCCTAGGGGTTTTTACCATGGACTCCACCATGAACTTCTTAATCTTCCATAATTTATCATCCATTAGACATGCCATTGTTTCTGAACAGGCTTCATGTGCTCCCGGAGGAATTGTTGGTTCAAATTTCAAGAGCTTTGCATATTCACTTAACAAGTGAAACATGTAGTCGTAAACAAAGTCCATTTTAAGGTTCTCTTGAATGAATTTGCTCCCTGCCTCTCCAATTTTCTGTGCCTGAAATGTAAGTGTTGGAGGAGATAGAATTGTGAAGAAAAACAATTAAATAAAGAAAGAAAGAAAGAAATTTGAAGCATGTCTAGCACCAAATAAGGCTGCGTTTGGCTCTATGTAAATCGAATTCCAAGTGTAAAATGAATGTAGGGGAAAATGAATTCCTGTAAGGAAAATGAAATCCGGGTTTTTGGTTTTACAATGGAAAATAGTTCGGAAAACGATTTCCGGTGTTTGGTAACATTCTGAAAATGTAATTTTCCTACAATTATTTCACATTTTCTCAGCTTCAAAACAAATTTTATAATAGAAAATTTCAAAATATATACACTTGACACAACCAAAAATCAAAATAAAAACATTTATTCACAACATATACTTGATATACTTGGTGAGAGGAGGAAGAAAGAGTGAGAGATTGAGGGAAAGAGAGATAGATCGAGAAAGAGAGAGATTGGAGTGGATGGAGGGCGGTGGCCAGATCGGGTGGGTGTGGATCGGGCAAGGTGGGTGTGGGTTTGCTGAAATGGGAATTGGGTTATGTGGGTAGATGGGTAGCTTGGATGTGGATCGGAGCTCATGGAGGAGGGTAGCTTGGATGATGGCAGGGGTGGATGATGGCGGTGGTGGATCAGAGACATGCAGCGGTGGAGCATGGTGGTGAGGTTGAGTGGGAAGAAAGGATGGAGAAAACCCACCATTGAGTGGAGGAAACGGACGGCTTGGGTGGTCAGAGTTCAGCTTTGTCGCGTCAGTGCGAGAGGTGGTGCCGGAGCAGTGCTATTGCTAAAATGGATGAGTGGTCACAGCTGAGCTTTGGAGAGAGTGTGTGCTGAGAGTGAGGTGTGCGAGGAGTGAGAGCAGAGTATAAAATGGTTTGAAGGTAAAATAACTGTGTAAACGATTTTATAGGTGAACGGGGTCTTTTTACAGTCAAAGTGTAAATGAAATTCCGTTTGATCATATTTACTGTTGGAGCCAAACATGCACAAGGGTGTAAAACATTTTCCTAAACTAATTTCACTTGAAACAAACGCAGCCAAAGAAACATAGTGCATGTTGGTTCCTATTGTTGACTGTCACAGTGCTTATAAACTGACATATCAATAAATGTAATTTGTACAACTTTAATAACATAATAAATAAATGTGATGTTAGGGATACTACAAATTTTACTCTATAAGCATTATAAATTAATGAGTCATCAATCACAAAAAATAGAAATTGAGACATTTATTTGGGTTAAATTACTAATATGATCATCCAATTACACGATAAAGTTTAATTTGATCCCCTTAAGTGTTAGTTGTGTCAATTTAATCCCCCAATTGTTAGTTGAATCAACTTAGTCCTTAAGTTTCAATATCAAGTAAATATCATTATGAATCTCTTCTTTTAAATCTTAATGAAATTGACAAAATTAGTTAATGTAGCAAATGGAACATAAGCTAAATGGTTATTCTAGAAAGTGTGAAAATTCTAAATGTTAAAATTAAATGGGAGACTTAAGGATGACATTGTGACTTGATTTTGAAGTTGAATTATTACATTGACACAATAAATAGTTGAGGGATCAATGGTTGGAGGATTAGTAGAATTGATAGTAGTTTTAGTATTTTTCAATTAGTTTTTTGTGATTGGTGATATGGCAATAATTTGTAAAGTTTATGTAGTAAATTTTGTAATATCCTTATCATCAATCTTTCCAAAATGTATAGCACTAGTCTACTATGTATTTACATTGTGACTTGATTTTGAAGTTGAATTATTACATTGACACAATAAATAGTTGAGGGATCAATAGATGGAGGATTAGTAAAATTGATAGTAGTTTTAGTATTTTTCAATTAGTTATTTGTGATTGGTGATATGGCAATAATTTGTAAAGTTTATGTAGTAAATTTTGTAATATTCTTATCATCAATCTTTCCAAAATGTATAGCACTAGTCTACTATGTATATTACAAGCATTTGATGAGAAAATCAGAAAAATCTTGTTGTTTCTTTAAGGAAAAATAGAAAATTAACAAAAACAATTAACACCATTTTGAGAAGGCTATTAAACTGTGCATTTCTATATATGTGTTCTGCATTGGTTTTTGTTTTTCATAATTCAAGAAAAGAGAACTGTTTTAGGAAAACAAAGCCACACATGCATGTCCACAGGCTAAATTTTGTTGTGCCAATAGGGGAAGAGAGAAAGAGAGGTTTACTTTGTCGGTGTGATTATTGCCCCATTCGACAGCAAGCTTAAGATCTCTGCATATATTATTAGTTATATTGATGGGCCAGTAGTGTTGCATGGGCACTAAGCTTCTTGTGAAAAAGTCATGGTACTGAGGCATCACTAACAAGGTCATGGAATTGCAAGCCAGAATGTACTTTTCACTCACTGACCATGTCCATCCTTCTATGTAAATTTTATATCTTCAGATGAAAAGCCAAACAAAATAGAAAATAATGTCATTAATAACACTATGAATGTATTATGAAATATTTCAAAGGAAATTATAAGAAAAATGAAGAAAAATAAATTGTAGAGAAAATTAAAGAAGTGTAATATTTACCTATGGGTGCATTGGTCTTCTAGTTTTGAGTTCTTGAATCCTTGTTTAGATTCTTTTATCCAATCCTGAAATCAAATAAATAGTTGAAGCAAATATGTTCCAAATTTCTCTCAAAAGCCTGTCTGCGTAGTTCTTTTCTCCTATATGTTTCTTTCACACTATCTCCTCTAAAGAGGGGAAAAAAACACTATTTCTACTTCAAAAAATACAATCAAACAAGATCTTTGCGGAATTGCTACATATGAAATTAAGCATAATTTCACAAAGAAATAGCCTACTTGTTTCTCAATAAGAGATAGATGCATGCTCAATATTATTTAATTGAACAATTGACCTGTCAGCTACTATTTGTTTGTCTCATAAAAAAAAAAAAACTTATTGTTTGAAGAAACCTTCCACTTCAATGGGTATTTTTTTTTTCATGAAAGGCAAAAATAAGATAACTAATTTAGTCTTTCATTAAGATAATTACGTGTGTTTTTCAAAAATTTGACAACCAAACAAGTCAATGATCTCAAGGTTGGCCCGCCAGCCCAAGGCTTGGGGCCCATACTAGAGAAAGGCCCCAAAAGAGGGGGCATAAGGGTTATAGAATTTGAATTGTTCCTTTTTCTTTCTCCATTTTTAAGAATGCTCGAGAAATTTAGTGATGTTATAAATATTACAAATTTTACTTAAGAGATCTTACAAATTTTAGTGTCACCATCACAAGAAGTAACCCAAATATTCATTTATTATCTTGTTGAAGTGCAACCAATCATATTCTCTTCTACATCAATTTGTAAGATTTTTGTAGTAAAATATGTGACAGCATTAGCATTTTCCTAAAAAAATATAGATTAATATAAATCCAACCAAATTACCATTTTTTTTTAATACAAGATAAAATTTTTACTCTAGTCTAATCTAAGTGTATATGTGTGTGAAACTTTCTCCTGGAGACTTGAACCCCGGCCCTTGCCGCACCAAGGGTGCGTGGTGGTAACCAAATCATCATTAAGTGAATAGAAAATGCGAAACTACCACAAATTTTTTTATAAAAAGACTTACAAATTGATATGGTAAGAATGTGATTGGTGTTACTTATACAATATAATAAATGAATTTGAATTAATTAATTTTTTTAATTGATGATACGTTATTTTGTAAGACTTATGTAGTAAAATTTATAATATCTCAAGCATCACTTAAGTGAATTAATCATGCTAAAAGTAAGAATAATGGGCTGTTAATAAAAATTTGTAATATAAAACATTAACTAAATTGATGGTTACTAAACAAAATATTATTTAAGTGATACTTAAATATGAAAGGACCCATTTAAATTTTTGCTTTTAAGCCTGAAATTGTATTAAGTCAACCTTGTTTGATGTACAAGTATTTAATGTCTTTTCTTTTATTAAATATTCTTAGCAAAAAGTTCTGGATAACTAAACTTGACCACTCATACTACAATTGTATGAATATTCCTTAAAATAAAAATCAAGGTATTTGATAAAGAAATTCACCTGGATGTGTAAACGAACACTCCAATCATTTTTGTTAGGGACATTGCACTTTAAAAGCTCTTCTCTTTTTTTAGACACAAATGGATTCCCTTTCCAGAAAGCATAGGGTTTTCTATCTTTCCATTTGATCCTTTTATTGCCTTCTTTTAGGGCCTCCAATGTAGTCCTCCATGGCTTTATATCGAGCTCAGGCCTAACAAAGAAAAATTTTTGTTAATTATTTTTTTGTAAAAAAAAAAAGTAATTATGAATCACATGAGAAAACAAAGGAGTGCAACCCCTGTTATAATTATTATTATTATTTTATAATAACCACTGTTAGAAGCTGAATCATATGACCAAAAAAAAAAAAAAAACAAGTATAACCTTTTTTACAAGTTTACTTAATTAGATCAGTAAAGCTTTTTCTCAAAAATAGAAAAAAGAAAAAAAAGATCAGCAAAGCATTTATTATAACGTCGGACCATCTTGCAAAACTATTATGGGGTGAGTTTACTATTTACGAGTACCTCATCTTTGGACAAAACTTAGGTACAGTACCTTAGGTACTGTTCTTTAGGTTCCCCTGTTAAGATTCAGCCATGTGGCTACTTAACTAAAAAATACACTTCTATTCAATGAGAAAAAATCCACATGGTAGAATTTTAAGAGGAGAACTTAAAGAACAACACCTAAGTACTGTACCTATGTCTTGCTCCTCAACTTATATATGGACATACATGATACAATTTTAAGTATGTGAAACTTACAAGTGTATGTGTGTTAATATACATGCAAAGGGAGTGTTGTATACACCTATTTTTGGAGGAAGTATTTTCTATTTTCATTTCATACGACAGTTCTCTCAAAATTTGTAGACCCCAATAATGTATGAGGTTCACTTGTGAGAAACCTACTACCTATAGCTAGCTACTATATCATATATTCGATACATGTAAACCACCTATATTCGGGGATGGATACATGGTATCCTCTTTTGCATTAAGCAAAAACACCTATGCCTCAAGCCTCCAAGTAACTTTTTGCAATCAAATTGTAATTAAATTTGAAGGATACTTACCAACCCCAGAAAGTCCAATCAGGGAAGACAATGTCTAGTGATTCATCATCGTTACAATAATGGAATAGTGGTGGCACCGACTTGGCTTTAAGTCCTTGGTGGTCACGTTTTTTAATCCTCGTCGAGTCTCCACACCAAAACATTAGCTCCAAATCTGGTATCTTCCCAGGGTACAACCTCAAAAGTTGCAAAATTCCCCATATTGTAAAGACATCCCTAGTTTGAAATGCCTTACTATATTTCTCAACATAAGCCTTTCCCTTCACAATCACAAGTCTAAAATTTGCATGAACTCTTCCTCTTTCCACCATGTCCCTTGTGATTCCGGTACTCTTCCATGGCTGTAGATCTTCGTGGATCCACCGGGTGTAAGCCGGACATGCCACAGGGGATGATTCCTCTTTCTCAATTGTCACCGGGTGATTGGTTGGGCATGTTATTGTTAAGTTCAAATTGGAGCAATTCAATGGGAACTCAACATGGGCAGGGGACTTTTTAGGACTTATTGTGGTTGCAATTGTCCTAAAGAAGTTGGCATCTGTTATGACAGACTTAAAAAGAAGAAGAAATTATATAAGAAAAATATATACATTCTAATTGAAAATGCAAAACCGAGAAAATTAAAGATCATACTTGTTTTCTTTAGGCGAAAAAGAAAGCACAAATTATAAGTTTAGTTTCAGCTAGTTATGACTGTTAAATTGTTAATAGATAGTTCTTTAGATTGAATTGAATAAATTTAATGTATTTCACACTACAATTTAGGTTGAAAGCTACCAAATCTACTTATCACTCCCTTTCAAATCATGTAACAACAAGTGTATAACAAAATTTGGCCGAATTGAATGGGGACCAATGTATTAAAATTTTCAAACTGAGCTTTCTCCCACAAGGTCCACGGTATTGAAAGTCTTGTAAACATTGGAGAATATGCCTCGAATAATTACTAGGTTAGCCGATGGCGTGTAGCTTATGAGTTATGAGTCTTGATTAGCCAAACGGAATAAAAAATTTTCTTTTAAGTAAAAGGTGTAGAAGTCTACAAAATAGCACTAATTTCTCCTTAGTCCAAGATGCCATTCAATTACAAAGGCCATTAAAAAAAGTATTATTATGTAATTGATGCTGGGGATTGGAATCTAAAAGCAATATATACATAAAAATATGTCATGACTTTCAATCATTTCTTTAGACTCAAGATATTAAGAGTGAGCATAACCAATATTAACCAAAAGAACACTAGCCATATTATTTTATGGGAAAATTATAATGACATCTCCTAAAGTTTTTTTTGTTCTTACACTCATGTCCCCCTCTCCCTAATTAAGTAGAATGTAAAATTCAAGATGTTTATAGCCCTTTTTCAGTCATTTAGGGGCAGAGGGGGTTATATATATTACACTACTCAATATTTTTTAATTGGATGTAACTTTTGACAAATCTACTATTGATTATATTGTTTTTATATATTCTCTATACTTGCAAAATTTCAAGGTAATTAAAGATTAATAGTCATGTCATCAATTAATAGTTTAAATTTAAGTTTTTGTAGTTTAAAATAATGCATAAAAAATGAGTTTATGGATTAAATGGTTAATAACATTCAATTGGCATGAATCTTAAGAACATATAGAATATGTAATTCAACGGTGAAATTTTCAAAATATGACTTCTATAACAAATTATTGTGTGACGTAATATTATTTAGAGTTATACTAAGTATAATTTGAACCCAACCCTATATATATATATATGTATGTATGTATAATTTGATAATTTTATAAAAGAGCAGTTTGCGTAAATAATTTGCATTTAAAAAAAAGTGGGTTTCTTATTTTAAACTAGAAAAAAAAGCAACGTGCGTATGATAATGAAAAACCTCAGTTAGTGTAATTTACCTTTATTTTTCTAGTCAAATCACTGCAAGTCACCTAAAAACCAAATTGCATCCGACTAGTTTCCACTCAGCAAATTGATAAAAATGCTACAGTTGTTCTCAATATACTTAGTCTTAGTAATAATGGAATTTAATAGATAGATTCAAATAGTCATTACTCATTAGTCATTATAAAAAATAGTCATGACTCATTACCCTAGTACCTTTTAACCATTTTTTAAATAATAAGTTGTATTTTCTTCCTCTCTTTCTATCCCAAGACCCAAGGTCTCTTTCTTTTTCTCTCTTTTCTTGCCAAAGCAATGGTTGACTTCGGTCGTCGGTAGTCATCGTTGTCGGCCGATATGGGTGTTGGGTGGCCAAACGGCCCAAACTTGCCAAAGAATAGGGTGAAAGTTGATGTTTTTGTTTTGAGGAAAAAAAAGGCAAAAAAACTAATAATGAATATTTAATAGAACAACTTAAAAAAAAATTAGAAGAGGATATAGCATATAGGATATATTTTAAAAAGTTGATAGTTAAAAATAAAATAGAGAAAAAGTAGATTTTTGGTTTAAATATAAAGATGAGATGTGAGTGATTTAGGACATGACTATCAAGAGTGGCTTGATCAATATAGACCACAATAATCATACAGGCTTTTGGTTTATGGCTTCAGAAAATGAGAAAACTCTGGAACCATAACGTTGAACACCTCTATAACTTTTGAAAAGAAAAAGAGGTTGTTATTAACTATGTTAATAAGCAAAGAAAAACAAACAAACATGGGAGTATAATAGCTAGCCTGGGAGGGACTTACCTTGTCAATCCAATAGACGAAGCTGATAACAAAGAAGAAGACGAAAATAGTTGTGGAGGCCCATTTCTTCCCAGGAGACAGCGAAAAATAACCACACAATGGAGCTCCTTGCGACCAAAACCAGAAAACCGAATGAACACTAGTTCCCTTATCCATTGGATTAACAACCACCTCAATTTCTATCTCCTTGACTTGAAATAGTGATAATGGTTTATTATAAGAATCACTTCTTTGTCCAAATTCATCTTCTTTTACTTTTCTTCTAAAATCTGTGGCCACTAGACTTTCTAACAAGGCTGTCCATTTGGCTTGAATTTTGATGTATTGCTTGTTTCTCAAAAAAAGAATTTTGATGTATTGCTTAATTACCACGGCATAGTATCTTATTTGATCGAATCTTTTAATTTTCTCTCTTTTTAATTTAAATGTAAGATACATAGCATTTAAAATAAATATCATGTGTTGTGTTTCACATCTAACTAAAAATGGAAGGGAATGGAAGGAAATTGCAAGATTACTATTTTGCCTCTTGTGATTAATAGCTTTGGATTTTTATTTATTTTTTTAAAAGGTGAGAGACATTTGATGCTCATGCAAAAAAAAGGGCTAATATTATATAATGAGTAAGAGTAATGCTACAGTCATAAACCATTTTACAACATTTTTACAAAATGTTGATGCGGCTAACTTCTTATTAATTGTTTTTTCATCTAAACTCATCATTAATATCAATTTTCATTTACCAATCACTCACCACATCAACAGTTTATAAAATTTTTTGTAAAATAATTTATATATCTAGCATTATTCTTATATAATATCTTTAAACTATCATCTTGTCTATAATCATAATCTATAATAATATATATAAAATTGAAGACGTTTGCCTTTTGATTTGTTTCGTAATATTTTGCCACATAAGATTTTGTGACATTATTTGTCTAAGTTATTTATATTAAAATTGAATAAGTTTATTGCATTTCACACTACAATTTAGGTGGGAAGATACCAAATCTGCTTATACGTTGATTAAAAGTTTAAAACAACACATCATTTGTTCTCAAAAAAAAGAAAAGAACACCACATGATTATTGGTAAATTCTTTTAGCAAAACGGAATCAAAAACTTCTTTAAGCAAAAGGTTTAGTCTACACAATGGTGCTAATTCCTCTAAATATATTACATATGTTAAGGATTGAATTATTACGCTCCGTTTGTTTTGATATTAATGTTTTCTAAAAAAATGAGTAATTTTTCAAAATTTATTTTTTAGAAATCTATCTTATTTTCCTATGTTTGGTAGTGACCTCAAAATGAGATAGAGTTGTTTTTAATAGTTTCCATATTGCCTCATAACTTCTTTTATTTAGAGTGGCATGAAATAAAGTTCTTTTTTTAAAAAAAATTAGCGGAAAAAAATCTTTAAAAAATAAGTCATACTTTTAATAAGGATTTTCCATTAACCAAAGATAATTTTATTTTTACTAATATTTTCTGATGTTACTAAACACTAGAAAACATGAAAAACTATTTTCACAAAAAGTTTTCTATCGAAACAAACAAAAATACATACTTAAAATTATATCATGAGGGCTTTTAACTCTTTCTTTAGACTTAAGAGTTAAGAGTGAATTATCAAAAAGGAGTTAAGAGTGAGTCTAACCAATATTGACAAAAAAAAAAAAAAAAAAAAATTCACACCAGACTAGTCATATTATTTTTCTAGAAAAATTACACTGACCTACTCTAAGATTATTTGTTATTACATTTATTTCCCCTAAAATGCAAATTATTTATAATGATCTCCCCTAAATAGATGAAAAAATATTTTTTAAAAATCCTATAAAGAAAAGGTTTAAAAAAAAAAACTCGAATTTCCTATTAGAGGTTGTGCGAACGAAAATTTAATTTGAGGGTAAAATAAGTAATTCAATATTTATTTATAGTCAAATAATCTGGGCATTTGAGGGGAGGGGGGAAAACTGATAATTAATATTTTAAATGAGTAAAAAAATAAGAAGTGGGGTATAGCCGTATAGGATACATTTTAAAAAGTGGATATGTGTTTTTATTTTAAGAAGAAAAAATTGGAAAGTTAAAATAGAAAAAAAAAAGTATATTTTTAATTTAAATATAATTAAATTTTAGAAGTTTAGATATGAATACTTTAAAATATGGGTGAAAATAGTCAAATACTACGTTTTGGCAAAATTTGTGGCAAACTAGTACTGTTTCCAAAATATTTAGCAATCTACCACTTTTTTAGTACTCGAGTTCAATTAAATCGAGTTCTAAATAGTACTCGAGTTTAGTGAACTTGAGTTCCTAGTGAGTCGCTAGCGTGACACTGTTGACTTAAAATTTGTGTAATTAAAAAAAATAATGTGGTACTCGATATTACTAAAATCGAGTATCTCTTTATAGTACTCAAGCTTAGTTTAGTCAAGTACTTTTTTTTTTTTTTTCCTTTTTCTACTTTTTGTTTCTGTTGGAATTGATTGAATAGTCAAACTTAGTGGCTTGACATTAGCCAACAAACCATTAAATGGCTTGCATGCCCATGTCAGAAAGATGCATGATATTCAAGAAGTTTTATGTGTGAAGAAATGCAAGAGCCTGTATTAAATGTTCTACATGAATTGTCAAAGAAGATGGCCAGAAACAACACCTAACATGCAAACCAAATTCATGCTTCTTTTCTTTGGCCATAAATGCTTGCCATTTTTTTTTTTGACTTGACAAGTTTCTTTGACTTGCAAGAGTGAGTTCCTACGGGAGATAATATAAAAAAAAAAAAAAAAAAAGAAGTTCCTCTACGTAAGATAGAGAGATAGAAAAGAACTCGACTATATGAAAAGTAGAATAGAAAAAAAAAAAAAAAAAGAGTACTCGACTGTACGAAGCTCGACTACTATAAAGAAGTACTTGATTTCAGTAATATCGAGTACCACATTATTTTTTTAATTACACAAATTCCAGGTCAGTAGTGCCATGCTGACAACTCATTAGGAACTTGAGTTCACTGAACTCGAGTACTAAAAAAGTGGTAAACTACTAAATATTTCTGAAACAGTGCTAGTTTGTGACAAATTTTGCCAAAACGTGGTATTTGATTATTTTCACCTTAAAATATGGCTATAATGGGTGTGCCTAACCAGCATTGATCATAACCACAAGAATCGATACAGGCTTTTGGTTTATGATGGCGAGAAACTCTTGACATGGTCATGAAAGTTATGCAGAATGATACATCTAAAGTGAATCTAATTTTTCTTAGCAAAAAAAAAAAAAGTAAATCTAATTTTTCTTAGCAAAAAAAAGAAGTGAATCTAATTTTTTGTGTAGCAAAAAAATAGTGAATCTAATTTTTGTGCAAAGTTTTGACGAACAAGCATGGTCACCAACCAAGAAAACATTTATAATAGCTCCCAAACATCCCTATTTAATAAATAAATAAATAAAAATGGATGGTCACCAATGCCCCACACCTCCATAATTATAATAAAGAAGAAACAAAACCCCACTCAATGCTCATATCACTTTCAAAAATATGTAGCAAGCAAATCAATTTTGAAAGAATGCTGGTGGAAGAAAGGAGTTTTTATTTATTTATTATTATTATTATTATTAATTGTGTTAATAAGCAAAGACTAACAGACATACAAACAAAATTACTTGGGAGGGACTTGCCTTTTGAATCCAAATCCAATGGAGGGAGATGCTAACAAATGAGAAGATGAAAATAGTGATGGAGGCCCATCTCTTCCAGTAGACACTGAGAAATGACCACACAATATTATTATTTTACAAAATACTCCTAACATTTGGTTGATAGTATTATTTTTCAAAAGAAAGAACACGTGCTTATTATTAGAGAGAGGTTTCATTAGAATGTATCGTAAGATAATCTTTTTCTTTTCAAATTTACCTATAACATATAACTTCATAAAACTCATTACACAAAAAAATAATAATAATAATTGAAACGAAAATAGAAAGCCCTCTAAACACACATGTGTGTCTATATATATATAATGTTTATATTTATGTTTATGATTATGTTATTCAAACATGTACATTATTATCATGTCCAGTGCATGTGAAATAAATAAATAAATATATATATGTGTGTATAATGTGTATGCGAATCTTTTTCATGTCCATTTCATAAATATCTAGTTCATACTAAAATCAAATGCTGTGTTTGAGGAAAATTATCAAATTATGTTATCAATAATATTGAGTATAATCAAATGTTTAAATTATCAATTATTAACATATTAAATTATCAAATTATGTTACCAATCAAATGTTTAAGTTCCAAAATTGGGGGAAGAGAGAGAAAGGAGATTTAATATGCTTCAATCTACCATCCATGGCAGCACTTTGTGGTTTTGGACTGGCTGGGTGGTATGGGGGCGTGGTCTTTTGTACTTAGAATGGTTTTGATTGATTGATTTTTTTTTTTAAAAACCTTTTCCAGAATATGGTGGTGATGGGGAAAGTGAAAATTTTTTTTGGAGTGTTCGGAAGAAAGTAAAGATATTTTTTTGGTGTGTTTGGCATACGCCTTCTATTTTACTGATCTCTTTGGCGGCTTCAATTAGCAATACTTTAATAAGTTTTGATGGAGGTTTACACCTTCTTATGATTAATGATTGAATGAAGATAGTTATAATGAGTATTTCAATAAGATAGTTACGTCAAATCCAATTATAGGCTCCACCATGTCACAAGCTAAAATTTTGCTTGGGTCATTTTTTGGTCACATTCAATGGTATATTGTGTAACTTTAATTAGTAACTCTATAACTTTATCATTTATTTTATTTTATTTTTATAATCAAGACTATAATAACATCCTGATGGAAGGTTATGCCAAATTTGATTGTATGCTTGCATGCTAACTTATTTAATGTGAGATTGTGATCGGGTTAGATAAATATGTTATATTTTTGTCCATGGATCTTGCAAATGTCAAGGAGGATCAACATGATAACTGATGTAAACATAGGGAAGTGGAGAAACGTTGACAATTAATGTTTATGTATAAAAATATAAGTTATTATTGTATAACAGTATAACATTATAATGTTTATGTTTAGCTATTGCCCTAAGGACATTCATTAGTATTTCCATTTTCAGGTCATGCTAATGGGTGCCCTTAGGGTAATGGTTAACAATCTATTTTAGGAAAGTTTTGACACCACTTTTATGGAAAATGGAAAAACTGTCAAAATATTAATTGTTTTTTTTTTTCCCTCATAAAAACATTCTTCAAATGGATTGTTAACCATTACCCTAAGGGCATTCGCTAGCATTTCCATTTTCTAAATAGCATGAATCTATGCTATATATTGTTATTAATTTGTAATTTAAAAGTTTAAACATATGTTTCTAGTTTCAATTATGTGTTCATAATATAGTCATATGTAGTAGTTGGGTTGTGGATTTTTATTTTATGCTATTTTTTTGCTTAGTGACCAAAACAAGAAAACTGAATGAAAATAAGTTCCCCTACCATATACATTAACAACCACCTTGAATTTTATCTTCTTGATTTAAAAGAGTGATAATGGTTTATTAAGAATCACTTCTTTGTCCAAATTCATCTTTTTATTTTTATTTTTATTTGTTTTTTGCTAAAGTTTGTGCCCAATAGACTTTCTAATAAGAAAAATGCAAAATGAACTATAAGTTTTACTGTATAAAACTTACAAACTAATATGATAATAAATGTAAAATTGTTTATTTAACGTGACAATAAATGTAAAGCCGTCCATTTGGCTTGAACTTTTTATCATGGATTACCAAAAAGATTCCTATTTTGTCTCTTGTGGTTAAAAGCTTTGATTTTTTTTTTTTTTTTTTTTTTTTTTTACTTTTTAAGCTAAAAGACATTTAGTGCTCAAGCAAAACAATGGAGTAATCTAATATGATATCTATAATCTACCATCTAATTATATATATATATATATATATATATACAATGGTCATGTTAACAAATGCCCTTAGAGCAGTTGTTAATAAACCATTTTAGAAAAAAAAATTTTATCACTTTTATAGAAAATTGAAAAGGTTATCAAAACATTAATTGTCAAAATATTTCCTTATATAAAATCAAAAACATTTGACTTTTGATTGATTTGATAATAATTTGCCTCATAAATCTTTGCACATCATATTTCATTCAATATTTAAATCCTTCGTTAGAAACTTTACATATCATATTTTATTTTGATGGTAAATATATTATTCAGTAAATAGTTATAATAAATTCCTAATTGTAGAGTATTTAATTCCATTTTCAACCACAATTATAATAAATCCTAAATAATGACTATCATAATTATCAAATTTTATATTTAGACAAAATAAAAAATTATATTATATTAAACATTTCTTGTGCGTTGCACTGATTATAAACTAGTATATATTATAAAAGTTGGATATCAAAACTGATGGTTGTACAAAATAATGGCAAGTGTCCATTTGTCACTACATATAACAATGAACAAAGTTTTGCTCCAAACCTTAGGCTCCAACCACTAATAGAAAGATGACATTTGTCATTATCATCTACACTGCACATGCTAGATTAAGTGAGTCATGTGCATTGCACGTGACATGGTACATGTTATTTTTCCACTAGTGGCTGGAGGCTTGGAGCCCAAAGCTTTAAATATGTTTGGAGCCAAACCTTATACTATAACAATAACATGTGCCATATTTTGTAAAAGTAAAGATGCGTACAAGAGGAAGATTAAAATGACTCCTCTATATAACCTTCATTAATTACATTTAGTCATTATCCATTAATTTTCCTTAAAAAAATACTTACAAAATTTAATATTGGGTCATAAACTCCTGCTTCTCAAAAAAAGGGTCATAAACTCCTAAATAAACATGCATTTAAATGTCCATTACCATAAATTTTTTTACCATTCATTTTGGTTTGCTACTTTAGAGTAATTTTAACAATTTAACTATAATTTTCTCCCTATTTGTTACTTTTCGTATTTTAGGTAACCACTTTCCTTTTCACCAACATGAAATTTTCTATCCCCAAATATAGGTCACCATTGTAACTTAAATGGGTATGAGTATGAGTAAGTTGATGGGTTTATTGATGTGGTTTTTGGGTGTTTGGTTACCTATTTTAGATAATCTGCTACCAATACGCTTTTTTTTTTTTTTTTTTTTTTGGAGGAGCTGCTACCAATACTCTAAAAAGCATGAATTCATAAAAACAAACATAGAGATTTTTTTATTTTATTTTTGACGAAACATAGAGATATATAATAAGGTTTTAATTCTCAAATATAAATCATTAATGAGTGAACATTTATGGTAAAAAATTAACCTATATAATTAACATGGAAATAAATTACAAATACTACAGTATTACTTTTTGTTTTTTCTTTATTAAAATAATCCTAACATTTAATGAAATTTGAAACACAAAAAAATGCATTTATTGCTTCTTGTTTAGATTTTTCCAATACTTATTTTCCCACATTTCCACTTGCTTTATGGATTTATCCTTTCTCTCAAGAAAACCTTGTAGTGACGAAGGATCATAAGGAGGAGGCAAGGTGCATGGGGTTAAATCACTAGAAGACTTAACCATGGACTCAACCATGAATTTCTCCCATGTACCCTTAGCTGGGCAAGCCATCATTTCTGAACATAGCTCAACTGCTCTTCGAGGTATAGATGGTTTGAATTTCAAGAGCTTTGCATATTCATTTAACAAATGAAACATGTAGTCATATACGTAGTCCATCTTTAGATCCTCCTGTATGAAGTTGCTTGCTGCCTCTCCAATGGCTTGAGCCTGCTAAGTTTACAAAAATCATAACAGTTGAAAATATAATAAATGATTTTGTTAACATGGATTTAAATTAGTGAAAAAAGCAAAAGCATTTTTGAAAACTTAAAAGGTAAAATAGGGGTATACAAATTCTCTGTACTATTTTTTGTATTCCACTAATTATAACTTGTCATATATTTGATTTTTTTTCTCCCACATAAGCTTTGGCTGTTTTATAAAGAAAGATAAACAAATGCATGACAAGCTGTGCTTGATGGAATATAAATTAAAACACAAAAAGCAGTATAGAGAATTTGTATTCATTATGGAACTTTATATTCTTTCATTAGGTATTTATTGCATTTGTATACAGAATTACATATTAATATAATGTAGTAAGATTAATAAAAGGTTTAAACATGAAATAAAAATAAAATTCTATTAAAAATATATACATTAGTCCTCAAAAAAATTATATATATATATATATATATATATTAGAACAATAATGTCAAAATTTTTTAGGCTTTAAAAGCGAATTTGACATAATATTATAAGGTTAACCAAAAGTCAAATGATTTTGATTTTATATATATCATCATAGATTTTTCAATCTAACCAACTTGCTGGAGTTGAGAAATCTCAACCCAAGGATTGACAGATTTAAAACCAACCCAACCAACTTGTAAGAATTCAAATTGGGTTTTGTGTCGTTGAGTTTGCACCTTCGTTGAGCCTAATAAAAAAAAAATAATGTTTCATTTAACCATTTAACTCCATTATTTAATAAATAATTATACCTTGTATACTTATGACTAATATTCCTATGTCATCAAACAAAGTCCCAAAATAGCAAAATAAATTAAAGGAATAAATTCAGCCTAAGTCTCATAATCCAATATAAATCAAACGAGCAATTTTAAATTACATATTTATATTTAAAAATAAAATCTAATAGTGTAGGTTGGGTAAGTTACTTAGATTGGAAATTTTGTCAACATGATTCTCGCACAACTCGAGTTTAGAAAAAGAAAAAGAAAACAAATCAAGTTATCAACCCATGTAAAACAATTCAAATCGTTGGGTTAGATAGGTCCTTTGGAATGGTGGATGCACAACCCTTAGTGAAAACATTTTGAAAATGAGAGAGAGAGAGACCTTTTGTGTGTGATTGTTGCCCCATTCCACAGCAAACTTGAGAGAGGTGCACTTGCTATTGTCCCTAATGGGCCAGTAGTGCTCCAATGGCACCATTCCTCTAATGAAGAAATCATAATAATGAGGCCTTATGAGCAATGTCATTGAGTCACATGCTAAAATGTACTTCTCACTTACAGACCATGCCCATCCCTCTATATAAATCTTGTATCTGGCACAAAGCACACTTTTCTCAATTAAAAAGAGGAAAAAAGAGAATAGTTCAAATGGAAATAAAATTGTTCTTTGATTTTGTTTTTATAACTACCTGTGAGTGCATTGATCTTCTAAATTTGATTGTTTGTAACCTTGTTTAGATTCTTGCACCCAGTCCTGAAATTGGAGCGCATCAAATTTTTTTTGCAACATATATATGTAGGAGAATGATCAACATCTGTGAGTAAACAAGAAGAATGTATATTAACCTGTACATATAGGTGAGTGTTCCAGTCATCTTTGTCTGAGACATTGCACTTCAAAAGGTCATTTCTAGTTGGAGCCACACTTGGATTCCCTCTCCAATAAGCATAGGGTACTCTATCCTTCCATTTGGTTCTTGTGTTGCCTTGTTTTATGTCCTCCAACACACTTTTCCATGGCTTTATATTGATCTCAGCCCTAACAAAATTAAGCCATACCTATGTAAAATTTCTCCCCAAAAATTGCCCTCTTAAATTATCTCATTCTCTTTCACTTGGTATATTATTACTATTAGGTTCAAGAAATAACATTTAAACCATGAAATGAAGATGATCATTTTTCAAACTCGACTAATGGCAATCGAAAGGTAAGCACGACTGATTTACATACCAGCCCCAAAAAGACCAATCAGGAAACACAATATCCAAACTCGTCCAATCCGAACAATAGCGAAACAATGGAGGTGGGCCCGAATTTGGGCCCCGAAAGTCGTTCGATGGGACGACAGGTCGATCATCACAATCAAACATTAGTTCCAATTCAGGCAATCTCCCAGGGTACAACCTTAGCAGTTGCAAAATGCCCCACAAGCTGAACATGTCTCTTGTCTGTATCGACTCCCTATATTTCTCTACGTAGGCCTTACCTTTCACGATCACAAGCCTGAAATGCGCGGTTTTGCCAGCCCGCTCCACCATTTTCCTCGTGATTCCTGTGTGCTTCCAGTGCCGTAGATCTTCGTGGATCCAACGGAAGTACGATGGGCATGTTCTGTTTGATGATGATATTGGACGGTCAGGATTGTGTGTTGTTGTGGGGTAGTAGTTTTTTGGGCAGCTCTGTTTTTTGTTACCTTTTGTGCATTTCAGTGGGAATTCTTGCTCTTTTGCTGATTTTTCTGTTGTTCTTTGGATTCGTTCGTCACTGTAAGTAGTACCTGAAAATTTAGACTGCAACGCGCATGTAAATATGATGATAATTTTATTATTAAAATCTTATAAACTGCGGTAACAGTGAATATGATTAATACGAGATCAACAATGAGTCTTGTAACTTAAATAATTAGTATTTTCTGTTATTTTTAACGGACGTATCCAGTGTTCAATCCATTTCTCCTCTAAACTATCAAATTATCAAATAGTAATAGAAATCATGAGTCGTGACCCTCACCTACTGTTTTGATAATGATCTAAAATTAAAAAAAATCAATCAGTGCTAAGATGACAACTGACAGGGATGAGAACGTATAGCACACGAAGGGCAATTGGGCCGTGGTCTAAGGGTTGGAAAATTTTGAATTTAATGCAGGGGAGCATATCACTTTCAAATGTTGACAATACAAGCCCATTGAATAGGCTTGAACGTATAGCACACGAAGGGCAATTGAGCCGTGGTCTAAGGGTTGGAAAATTTTGAATTTAATGCAGGGGAGAATATCACTTTCAAATGTTGACAATGCAATCCCATTGAATAGGCTTGAACCTAATAAAGAAGATGACCTAATTAGGGAACAAGTTTCATGATGTAGTAAGTTTTCTATCACAACAATTTTCAAAATTTTGGTCACAGCTTGCCTATGTAGTGAGATGTAAGCGGTGGAAAAAAATGGTGAGTCCACAATTTCATCGCTTACAAGTTACCACGTGAACAAGTGACAAAATTGTGGAAATAGATGTGATACTAGACTTACTCCTTGGCACATAATATGTTATATATTTCATATTATATCATATAATAAAAATAAAGTTTTAGAAGTCATGGTTCTCTATCCATGAATTACCCCATAAACATCATGAACCGATAATAAATATCTCACAAATCTCATGAATTGATAATGTGATAGTTTATTCAAGTTCCAATAAATTGAAATAGAAAATGCTAAATGTACAACAAGTTTTACTATATAAAACTTACAAACTAATGTGGAAATGAATGTGATTAATAAGTTTCAATCATCTCATAAATAAATATTTGAAGTGCCTTTTTGTGATTGATGACGCATTAATTTGAAAGCTCAATGTAGAAAAACTTGTAGTACTCGAAGCACTACCTGATTAAAATTCTATTCCAACTAAAACTCTAGTAACAAAAATTTCAAGAAATTTAAAATTAAATTTTTATTTATTTGATAATTGATCTTACAAACTGTGGTAACAATGAATATGATTAATACAGGATCAACAATATAAAAAATAATAATGAACTAAACTAACAATTTAATAATTATTATTATCATTACTATTGGTTATGCTATTATTAATGATCTAAACTCTTTCAAGACTCTTTATTCTACAAGATCTTCGAACCTCGGTTTTTTCCAAATTGCACAATTATGGAAGCAGCTGAATCTAGCCGTGGTTCATATGCTTGGAAGAGCATTTTACATGGCCGTGACGTTATCAAACGTGGAGCTTGTTGGAGAATAGGTAATGGGAAGAAAGTTCAGATTTGGCAACACATTTGGCTGCCACTTAAACACCCTACCCGTGTCCAATCACCAATGCTAGAAGGTTGGGAGGAGACCACAGTGGATGTATTGATAAACAAAGACAGTCGGATTTGGAATGAGCACCTAGTAGCTGGGTTATTTGTACCTGAAGAGGCTGAACTTTTCAAGAAAATTCCTCTGTCAAGACACCCAACAGAGGATAAGCTATTCTGGCCGTGGACACAAAGTGGCAAGTATTCGATTTATGTTTTTGATTATGTAGTTTGGATGGAGGAAGTTCCTCATCCTTTACTTTCTGTAGCTCAACATGATGTAGCCAATTTGGCAATTCAAGTTCAATTGGCAGTATAAATTGAAATTGGTCCAAGAATTGTGCTTGGTTGGGTTACTGAAGAGTATAACAGAAATATACAACATGCTTGTCTTATAATGGATTGCAGGACTCTTATTAACCAAATTTCTCAACTAAAGATGAGTCATTATTTTCGTGAAGCTAACAAGTACACTGATGCTATAGCTAGAAGAGGTGGTGGTTTTGATCAGGACTTTATGCTTTTTGATAGCCCATCTGTGAACTTAAGTATGTTGTTGTATTATGATAACTCGGGGTTGTACTATGAAAGGATATATCCTCTAAATTCTAATGTCATTGTGTCTGTTTAGTTTATGAAAGTTTGATGTTTACCAAAAAAAAAGTATTTTTTGGTGTTTCCAATGGATCAATCTAGAGTTCAAATCCTCCTCTCTCTTAAACTATCTAATCATCAAAAAGTAATAGAAATCATGAACCACTCCCTGACCTACTATCTTGATTATGATCTTTAAAAAAAAATCACAGTACTGCTAAGATGACAAGGATGAGAACGTATAGCACAGAAGGGCTATTGGGCCGTGGGCTAGGAGTTAGAAAATTTTGAGTTTGATGCAAAGGGAGCACATCACTTTCAAATTTTGACAATGCAAGCCCATTGAATAGGCTTGAACAACAAGAAGATGACCCAAATTAGGGAACAAGTTTCCTAACGCATGATATGTTAGATATCTCATATAATAAATTTTGAGTTTTAGAAGTCATGGTTTTCTCTACCCATGAAATACCCCCATAAACCTCATGATCTAAGAATGTGAGTTTTTTCAAGATGCAATAAATTGAAATGGAAAATGATAAAGGATGATAAAGGTGTGACAAGTTTTACAACATAAAGCTTATAAACTAATGTGATAATGAATGTCATTAGTAGACCCCAATCACCTCATAAATGAATATTTCAAATACCTCTTTGTGATTGATGATGCATTAGTTTGTAAACTCAATGTAATAAAACTTGTAGTACTCCAAAGCACTACTTGATTGAAATTTTATTCCAACTATAACTCTAGTACCAAAAATTTCAAAATTTTAAAATTAAAATTTTTATTTATTTGATAATCAGTCTTATCATATTAAAACTTAGGCACTAAATTCAATAATATTAGTAAAATGTTTTATTTCATTTACATATATATTTTAATAAATCCATGCATGATACGAGAATACTTCTAGTTTTTTTTTTTTGAGGGTGAGAATACTTTTAGTTAATCTAAAATTTTAGTAGACGAATTCATAGCCAAAAAAAAAAAAAAAAAAAACCAACTTCGAGATTAATTTCTTTAAAAAATATTTATTTTCCTAAATTCGAAGGTTGGATTCAAGGCTTTTGTGGGAATATAGGCTTGATAAAAAAAGTGATTGCCTTAACCGACTTTTTCGTAATTCCATTGCAAGTTTTTTTGTTACCCAAATAGAATGGTAGGTCGACTGTAGTCTCTGTGTAAGTTCAGTTGCTATATGGCTGATGACAAAATACTGTAAGGATTAAAGAATATATAAGAATAAAGACTTACAATATCAATCCAGCCTAGAAATACCAAAGCACTGACAAGGAGGAAGAAGATGAAGACCACGCTAGCTGTTGCAACTTTCTTCTTCACTGGTAGCCAACAAGTTCCACTGTGATAGAACATATTGAATTTGTTTCTCATTATTTCTTTTCATGGGGCTTTTGTTGGCCTTCTTTAAAAACCTGCAAAACAAGAGCCTTGCCTTCCAAACTGTTGACTATTGATGCTACCTATTGGTATAGTTAGTCTGCTGGACTTTCGGAATTTTCTCTTTTCAAAAAGACTTTCGGAAATTTTCGAGCCTACTACCTTCACCATATAGAGTCTGATCTAATCTAATCTAATCCAAAATTATTGTTGACAAAACAGGGGATGAAAATTATTGAAGCATCCAGAGAATTTTCATCCAAAAAAGCAAGTCCGCAGAACTAGCCTTCAATTGTTAGTCTCTTTCTTATACCCACTTGTTATGTGTGATTTGTGTATGAAAGCGAAATTCCTCTCTAGCTATGTCTTGGAGTACCCCTTGCAAGTTTCCATCAATATAAGAACTCTTTTTGAGCCTCAGCCTAAGTGAGGACAAGATTGGCAAGTCCAGTATACTCCATTGAATGTGTTTATATCACTTGCTGGTCCAAAATTATCCCTCACAGCTCATTATGTAGTTAACTATTCTTCGGGCGGTTTAGTCTTTTTCGGTGTTAAGTTGCCCCTAATTGAAAAGTGCAGAGTTATGGCTGATCGCCTTAAGGAGTATAGGCCAGAGCATCTGATTCCAAAATATTACATAAATCAGCGGAGCTAGGATAATCTAAAATAACAAAATCAGAAAGACAGGAACAGCCTTCCTTAGCAAACTTGTCTGCGCATCTAATTCAATGTTATTTTACTTTCAACTAACAAGCCAATTGCTCTCCCCAACACCACAGACTACGACTGAAGTAGCAGTCATATGTAAGAAGGTCAATTCCAATACCCCCGGCCCATTGGCTTCTTAGCAGAAGATTTTGGACCAGGGCCGGTGCATTGGGTATTTGATATAAGGGTGATTACAGTATATTTCCCTGTGATTTGACTGAATTCCCGTTGCATATGCATGATTTGAAAGTTGGCACTTTATTTATCTAAAAATTCACTCCATTTGTCTCGTGTAACTCACATTTGTTAAAAATTTGGCTATAAACTTGGTTTTGGTATTGGCTATAACTCTTAACAAATTAACATGATTACATATTTTGAAAATCCAATCGTCGGAGTGTAAGTTCTTTATATCCTTACCATGCATGTCAAATTTCATATCAATCAAATGCTATTTACTATTCAATCTATAAACTTATATTTTATGCATAATTTTAGACTACCAAAAATTGAAATTTAAATATTTGCTTGATGACGTAATTATTAATCTTGGATATTCTAGAAATTTTGCAAGCATGAAGGATATAAAAAGAAAATGTAATTAATCCAATAGTGAATTTGTTAAAATTCATGTCCAATAAAAAGATATTGGGTAGAGTTGTAGCCTTAGGTTACAACTAATTTTGTAGCCAAATTATTTCATTTCTTCTTATATCCTTCATGTTTGCAAAATTTCTAAAACAACAAAGATTAATAGCTATGTTGTTAGTCAAACGTTTAGATTTTAATTTTTTGTAGTCTAAAATTATACGTAAAACATAAGTTTATGAATTGAATAGTAAATATTAAATAACATCCGATTAACACGAAATTTTATGTGTTTTAACAACATAAAGAACATGCAATCAAATGATTAGATTTTTAAAATATGTAACTATGTTAATTTTTTAGTGGGATTTGTAGCCTTAGGCTACAACTAAATTTGAAGTCAGCCTTTGTCTAAGAAAAAAATATAATTCAATGATGAATTTGTAAAAATTCACATCTAATAACAAAATATTGACTTGACCTATTAGCTACAACCATGATTGTCAAAATCGGGATCCTACGTAAGATCGTTGAAGGTAGATAGAATCGTGAATCGTAAGATCAGATTGTAAATCGTAAGATCCTACATTATTTGATAAAAAAAAAAAAAATTGGTATGTTAAATAATCACATAAATTATACATTCATAAAAAACCAAAAATTTGCATCAATTTGATGTAATTACCATACATCATTACATCAATTTGTAAGCATCATTTAAAGAGGCCAAAAACCTCAAAACGTGATACTCTAGTGGGATGTTATTTTTCATCTGAGTTCAACTAACACTCTATCTCTTTACATTAGAATAACAAAACTTGGTCTATTGGGATGTTATTTTTCATTTGGGTCCAACTAAGTCTTTTGTCAAGTTAAAGAAGATTACAAGAAACCAGAATTGTTTGGAATCATCAGAATTGTACGATCCTAAACAATCGCTAAGACTTTTGAAAGATCCAAATCGTTTTGGATAGGTGAGATCGTAAAATTGTAGGATCGTAGGATTCAGATCGAGATTTTGATAATCATAACTACAACCAATAAATGACTTTCCCTTATGAGTTGGCAAAAGTATTTTATGAATGTTAGATTGGTAGTGGCCAATAATTTTATTATTCAATTATAAATCACTGGTTTTAAACGTTACCTTAATTGGCTGAAGTTATTGTTATTAAAACAAATTTGACCACTGAACCAGTTATGATATTTCCATTTACATAATTCAATGCATTTGTCATAGCATTTATCTATCCATCTACCATATACCCTTAGCCATTAAATTAAGAATCCGAATTTGATAAGAATAGGGTGTAAAATTCATCTTTTATACCATCCAATAAGAGATTGCCACATCAACTTTTTACTTAAAACTTAATACATCCTATCACATATAATAACATCTCTATAAACTCGCAGTTGAGTTGGATTTTCAAATAAGTATTAGAATTGATGGTCAGGCTTAAGTCCAGTGTCCAGTAGTACTAGTACTGAACCTGTTGAGATGATAACATGTGTCCACTTTTAGACATGTGTCACCATTTGACTAGGTCCAGTACACTGGACTTAAACCAAGTCATTCTGATTAGGTGTGATTGTGTCTAGTTTTTAATATGTAATATAATGATGTGACATGTTGGGGTTGGAGGGTGTAAAACTTGGATTTTACATCATATCCTTATAGAATTTAATCTCTTTGTTACTGTAGATAAATAGATTATTCCCATTTAAAAAAAAAAAGAAAAAAAGAAAAGAAAAGAAAAAGATATATAGATTATAGACCTCCATAAGCGGCTAATGGAGTGTGCCCATTTAAATATTTGAAAGAAACATTAAAGAACGTGGAAATCCATACATTAATCTAGAAATCTATTTTTCCTTTTTCTTTTAAGCATGTTTACAAGTATCTTGCCCTTGCCTTCAATCCAAATGCACCACTAAAAAAATATTGGGTATACACATAGTCATAGAAGTGAAAGTTCCACGAAAAAAATAAAGGGTAAATTGCAAATTTTACCTTTAAAGTTTGAGCATATTTGGATTTTACACTCTAAAGTTTTATAATTTTGATTTTACTCCTTGAATCTTAGGGGTGTTTGGATTTACTTCCTAAAGTTTGGGAGTGTTTGGATTTTACATCCTAAAGTTTCAGAATTTGGGGGTGTAAAATCCAAACACTTCCAAACTTTAGGGAGTAAAATCCAAATTCTGAAATATCATGGTGTAAAATCCAAATACCCCAAATTTCAAGAAGTAAAATCTAAATTCTAAACTTTAGAGTGTAAAATTCAAACACCCTTAAACTTTAGGGGTCTAATTTACAATTAATCCAAAAATAAATAAATAAAGAAGCTAAGAATATTTTTTTAATAGATATGATAGGATTTGAATAAATAACACTGGCTTTATAATAATTGCTTCCATCATCATGCCAAGATATCAATTGGTTTACTCTTTCTAGATTGTCACCCCCTTTAGTCTCTTTAGATAATCTGCTACCAATGCACTAAAGTCTAAACAACATGAATGCATGAAACAAACATAGAGATATATAAGTAGACACAATAAGATGTAAGTTTAATAAGGTTTTAATTCTCAAATATAATTCATTAATGAGTTAACATTTATGGTAATTTTTTTTTAACTTAGATAATTAATGGAGAAATAAATTATAAATATTATTATGATAACTAAACCTAGCCTCATCACAAATTTAGAATTGATATTAGTCAAATAATTGATAGGCACATTCGAATACATGGCTATATATTCTCAAAAAAAAAAAAAATACATAGCTATATAAATTGTATTTTGATATAATCTCAAATTCTCACAAGAAAAAATCACCAAAATGTATCAACTAATTTGGATAAATTATAAAATGTGCGCTTAGACAAATTTGTTTTTCCTCAATTTTCAATCATTTTCTTTTTTCTCTTGTCAACCAAATAGACACTACAAGAAACTTGATATGTTTCGACTCACGTTTTTTAAAGGTTTACAAAACACCCTAGAAATAAACGTTAAATGATGAACACACTTGATATAAAGCAACCTTATTTCATGGGTCACAATTTTTCAGAAGAATCGTCAAAATTAATTGCTCCATACAACCACTATTTTAAAAAATAAAGATAAAGATAAAGATAAAACAAAATTTTCAAGGTTGCATAGGTGTCGAAATTTTTGTTTGAGGGTAATGTAGGTCTTCAAAATTTCTTTTTCGAGGGAATTTGTTTCAAAGGTTATCAAGGATTATTCAGAGCCTCAAAATATTATTTTTTGAGGGCCTTTCAGACTTTTTTCAAGTGTTTAGGCCCAAAAAAAAAAAAACTCTTTTTGTAGTGAGAAGAAACTACATTTCCTTCCTAGGCTTCCTTTTCTTTCATCTTTTGCCCGTTCCAAACTCAATGTAAGAATGACAACATACAATGTGGATTTCATGAAAACAAGTATTACCGGGGCATTCTTTTTCAACATACCTTTTTAATTTTTAGAATCCTTTTTCAACCTAGGTAATAGATAAGAACTTTATTAATGAACTAATAATTTTATGGGAAGAACTCCAATCCAACTGAATCTACTCATTCCTACTAATTTTTATTTAGAGGTAAGATACAATATATTTAAAAATCAATAAATGTCATGTGTTGCATGTTCAGCTAAAAAAGAAAGGGAATTATAGTGAATCCTCTTACATAAATTATTATTATGATTGCTATCAGTGGCGTATGTACACAATTCGTTAATAATTAAAGGGACAATACTTGTACTAGAAATCATGACCTACCATATCAACCCGGACCCATCAACTACTATCTTCATCATGATGTTGTTGATTAAAAATAAATCATTCAGTCAGAGACTTAGAGCTAGATGACAAGAATGAGAAGGTGTGGCAGCACACGAAGGGCTATTGGGCCGTAGTCTAGTAAAATTTGAACTTGAAGCAAGGGGAGCAAATCACTTTCAAATTTTGACAAGGCAAGCGCATCAAATGGGCTTGAACCCGAATAAGGTGACGAAAGCCCATAAGGTGACGAAATTAGGGAACAAGTTTGATGAGGTTTTTTTTTTTTTTTTTTTTTTTTTGAGAATCAAGTCAAATACTTTTATTGATCAATGAATACTATCATGACTTATAATCTGTTGCACATCACTTGGGATGTCATTGGACCAAACATGGGGACAAGGTATAGTTTTAGAAGCCTTAGCCAACTTATTTGCTACAACATTCCCCTGTCTCTTTACATGAACAAACGTGGCTGAAACAAAGTTCAAAGCCAATTCTTTAACTTCATCCAGAATATGACCAAAAGTGCTGAAGCAATGAGAGCCCGAGTTGATAGCTGCTGTGATAGTTTCAGAATCCCCTTCAAAAACCACGTCTGCAAGTCCGAGTTGAAGAGTGAACCGCACGGCATTTCTACACGCAATGGCCTTGACCTCCTCCACTGTTCCAGGTAGTACCGTTCTGTCTGAGAGAGCACCACAGACCCTTCCATCCGCATCTCTAACTACTACCCCAACTCCCGCTTGCCAAATTTCTTTGAACAAAGCACCATCATAATTAACTTTATGCTGTGAAGTCAGGGGCGGGTACCAGCGTGTTGCACTTGAGGACCTGAGCTCGGTAATAGGAGGTTCTTGTGCTAGTCGGTATTCGGTTAATCTCTCGCACATGTTCTGGTACAGTTGATGAAATGGAAGGGAAGATGCTTGCATCCTTGTAGCATTTCTTTTGTTCCAAATACTCCAGGCGACAAAAGCGAACCGTTCAGCCAAGTTTGGTTCTTCTAAATTTATGATACCAATCCACAGATCCCTAAAGTCCACGAAGCGCATAGAGAGCTGGTTTCTTAGTATTTCCTCTTCCCACCAAACCTCCTTGAGTACTTGGCAGCCCCATAATGCATGAACAGTGTCCTCAACTTCCTCATTGCACCATTCACATAGTGCATTCCTTGTGACGTTTCTGGCCAGTAGGTTCTTTTTTGTGGGGAGTGATTCATGACAAGCTCTCCATAGGAAGTGCTTGATTTTATTTGGGGTACTCAAGGACCAAATTCTTCTCCAACAACTGGTTTGGGCCGAAGTATCAGATGGGCTAGGAGTGGAAAAATCCTGCTTGGACGATAGCATTTTGTACGCACTCTTAGTCGAGTATCTCCCTGATTTGGTGCCAGCCCAAATGAGAAGGTCAGGGACCCGGTTTGAGCTTAGTGGAATTCCTAGTATTTGTTGGGCTTCATGGGGAAAGAATTCCTGTGTTACCCGTTCTCTAATCCACCTTGGGCCATCCTCATCAATAAGAGCATATACCTTTGCATTCATAGGGAGGTTTTTTTGAGGAGAGATGATGTGTTTTGTTGACATATCAGGCAGCCACTTATCACCCCTAATCTGCACTTTAGTACCATCCCCAATCCGCCAATATGCTCCTTGCTTGACCACCTCCCTCGCTTTGAGAATGCTTTGCCAAGCGTATGACCCATTAGTTTTTACCCCACTCTCGAGAACCGAGCATGTAGGGAAAAACCTTGCTTTGAAAACTTTGTAGAACATGGAATCGGTATTATGAATTAATCTCCAAATCTGTTTGCCGAGGAGAGCTAGGTTGAATTTTTCCAACTCCCTAAATCCTAAACCACCATGTAATTTTGGTAAGCAAAGTTTTTTCCAAGCTATCCAATGAATTTTCCTTGCCTCACCCGAATACCCCCACCAAAACTTTCTAGTCAATGCTTCAATGTCCTTGCACAAATTTTTGGGGAGTTTGAAACACCCCATAGTGAAGGTCGGCATTGCTTGGATGACTGCTTTGATTAAGATCTCCCGGCCCGCTTGTGATAGGAGTTTTTCTTTCCAACCTTGGATTTTGTGCCACACTCTCTCTCTAATATAGCTGAAGGTTTCCTTCTTTGTTCTCCCTACAAATGATGGCATACCCAAATATTTTTCATATTGGGTTGCCACCTCAACCCCCACCAAGTCCTTCACCCTATTCTTGATGTCTTCTTGTGTATTTGTGCTAAAGAATAATTGTGTTTTGTCACGGTTGATTTTCTGGCCTGACGCTTCTTCATACATTGTGAGGATATTCATCACTGTTTGGCAATCTGAATCATTGGCTCTACAAAAGAGTAAACTATCATCCACAAATAATAAATGGGTGATTTTTGGCCCTTCTTTGCAAAGAGACACTCCATGTAAATCTCCCTTGTCAACTGCCTATTGTATTAAAGAATGAAGACCTTTTGCATATAAAAGAAATAAGTAAGGTGATAGAGGGTCTCCTTGACGGAGACCCCTACTTGGGTGAAAAAATCCATGCAGTTCTCCATTAATCATGATAGAGAAAGAGACCGATCGAAAGCAACAACCCACTAAATCCCTCCATTTACCATCAAAACCCAATCTCTCCATGATTTTATCCAAGAATGCCCATTCAACCCTATCATAGGCTTTACTCATGTCAAGTTTCAGAGCCATGAACCCCGTTTTGCCTTTTCTTTTATTTTTTAGGTGGTGGAGTGTTTCAAAGGCAACAAGAATGTTATCAGTTATGAGACGATCTGACATGAAAGCACTTTGGGTCTCAGATACAAGTTTAGGGAGGATTCTTTTAAGTCGGTTGGCTATGGCTTTTGAGATTATTTTGTATATGACATTGCATAGGCTTATGGGGCGGTAATCTTTTAGGTTTGTAGGTGATTTTGTTTTGGGGATTAGGGTGATGAAAGTATGGTTTAAGTTTGGAGGCATAATTCCTGAATTTAAAACAGATAAGGATGCATCTATAACATCAGACCCAACAGTATTCCAATAAGATTTATAAAAGATTGGGGGCATACCATCCGGGCCAGGGGTTGTCACAGGTTTCATTTGCTTGAGTGCTTGCTCTACCTCCATGGCTGTGAAAGGACGGGTAAGGTCGGCATTCATTTGCGTTGTCACTTTTGGTTCAATCCCTTGGAGGATTGGATCAAACTCGACTGTGTTAGTTGATTGGAATATGGATTGGAAATAGTGCACAAAAGCCTCCCCGATCTTCTGTTCCTCCTCAACAACTTCCCCACTGTCTAAAGTCAGTTTGGAGATGAAATTCCTTCGATTTCTCTGGTTTGCACGGCTGTGGAAATAGGCTGTGTTAAGATCCCCCGCTTTCAGCCAATTCACCCTTGACCTTTGCAGCCATAGACACTCCTCCTTGACCATCAAATCATGCACCTCAGCCCTCAATCTTCTCAGCTGGGAATGGTTGGATCCATTCATTGAGTTTGCTTCCGCCTGCATTAGTAATTTTTTCTTTTGTTGCAGCATGTGACGGATGTTGCCAAATGAGTTTTTACTCCAAGCCTGAAGGGATAACCGGCATGCCTCTAATTTTTTTGTCACCCTGCCCATCGGGTTTTCCATTATCTGGCCCTCCCATGAGTTTTTTATCACTGCTTCACACCCTTCATCCCTCATCCAAACCGCTTCAAACCTAAATGGTTTCCTTTTCCTATAAAACCGTGCATTTTCATCGTCAGTACAAATCCATAGTGGGCTATGATCCGAGAGCGAACCAGAGATATGATGAACTCTGGTTGATGGGAACATTTGAATCCAAGTGTTGGTTGCTACTCCTCTGTCCAATCTAATCCAAGTCACTGTACCATCAAACTGGTTGTTACACCATGTGAACGGAGAACCAACAAAACCCAAATCCTGGAATCCACAGAAGTCAAGGGCATCTCTAAAGTCAATCATTTGTCTCTCTCGACGTATTGCACCCCCCAGTTTCTCTTCTGCTCTGACAATCTCATTGAAGTCCCCCGCACAAATCCAAGGGAGATCCATTTTGAGGCTTAAATGTTTTAGTAGCGCCCAAGAGTGTTCCCGGTTGGCCGTTACAGGGTTTCCGTAAAATCCCGTAAACCGCCAGGCGTCATCCACTCCTGGGTTCACCACTGCATCAATGTAAGTTGGGGTTACATCTAGTACGTGTAGGTTGATGTCTCTGCTCCAAAACAGTGTAAGGCCACCACCAGTGTTATGTCTAGAGACTATGTGGACATTGTCTAGCTGCAGTTTTGCCCTTAAATTCTTCACGTAATTGTCTTTTGCTTTTGTTTCCATGAGAAAAACAATTGTGGGAGCATATTTTTTCACCATCTCGGTGAGTTCCTGAACTGCACATGGTCGTCCCAAACCACGGCAGTTCCAACTTAAGGAGTTCATTGGTGTCGGCGGGGCTGCCTGGCAGCCACCACCTTTGGGTAATCTTTTGGGGATTCTTCATAGTGCACTGAGACTTTTTTTGTGGGACGGCCACCGTCTTCAGATTCATCACTTCTTTTGTGTTTTCTCTCAATCATGAGCACGTCATTTGGGCTACTCTGTTTATCACGTGGAATTCTGACCCACGTTGTTTTGGTTGGCACAAGTTTGGGTTGGCTTTGTATGTTATTGGCAGGTTGAAGACTAGTGCACGGTCCAATAGTGGTAGGGGTGAGTTGGGGTTGGCTATGTGTGTTGTTGGTGGGCTGGTGAAAGGTACTCGACCCAATGTTGGTAGGAGTGTGTTGGGTTTGAACTTTGGGCTTTAAGTCTAGTTTGGTATCAGTTTCAGTATGTGTGGGATTTAAGTCTTTCTCTCTGCCATCAATGTTGTCATTGATGCTGGATTTTTCAACGGTTTCCTCTTCAGTGCTAGAGATGCAGCCGTTATGGGTATTGGTAGTTTGATTCTCCTGCCAGTCAACCTCGGATTGATGAGCATTTATGACCTCATTTATTGTCGTGATAGGGACAGTTGTTGGGTTTGTCGCCGGGGTTGGTGGGAGATCACGTGGCTGGGCTGGCGGTGGTTGAGTGGTTGGGATGGTGTGTGTTTGTGATGGAGGTTTGTTGTTTTTTGGGTGTCTCAGTTTGGTTCCAGGTACAGTAATGGAGGTTTTTCTGGTAGTGAGGTCTATCTTTGCTCTCATCCAATCCCCAAAATTCTGATCTGTCTTTTTCAGCGACCCTTTGCTTCTCAACCAACGTTCACAGTCTCTATCATCATGAGAGACCAATCCGCACCAGTAACAAAAGTTTGGGAGGCGCTCGTACTTCAAAATTGCGCACCCAATAACAGACCCCTCGGACCAAACCTTGCGTACCCTGTTCAATGGTTTAGTAATATCAATTCGAACTCGAACTCGTAAATAGTTTCCCTTACCTCCCTCGCTTTCTGAATCAGTCATGAGTAGTGTTGTGCCCAATGAGCTTCCAATGGCATCCCGAGTTTCTTGGTTTAGACATTGGACTGGTAGTTCATGGATTTGGATCCAGAATGTTGTAAACTGGAAGGCGAGTGATGATATGGGCACATTTGCAGTCACTTTCTCAAAGACCACAAGGTGTTTGTCATAAGTCCAAGGCTCATGTTCAAGTACCCTGTCTAAATCACATTCATCTTCAAATTTAAAAAACAGGATGTTGTCGCCCATATCTTTAATTTGAACATCCTTTTCCGATCTCCAAAGTGGCCTGAACGTACGAGCCACTGATTCCACATTGACGACTCTTTTTGTCAAGAATTTTGCAGCAAGAGTGAAGGTGTCAGACTCCGCTTTCTTTGGGCATGCTATTCCAGTTTCTTCTTCGTCTAATAGAGAGAGTTTTTTTCATAATCCTTCAAGGGACTCCATGTTGGTAGGTTGTATAGGTAGTGATGAGTGCAATGATTCTGTTTTGGATGGTGATTTGGGACGCCCTACCAGTTACAGGGAACTAGAGGGAAACGGGATACTTGTACAGGGACAGGGACAGGAAAGCTCCACTGGGGTTGAAAGGAATAGACTCGTCCTAGAACCTCAGAGAGTGACCTTCGTTTGATGAGGTTTTTTGCTAAACAGTTTGATGGAGTTTATGTATGTAACACTATCATATATCATATCACATACTTAGGATAGTTTATTATTGATAAAAACTTTATTGTTTAAGTTGCAAGAAATTTAATATTTATTTTGATTTTTATTATAATTTGTGTTTTAACATAATATAACTTACCCATTACATTCGATAATATCAGTAAAGTATTTTCTTTCTTACACATATATTTTTAATTAATCCATGCATTAGACAAGGATATTATTACTAGTTAATATAAAATTTTATAATTTTATTTAAACCTTAGAGTTTCTAGTAAATTTCCTTTAAACCTAAAAGTTTGAAATAAATTTCATGTAAACCAATTGAACACATGATGTTTAATGGGATTAACCAAAAATTAATAGAACACATTATACAAGAATTATTATACGCAACATGTGTACTATAGGATCAGAAAGTGAGAATGATCAACATTTGTGAGTAAATGAGAAGAATGTGTGTTAACTAATGTATATAGGCAAGTGTTCCAATTATCTTTGTTTGAGACATTGCACTTCAATTTTCAAATGGTTTTTTTTTCTTTCTAATTTGAGCCATTCACTCTCCAATAGGGTACCATGTCCTTACATTTGATTCTTGTGTTGCCTTGTTTTGTGATTGGGAAAAAGAGAAAGAGAGAGTATACGGTGGAGGGATATTGAAAAATATGTGGGCTATAGAGTATAGAGGGGAGAGCTTTTTCTTCTTCTTTATTTGCTTTAGTGAAATAGAGTGTTAGTATTTTAGTGAGAGGGAAAGGGAGGCGTGGGATTAAAAAAATAAAAAAGGGGGGGGGGGGGGGCGCTTGTTTTTAGTGAGAGGGAGAGCGAGGGAGGGAACTAGGAGGTAGGGTTTTGTCTTTTTTTTTTTTTTTTTTAATGTTAAAATGATATTGTTTATGTGTGTTTTTTTTTAAACAAAAATAATGTGGGGCTAGGTTTATTTTACAGCAACGTGACTTTTTTTTTTTTTTTTGTTTTATTTATAAAATTATGTATTTTGTTCATAATTAAAATTCATTTATTTCAAATTTTAATTAAAGAGTATTTTAAAATATTTAGTATGACATATTTTTTTAAGTTTTTCAATGGGTTGTGGAGAAAATTGTCATTGCAAGTATTTTGGTGCTTGATAAACTTTGCATTATTATTCTATGTACAATTCATTGTTAATCTTTAGTAAAGAAAATTTTATAGAAAAGTATAAAAGTCTAGAAAACCCTAAAATACAAACCAATACCCAAAACTCACTCAAAACCTCCCTATTCAACCTAATTTGATCCTATCGAGTGGTCATAGACCCAACTTTGATGATTGGCCATGTTTGACCTAATATTGACCAAGTTTTGCAAACTTTGACTACTCATTTCTCACAATCTAACCATCTAATTGTTGTCATACTTCACCAACCCAATATCTCACCACATTCTTCTAATCCAACAGTCGGATTTTGGATTTTGAGTCTAGAGCATTATGGACATGTGTTGTTGTATCAACACACCAAGAAATTTTGATTGGTCACGTTCTCCTAATCCAACTGTTTGATTAAGCTCAAAATTCATCAAAACCAATATTTTATCCCACAATTTCAATCCAATGGTTATATTTTAAATCTGACTCTGGCACAAGATGGGCATGTGTCGTTGTATATACCTATCATGAAACTTCGATCACTAAAAATATCTCATACTCTTCCAAGAGAGTTATAAGCTATATAAATATTACTAAGAATCAAGAAAATGACCTACAAAATACAACTAAAAACCTAGAAAATTACCCCAATGGATTTGCACATGACCTTTGACTTTGCCATTTTAAAAATTGAAACTGATAAAAGTATGAAAACCAAAAAAAACCTTAAAACACTGACCAATATCCAAACCCACTTAAAACCTCCCTGATAAACCTAATTTGATCAAATCTAGTGGCTCTAGAACCAACTTTGAAGTTTGACCAAAGATTGATCAAGTTTAATAGACTTTGACGAAGTTTCGCAAGATTTGACAGCTCTGTTATTACAATCTGACCGTCTGATTGTCACTGTAATTTACAAACATAAATATTTCACCACATTCTACCAATCCAACAGTCAGATTTTGGATCTGGTTGCATGATGGACATATGTTGTTGTACCCACCCACTAAGAAACTTTATTTAATCCCGTTGACACAATCCGGCCATCCGAAATGGTTGAAATACGCCATCAAAGCTAGGAAATGACCAAAATACCCATAAACTTCTAAAGTGACAAAATTGCCCCTAAAAGTTTCAAAATGATCAAAATACCTTTTACTTCTGAAATGACCAAAATAGCCCTCAAGTACTTGGAGGATCTTTATTTTTTATTTTTTGCAGTTTTTAAAATTCAGAAAAAATTCTAGAGTATTAAAACAAAATTGAGAAAAATTTACCATTCAAAGAAAATAATAATTTTTTACGGCCATATGTATGTTGGAAATCACCTTTTTTGTGACATATTTTCTTTACCATCGCTAATACCTTCTTTTCTTAAGAAAATTTTAATTATTAACAATGACCAAAATGTCCGTTGCAAATAACAATGCAATATATAGTGATGGAAAACAACCGTCAAACACATGAAAAATAAGGGCATGCATTCCCCCTCTTTAAAAAATTACAATTGATGATGACTTAGGTTCACCGCAAATATTATTTATTGGGAGGGATCCAATTCCATCACTAATACATTCTTTCTTTTAAAGCAAATTAATTATTTACGACGGTTAGCATGTTTGTCTCAAATACAAACTCAATTAGAAAAAAAAAAAAATTTGCGATAAATAAATGTTGTCACAAATGTGAAAAGTAAGGGGGGAATTTTCCCTCCAAAATATTTTACCATTTTCGATGGCTTCATGGCTGCTGCTGACTCACTAATACTCTCTTTTATATTTACAATGGAAGAATGTTTGTCACAAATAATAACACTATAAAAAAAATTTTGTATTTTCGATGCACAAAAGCCGTCACAAGTGTTAATAGTTTCGACAATTTTTCTTCGGTCGTCGTAAATAATACTTGTAGGAATACAATCTATTTGTCTGCTTTGGGGGGCAAGCTTGGGCATGCTTAGAGCGCAACGTCCCGAGCTTCTATCCTCTCACGACTTTGTCCTCATGCTTATAAGGCATAGGTAGGGCGCTTCTCTTGCCGATGTGGGACTCTTGCACAAAGCATGCCCACGTCGCTTGAGGACAAAGTCATGAAGGGATAGAAGGTCGGGACGTTGCGCTCTAAACATGCCCAAGTTTGCCCCCTAAAGTGGACAAATAGATTGTGTTCCCACAAAAAGGCGCTTTTGAGGGCAATGTCCATCAAAGGTATTGTCCGCTTTGGGCATGCTTTTGCAACGTCCGACCCTTTGGGTGGCATGCTTATACAATGTCAGCATTGTTTTGTTACCCTGAACAAGGCACGCCTCTACCACTAGTACACATGGGTAGTAGTGGAACACTTATGCCTTGAGCTTATGCTTATAAGGCATAGGTGGGGCGCTTCTCTTGCCGATGTGGGACTCTTGCACAAAGCATGCCCATGTCGCTTGAGGACAAAGCTGTGAGGAGATAGAAGCTCGGGACGTTGCGCTCTAAGCATGCCCAAGCCTGCCCCCCAAAGCAGACAAATAGATTGTGTTCCCACAATACTCTTTTTTATATTTACAATGGAAGAATGTTTGTCGCAAATAACAACACCATAAATATATATATATATATATATATTTAAAAAAAAAAAAATATTTTTGACGCACGAAAGCCGTCACAAGTGTTAATAGCTCCGACGGTTTTTTTTTTTTAGTCGTCATAAATAATACCCTCTTTTATATTTACAATGGAAGAATGTTCGTTGCAAATAATAACACCATAAAAAAATATATTTTTTGTATTTTCGGCGCACAAAAGCCATCACAAGTGTTAATAATTCCGACGGTTTTTATTCGGTCATTGTAAATAATAATTTATTAGCGATGTACATTTCTATGCCGTCGTCAAAAGCAAGGCGGGAACACTTCCCTCCAAAATAAATCATATTTTCGACAAAAATAATAGGCATTTTCGACAAACTCATTTTGCTGTCACAAATGTTTTAATATTTGACGAGTATTTGTCGATGAAAGAGACTTGCCGTCGAAAAAGCTAGTTTTACCGACAGCTTTTTGTAGTCGTCGAAAAAGTTTCGTCGCAAATAGCAATATTTTTTGTAGTCAGCCTTAATAAAATTTATAAAATTCCCCAAAACCCCCTCAAATTGATGGTGGTAAATTTGTCTCGTTCTCTCTAACACTATGTATATTATTAAATCCAAGAAATAATAGTTTCAACCATGAAAGGGAGAAAATCATATTCACCTTTATAAGTTTGGTCCTCTTAATTCAAAATTTGGCCAAAACTTGGCATTCTTAATTCTACTTTCAAGAATTCTTATGTTTACATTTGGACTATTTGCCATTTGGATGCATAAATTTCTTCAAAAAGTATGAAAACAATTTATTTTACAAAAGGATAAGGTCTACGAAGATGGAGGTATCAATACTGCAATAGGATGAGGATCGGAGGATGGGTAGTTGATGTTTTTTATTCTACTTCAATAGCCAATTCTTCTTAGCACTAGGCTTGTTCAAGATTCGACCAATACTGATGAAACCGGTTGGCATTGAACCAATCCAATTCGACTGATACAAAAAAAGCTCCATCGTAAGTGTTCGATGTGATGGTTGATAGAGATTTAGGCATATTGAAGGCGGTCGGTGGGTAATCAATGGCTATTTTGAATTCCAACGAGAAACCACACCGCACCGGTGTATATATAGTTATTTGCTATAATTTAACATACGTATAATTTATATATAGAATTACTATAGGTTTAGTAGAGAGAAGGTGTGAAAGTGCGAGTTTGAGAGAGGCAAGGAAGAAAAAGGAGAAATGGCGTTAGAGAGATATAGGTTATTAGGAAATGTTAGAGTTTCTAAAAATTTTAAATCTAATACCGAAACGATGTCATTTGAACTTGATATTAATTTTAATATCAATTCCAAAAAAATGTCGTTTTGATATGAGATTTTAAAAAATAGAAAACCTGAAACAACGTCATTTCAATTACAAATCCTAAACATATCTAGATCCCCATTTTAGTTCCCCACCTCTCTCTCTCTCTTTAATATTTCTCGCCCAAGCTCTTAGCAACGTCTTCGCCTCTCCTCACTTTCTCCCCCTACTTATCAACCTCATCCACTTGCTCCTAGCAGGCTTTGACTTTTGATGCTCCTCCTTGCAATTTTCTATCAAGTTTGTTTATGTATTTTTTTTTTTTTCAATAGTTTTGTTTTATCTTTTATGGCTTAGGTTTTTTTTTTTTTTTTTTTTTTTTTTTTTTTTTTTTTTTTGTGATTTGAAAGAAGACATTTTTTTAAGAAAGATTGTTAATTTGTTTTATCATTTGATGGTTTTTTTTTCTTTTTCCAGTCTTTTCTTTCATTTTCTCGGCAAACTAGCAGCCCTTTGATTTCATTTTTTTTTTCTTGGCAAACAATGAAGCGTTTGATTAACCTTGATGATGAACTGGTCAAAAAAAAAAAAAAAAAAAAAAACAAAGAAAAAAAAGAAGAAGATCTGTATCTAATGGATTTGTTTCAATTTGTCAAATAATCAAGCGTTTGCTTTCTCAGTGACGTTAATTTGTTTCAATTTGTCTCTATGTCGGTTTAATCTTTAGAGTTCGTAATGATCGTTAGCATGGCTTCGTAAGATTGATTTTATTTGCATTTGGGTTTTGTGTTTTGGGTTTATTATTCCAAACATGAATCTCATATCTGTACTTGCTATTTAGCGGTTAATTGGAACTTATTGGTTGAAAAGTTAGATAATACACGTGCTTGATCATTAATTTTTTTTTTTTTTTTTTGAGGCTTGCGATCATTAATTGTTTTGAGTTAGATAATTGAAATTTTTATTTTCAGTGCTTTAGTTTGTGTGTGTGTGTGTGTTTTGTTTTTTAACTCTTCGGCCATTTGATAATAACCGGCAATCTAACAGATGACTATTTGGCACTTGTGCAAAGTTTAAGGACTAAATTGGTTAAATTAAAAGTTTAGGAGTGTAATGACCATCAACTCAAAGTTCAAGAGGTGTCTTGGTATTTTTCCCAAAATATATCAATAAAGTTCCAAAGCCTAGAAACCAAGCCCAGTTCATGTAAATTTCTATTTCACACCCCAACTTTCAAAGTCAGGGAGGGGGCGCTAACATAATTTGGGGCCTAAGGCAAAAAGTTTATGTGAGCTTTTAATATGTAAATATTAATTAAACAAAATTATTTAATACTAATAAAATCAAGTTTAATTTGATAAATTAAATATATGATTTGATGAATAATACTAACTAAATTAATGTTAATTTCATATAGAGAATTGAATATCATAGTTGAACTATAAATATTAATAAAAAGAAATAAAAATATATTATGATTAAAAAAGATGTTTTATTTTGGATATATGACAATGCATAGTTAAGTAAAGTTGTAATCTAATTTTTATTTTTATATCTTGTTTTTAAGAGAGAGAGATAGATATTATTTGTTGTGTGACTTTGTAGGTAATCAATTTACAAAAATTAAAGTTTCAAACTATTAGTGGAGACTAATCTATAATTGATGATTTAACACATTTGCAACATCTTTTTGAAACATTTTAGGATTTCAATTGGGTTAATGTTCTATTGGTCTCGTATTTTGAGAGTCTTAATAGATGAAAAAGAAAAATGCGCTAATTAAAGTACTATAAAATGTTCAAAATATAACGTGACATTGACTCTCATTGATGAACTTCATCAATTTAACTAATGAATGTTTTTATCACTTTTTTGTAATTAATAACATGGTAATTTGTAAGTCAATAATAAAATTTGTAGTATCCTTAACATTACTAATAAAAGTATCAACAAAAAAAATCACTAATAAAAAAAATGAATAACCTTTTAAAAATTATATATAATTTTATAAAAATGTAGGCATTTAACTATGGGATGTGAGGCATTTTTTTCCTATGGAAAATTTTGTTTTTTGGTGCGGCGTTGGGCCGACCCTGTTCAAAGCCCTTACTTTTTTTAAGTAACAAGTTTTGTTAGAAACTTAGAATAACCTTCAAAGCCCAAATGGAAGTTCAAGAAATTAAATACTGGATTATACTCCAAATTTTAACCTTCAAAACAAGCACACACAAACAACAAAGGCCCTTATTGTATTTCAAATTTTCAACTAACTAGTTTCTCCCAATATTCATTCTCCCACATATCCACTTCTTTCATTATATTTTATTTTCTTCGAGAAATGGCATCAATAGCTGGAACTCGAAAGATCATAAAGGAGGCATTGTGCATGGAAGTGTATCCCTAGGGGATTTCACCATGGACTCCACCATGAAATTCTTAATTCTCCAAAATTTATTACCCTCTCGACATGCCATTGTTTCTGAACAGACCTCAAGCGCTCCTAGAGGAATTGTTGGTTCAAATTTCAAGAGCTTTGAGTATTCACTTAACAAGTGAAACATGTAGTCGTAAACAAAGTCCATTTTAAGGTTCTCTTGAATGAATTTGCCTCCTGCCTCTCCAATTTCCTGTGCCTGAAATATAAGTGTTGAATGAGATAGAATTGTGAAGAAAAACAATTAAATAAAGAAATAAATAAATTTGAAGCATGTCTTGCACCAAATAAGAAACATAGTGCATGTTGGGTCCCATTGTTGACTGTCACATTGCTTATAAGGTGACTTATCAATGAATGTAATATGTACAACTTTAATAACATAATAAATAAATGTGATGTCAAAGATGCTATAAATTTTACTCTATAAGCTTTATAAATTAGTGAGTCATCATTCGTAGAAAATAGAAATTAAGACATTTATTTGGGTTAAATTATTGCTGTGGTCATCAAATTATGCGATAAAGTTTAATTTGGTCCCTTGAGTGTTAGTTGTGTCAATTTAATCCCCCCAACTTTTAGTTGAATCAACTTAGTCCCTTAAGTTTCAATATCAAGTAAATATCATTATGAAACTTCTCTTCTTTTAAATCTTAAAGAAATTGACAAAATTAGTTAATGTAGCAAATAGAGCATAAGTTAAGTGAAAATTCTAAAGCTAAATCAACTTTCAACTATTAATTACGTTAAAATTTAAATGGGAGACATAAGGATGACATTGTGACTTGATTTTGAAAGTTGAATTATTACATTGACACAATTTATAGTTGAGGGATAATAGATGGAGGATTAGTAAAATTGATAGTAGTTTTTGTTAGCTTCTAAATATTTAGGATTAAATATCTAGATTCTTATTTTGTGTATGTTGGCAAACCGAGGACAAAAACATGTCTAGATTAGGTGTTAGACATTGCTCAAGATTGTACAAATCAAGATTCAAGAACATTCAAGTTGCAGAAGGGCGAGCTCAAGTTCTGTGAAGCTCGACTGATAAAAAATTAGACTCGACCGATCGAAAATCGCAGAAAAGTTAATTCTGTGGATTTTAAACCAGGCTCAAGTCTACGAAAACATTTAGGATTTTAGTCCAACACTTATAAGTATAGAAGGAAAACCCTAATTACGTTTTGAAGACTCTTGGAAGACTTGTGAGTTACTTCTGTGAGATCTGTGAGGTTTCTGAAACCTTCTAACTCTACAAGTGTCTATCAGAATGAGATCTATAATCAAGTGCTAGGGGAATCAAGTTGCTGGTACGAGATCAACAATGATTGGTGATTTGAAAACTTTGAGTGGGATCTCAAAGTCAGAAGCGTGGGAGCTTGTGTTCAACAAATCCAAGAGAGAAAAGTCCATAGAGTCAGAGTTGTATGTGGTCGTGTTAGTAAATTCTACTGGTAGCATTAGGTTTATGACTTAAGCATTAGGTTTAGGAGTTAAATCTTTTGTAAACTTCAATTCTTTCTAGTAGATTTGTTTACCTTGAGAATAGTTAGGTCAAATCCTCCATAAGTTTTTACCTAAGTTTTTACCTTAAAACATTTAGTTTTATTGGTTTTCCTAGGTAATCATATCTTTGTGTCTTTTACTTTTCTGCTGTGCATGATATGTTATACTATTATTTAATCTAGATCTCACAATTAATCTATGTATTTGGCTAATTCACTAGGTGTAAACAATCTGTTTTAAAGGGGTCTAAACAAACAAACAAACAGTTTTAGTATTTTTCGATTAGTTTTTTGTGATTAGTGATATGTCAATAATTTGTAAGGTTTATGTAGTAAATTTTGTAGTATCCTTGTCATTACTCTTTCCAAAATGTATAGCACTAGTCTACTATGTATATAACAAGCATTCCATGAGAAAATCAGAAAAAATCGTGCTATTTCTCTAAGGAAAAATAGAAAATTAACAAAAACAATTAACACCATTTTGAGAAGGCTTTTAAACAATGCATTTCTATATAAGTGTTCTGCATTGGTTTATGTTTTTCATAATTCAAGAAAAGAGAACTGTTTTAGGAAAAGAAAGCCACCACACATGCATGTCCACATGTGGCTAAATTTGGTTGTGTCAAGAGGGGAAGAGAGTAAGAGAGGTTTACTTTGTCGGTGTGATAATTGCCCCATTCGACAGCAAGCTTAAGATCTCTGCATGTATTATTAGTTATTTTGATGGGCCAGTAGTGTTGCATGGGCACCAAGCTTCTTGTGAAAAAGTCCTGGTACTGAGGCATCAATAGCAAGGTCATGGAATTGCAAGCTAGAATGTACTTTTCACTCACCGACCATGTCTTTCCTTCTATGTAAATTTTATATCTTCAGATGAAAAAGCCAAACAAAACAGAAAATAATGTCATTAATAACACTATGAATGTATTATGACATATTTCAAAGGAAATTATAAGAAAAATGAAGAAAAATAAATTGTTGAGAAAATTAAAGAAGTGTAATATTTACCTATGGGTGCATTGGTCTTCTAGTTTTGAGTTCTTGAATCCATTTTTAGATTCTTTTCCCCAATCCTGAATACATATAAAATAGTTGAAATAAATATGTTCCAAATTTCTCTCAAAACCCTGTCTACCTAGTTCTTTTTTCCTATATGTTTCTTTCACACTATCTCTTCTAAAGAGGGGGGGAAAAAAACAATATTTCTACTTCCAAAATAGGATCAAACAAGATCTTTGCATAATTTCCACATATGAAATTAAGCACAATTTCACAAAGAAATAGTTCACTTGTTTCTCGATAAGATGCTCAATATCATTTAATAAACAGATGACCCCTCAGCTACTTATTGTTTAAAGAAACCTTCCACTTCAATTGATATTTTTTTCATGAAAAGCAAAGATGAGATAAGTAATTTAAGTTTTTTATTAAGATAATTACATGTGTTTTTCACAATTTTGACAATCAAACATGTCAATGATGTCAGGGTTGGCCCACTGGCCCTAGGCCTTGGACCCCTATGAGAGAAAGGCCCCCCAAAAGAGGGGGCATAAGTTATTATTTTTTAATATATATATATATATATATATATGAATTGTTACTTTTCCCCCCCCCTTTACTTATAAGAATGCTTGAGAAATTGAGTGATGTTATAAATACTAGCATGTAACCTCATGCATATGTATAAATATACTTAAAGATATACAATAAGATGTATAATATAATTCTTATATATATAATTTAAATACTATTGATAGTCATTTTTATATTTTATTAACTCTTTAAAAAAATTTGTTTGAATATTATTAGGTATCAAATGTAAGTTGTCTTTTTAAAAAAAAAAAAATTATGGTGAAGCATTTTTTTTTTACCATTCATTTATTTTAAACTCTTTGGTTTTTGTACTTAATAACTCATTTGGATGAATATTTATGATGTTGTCCCACATTTGATTCTAAAATTAAGAACTAAAACTCTTTAAGAATAAATAATTTAAGACACATGGTGCAAAATTGGAACTCTAATTTGAAATTCTAATTTGAGTTTCTCTCAGTTTCACCTATTATTATTATTATAGATTATAGATTACAAATTTTACTTCGGAGAGCTTAGAAATTTTAGTGTCACCATCACAAGAAGTAATCCATATATTTATTTATTTATTATCTTATTGAAGTGCAACCATTCACACTCTCTTTTATATCAGTTTGTAAGATTTTTGAAATAAAATTTGTGATAGCTTTTAGCATTTTCCCAAAAATAAAAATAAATTAATATAAATCCAACCAAATCACCATTAAGTGAATAAAAAAAAATGCTAAACTACCAAAAATTTTATTACAAAAAAATTACGAATTGATTTGGCAAAAATGTGATTGGTGTTACCGAAACAACGTAATAAACGAATTTGAATTAATTAATTTTTTTAATTGATGGCACATTATTTTGTAAGGTTTATGTAGTAAAATTTATAATATCCCAAGCATCGCTCAAGTGAATAAATCATACTAAAAGTAAGAATAATGGGTTGTTAATAAAAATTTGTAATATAAAACATTTACTAAATTGATGGTTAATAAACTAAATATTATTTAAGTGATAATTAAATATGAAAACACCCACTTAAATTTTTTCTTTAAGCCTGAAAATGTATTAAGCCAACCCTGTTTGATGTACAAGTATTTAATGTCTTTTCTTTTACTAAATATTGTTAGCAAAAAGTTCCGGATAACTAAACAATTGACCACTCATACTAGAATTGTATGAATATTCCTTAAAATAAAAATCAAGGAATTTGATAAAGAAATTCACCTGGATATATAAACGAACATTCCAATCATTTTTGTTAGAGAGATTGCACTTCATAAGCTCTGCTCTTTTTTCAGACACATATGGATTCCCTTTCCAGAAAGCATAGGGTTTTCTATCTTTCCATTTGATCTTTTTATTGCCTTCTTTTAGGGCCTCCAACGTTGTCCCCCATGGCTTTATATCGACCTCAGGCCTAACGAAGGAAAAGTTTTGTTAATGATTTTTTTGAAACCAAAAAATGAATAACTATGAAACACATGAGAAAACAAAGGAGTGCAACCCCTGTTATAATTAATATTATTATTTTATAATAACCACTAGTATATGGTGGTGCTAAATGGTGGTGCTAAATGGTTTTGGGTCGTGGTTTGCTGTGCTGTGGTGGTGGTAGTTGATTTTGGATCATGGGTTTGGTCTATTGTGGTGGTGGTGGTGGTGGTGGGTTGTGATTCCCACGGTGGTGGTGGGGAAAGTGGATAGCGGTGGTGAAAGTGGCTGGTGGTTGTTGTGGCTGGTTGCTATGAATTTTTTGTTGGGAAATTTTATTTTATTTTAAATAAGTTGTTTATGTTATTTTAAAAAAAAGCACGTAAGATGTTGGGGCTATTGTAAAATAGGCTGTTAAAAGAAATAAAGGGACTTTTTGAGATATTACAAATTAAATATTTTGAAAGGTTTGATATGGATGCTCTAAAGCTATTATTATACCGTCAACCGTGTTAGAAAATTATTATGGGGTGAATTTACTGTTTATGAGGACCTCATCTTATGGGTATACAATATTAGGTCTGTGAGATTTACAAGTGTTTGTGCGTTTAATACATATGTGAGATTTACAAGTAACTTTTTGCAATGAAATTGTAATTAAATTTAAAAAGAAACTTACCAACCCCAGAAGGACCAGTCAGGGAAGACAATGTCTAGTGTTTCATCATCCTCACAATAATTGAACACCGGTGGCACCGACGTGGCTTTAAGCCCTTGGTGGTCACGTTTTTTAATCACGGTTTCGTCCCCACAGACAAACATCAACTCCAAATCTGGGACCTTCCCAGGGTACAACCTCAGAAGCTGCAAAATTCCCCATATTGTAAAGATATCCCTAGTTTGAAATGTCCCCCTAATTTGCTCAACATAAGCCTTTCCCTTTACAATCACTAGTCTAAAAGTTGCATAATCTCTTCCCCTTTCCACCATGTCCCTCGTGATTCCGGCACTCTTCCATGGCCGTAGATCTTCGTGAATCCACCGCATGTACGCTGGACATGCCACAGGGGATGATTCCTCTTTCTCAATTGTCACCGGGTGATTGGTTGGACATGTTAAGTTCAAATTGGAGCAATTGTATGGGAACTCAACTTGGGCAGAGGACTTTTTAGGACTTAGTGTATTTGCAAATGTCCTAAATAAGTAGTTACCTGTTAAGGCAGACTTAAAAAACAATGAAGAAACTATATTTAATTAGTCAAGGAAAGTGGGGACCAAAGTGTTCAAAATTTCAAACTGAGAAGATGTTTGGTACATATGTTTAAAAATATGTGTTTTATTATTTGAAAATATGTGTAGTAATATGTGTGCATGAAGAAGTGTGTGAAAATATCTGTAATATTATATAAAAACTGAAAACATATATTTAAACAAATCTACCAAACAGTACCTAAGCTTTCGATATCCAAGATCCACAATATTGAAAGTTTTGTAAATATAGGGGAATATACCTTGAATAATTCCTAGGTTAGTCAATGGCGTGCAGCTTACGAATCTTGATTAGCAAAACGGAATAAAAAAAAGACTTCTTTTAAGGAAAAGGTGTAGTAGTCTAAAAAAATAGCACTAATTTATCCTTAGTCATAAGTTTTATCCAAGATGCCATTCGATTAGGAAGGCCATTAAAATAAAATATTATGTAATAGATGATGGGAATTGGATTCTAAAAGCAATACATACTAATATATATATATATATATATAATGGCTTTCAATTGTTTCTTTAGACTCAAGAAATTAAGAACGGGGCTAACCAATATTAACCAAAAGAACATTCACTCCCGACTAGCCATATTATTTTTGGGAAAATTATACTGACTTCCTCTAAATTTTTATTATTTTTTTTTTTCGCACTTACCTTTCCCTCATCTTAAAATAAGACACTTACCTTTCCTGATAACAACAAAATTAATAATAAAACATAAAGTGTAACACATATTATAGTTTAGAGTGCTAATTGTATATGTATTCTAAAAGTTTAAAGCACAAAAGATTGTTTGGAATATAATTTATAGTAATAAAAAAAAGTGAGTTTCTTATTTTAAACTAGATAAGAGTTAAGTATGATGATGAAAAACCTCGGCGGAAGTCAGTGTAATTTTCCTTTATTTTTCTAGTCAAATCACTGCAAGTCACTCATAACAACCATATTACATCCCACTATTTTTCACTCGGCAAGTTTTTTTTTTTTTTTGGATAACTGCCACTCAGCAAGTTGATAAAAATGCTACAGCTGTTCTCTATAGTTAGTCTTGGCAATAATGGAACCTAAAAGATAGATTCTAATAGCATGACTCATTACTCTAGTACCTTCTACCCATTTTTTATATAATAATTTTAATTTTCTCCCTCTAGTTCTATTCCTAAACCCAAGGGTCCTTTCCCTTTCTCTCCTCCTCCCAAAGCAATGGTTGACTTCGGCCCAAACTTGCCGAAGGGCAGGGTAAGAATGTAAGATAGAAAAAAACTGTAGATTTTTGGTTTAAATATTAAAGATGAGAGATGTCAGTGATTTAGGACATGACTATCAAGAGTGGGGTTGATCAATATAGACCACAATAATCATACAGGCCTTTGGTTTATGACTTCAGAAAATGAGAAAACCCTGGACACTGTAACGAAGGTTATGGTCAACAACCACGTTAAACACCTCTATGACTTTTTAAAAGAAAAAGAGATTGTTATTAACTGTGTTAATAAGCAAAGAAAAACAAACAAACTTGGTAGGATAATAGATAGCCTGGGAGGGACTCACCTTGTCAATCCAATAGACGAAGCTGATGACAAAGAAGAGGATGAAAATAGTTATGGAGACCCATCTCTTCCCAAGAGACATCGAAAAATGACCACACAACGGAGCTCCTTGACCAAAACCAGAAAACCGAATGAAAACAGGTTCCCATAAGTTGTGTGTGTGTGTGTATATATATATATATAACTTAGGTTATGCTAACAATTAGCTTTAGAGTACTCGTTAATAATTTATCTCAGAAAAGTTTTGATATTACTTTATGGGAAATCAAAAAAGTTGTTAAAATATTAATTATTTTTTTTTCATTTCCTATAAAAACTTTATTTAAATGGATTATTAACCAGTGCCATAAGAGCACTGGTTAATGAAAAAGTATCTTTAGAGTACTTGTTAATAATTCATCTTAGAAAAGTTTTGATATTACTTTATGAGAAATGAAAAAAGTTGTCAAAATATTAATTATTTTTTTTCATTTTCTATAAAAATTTTCTTTAAATGGATTATTAACCAGTGTCTTAAAAGCACTCGTTAGTATTTCCCATATAACTTATGGCATAAGTTTTTGATAATTATATTTTTTATCATTAGACTAAGAGGGCGTTTGGACTGCGCGTTGCGCGTCCACGTTTCCTCTCATCAGCGTTTTCTCTTTTTTCTTTTTTTTTTTTTGGGCCGCATAGTTTGACTCTGAGAAACAAAAAAACACTGTTGTGAACAGTGCATGCACTGTTTCATGCACTGTGCATGCACTGTTCACTCAATAAAAAATATTAAAAATGGGTCCCACGGTACTATTCACACATTTAAAAATTATTTTGCTACAGTGTTTTCAGTTTTCAGTTTCAGCAACAATAAGTTCAATCCAAACGGACCCTAAGACATCAATCGATTTTTTGTGTAGACAAAAATTGACCCTTAGATATCTCATTTAAGAATAAGTGACCGTTTAGTTGGAAGGGTAAAAAAAGTAAAAGAATAGAAAATTGTGGTGGATAAAAAATATTTTAATTTCTCTTTTTTTCTTATTTGGTTAGGAGTAGAAAAAATTGAGATTAAAAAAAAGTGAGTTTGTATAAATTTATTTATATATTCTTGTAAAAACATAATACCTAATTAAAACAAAAAAAAAATAACAAACGACAAAAAAAAAAATAGCAATAACCTAATTTATTAAAAAAAAAATCATATATAGTTAATAAAAAAAAAAACTATCATGCCCACCGCTCGAGAAATCAAAAGAATAAAAATAAATAAAAAAAAGAAAAAAAAAAGGAAGAAGAGGCAACTTCTAAGAAAGGAAAAGAAAAAAAAAAGAATAAGAAAAAGGAAGAGTCATAGTGCTCAGGAAAGCGAGAAAAAAAAAAACGACAGGAAAGAGTCGAAAAGTGACCTGTCGTCGTGGTTGGAGGAGGCGGAGATGGAGTACAGAGCGGACGTGGATGACGCATGGTACAGTGTGAGAGTGGTGGCGGAGGAAAACGACGACGTATTGAGGGTGAAGTTCTGTGGGTTCTCGGATGAGTACGACAAGATTCTGAGAGGAAGCGAGTAGAAGAACAAGAGAGACATTGACAACTTGAGCGAGTGCTTCAGACCCATTTCCGTAAAGGTCCAAGACTCTGGTTGCTCTAAAGTCTCCGTAGGCGACATCGTTAGCGCCTCCTTTGCTTTCCGTGAAGACGATGTTCGCTTCTATGATGCTCTTGTTGATGGGGTCTTCTTCTCTAGTTCTCTCTCTCTCTCTCTCTCTCTCTCTCTGGGATTGTTGTGTTTTGTGATTTTTTGAAATGGGGTTTGGGAATTACTTATGTTTTTTTTTTAATGTAAATTAATATTAAGAGTTTAATATATATATATATATATATATATATTATAATACTATTTAAGAGGCTTTCTCTGTTTGGACCTGATTTTTTTGGTTTCTAAATACTCCTACACCCCTAGATTTAAGAAGTGATAAAACTAAATGATAGTCTGGCAAAAATACATGCTTAACTTGCACTAATACATTGTCTACAAAATAGAAACACCCTATGTTTATCCAAAAAATAAAAATAAATATAAAAAAAACTAATAGTTATCCAAAAAAAAAAAATTAAATAGAAATATACACTTTTTTTTATTATATATAAGTAGATACATCTTTAACTCTCATTAAAACGTTGCCTACAAAACATGACCACTCTCCTGATGGTTACCAAATTGCTCTTTTTTTTTTTTTTTTTAGAGGTTAATAATTTGCATCCATTCTATTTTGGAATTACTATATTTTCTAATTACAAAAATACCTCAGGGTGTGATGAAAAATTATTTTACCTGCAAACGTACAATACTTATCACACCCCTAGATATTTTGTGATTGGAAAATGTAGTAATTCCAAATTATAATTTATGCAAATTATTAAATTGTACCCAAAAATAGAAGAGTCTCTGAGCACATGCTCACAAAAAAAAAAAAAAACTAAATATAAAAAAAACTAATAGTTATTAAAAAAAATAAATAAACTATATATATTGTGGGGCCTGAGAATTTGGCAACCCCGGTTCATTTTATATCCGGCCCAAGGCCCATGCCGAGGAGGGAGAAACGTCCGAGGATGATGTGTGAAAGTTTAAATTGCCAGGAACCCTGCCGAGGGCGATCCTATCCTCGGCCAACCAAGACCAGCATGTCAGCCATAGCAGCAAGGTGGAGGAACAAGTTCAGGATAAGCTGTCACCTCCACATTAAGTGTGCTCACCTAACCCCCCGGCCGCATTAATGGAGATGTGACCTCTGGACAAGGCTGCCTTGATTGCTGCAACTCACAGGATTGCTGGTAAAAGTGGCTGATGGAACGGGCGGTCAGAAGGAGGGGGCGTGGATGATCAACAAGTGGAAGAAAGAGGTTGTGAAGAAAAGGACTATATAAGGGAAAGAAACAGATCAGAAAAATGGGGAGAGAGACCGCTGTCAAGCTCCTCGGACTAGTGCCGAGGACGGACTTTGGAGGATAATCTTGGTCCGCCTTCCTTCGACGGTGGTGAACGCTACATTGGGCGTTGTCCGCTTGCTAGGGCCTAATTCTTGAACCCACTTTCTACAAATTCATTGTACAGGGCTAGTTGGGCTTGAGTCCACTCTCTCAACAGTAGAAGTGCTCAAACCTAGTCCCTACAATTGGCGCCGTCTGTGGGAAGAACTTGTGCGTTAGTAGGCGCAATGGACAGTCGTTCCTAGGTGGCTAGCTCACAAAAGGTTAACAACGACGCGTTTGCACAAGAAACAATCGTTGCAAAAGAGCAGAAGATTCAGAGAAAAGGAAAAGGGAATGAACATTGCAGCATTTTATTAAACAAAAAATAAATATATGATACAAACAGAGGCTCAGACAGACTTGTTTTAAAGCTAACTCTACAAACAAAGGCCCAGACGGACTTGTTCAAAAGCTAACCCTAAAAGAAAGGGGGCTGAGGCAGGCTTGCTTCAAGGCTACCAACAACCCCTGGGCCGGTATGGATGGTACCGGCGAGAAGAGAGGAGCAGATGCAAAAGCGCTTGATGGCCCCGCCCCATGATGTTCACTTGATGCTTCCCTAGCCTCATGATGATTGAACATTGGAGGCGGCAACACCCGGGCACCAAACATGACGTAATCTTGCGAGCCTCCATCGGCAGGTAAGCTGGGAGCGAGTCACCACTAGCTTGAAGGGCAGGCATGGACGCGCACCGGAGAGAAGCGTTATGTACTTCATGAACCTCCTTTCTAATCGCCAGGCACGATACCACCAGGATGATGCCCAAGCCTTGCCGCGCTGGAAGTCTGACGCGGACTACAATAGCAACGGCTCTCGATCGAGGGAGGAGGACCTTTGACTTACTCGCCCCCGCCCTCATCCAGAGCCATCCCATTCCATCAAGCTTTGATCACAATCCTGGCAAGGTTATTGAAGGGGCTTAGAAGGTGGGAGAATTATGTTTCCTGTTTAATTAGAGGGTTCGTGAAGGGTGGAAGGACGATTCTCCCAGAAAGCCTTATATGGAGGGTGAAGGTCGGTGAGAATTGGTCCACCCAGAATTCAAAAGAAGAATTATCAGCAACATTAATCCTTATCGAATTCCAAAGAAGCCATCAACCGCTGGATCTGCATTAATCCACGAGAATATTAATGAGGGCGCACCTCGCACACCGAAGCGTCAAGTGCAGAATGCGAACAGTCAGAAGGCGCCTCGTGATCGTAAAGGTCAGAAAATTGGAGCGGAGGAGGGGCTACCGCCACGCGTGAGGATAGAAATCCTAGCCACCCCTGTCCAGGGCAGCGCGGGGCCAAGGGTCCAGTCTGAGGAATAGCCCATTTTTGGTGAAGTAAGGCCGAAGTCGTCATCACACTAAAAGCAAACTTCCCAACCCTGAGGATAAATTCCTTCACTCCAAGCAGAAGAACACCTGGGTACTAGACTGAACCAAGGTCTCCCGTGGTCCTCGGACTCAAACCTTCGGTGAAACTAGCTACTTACAAAAGAACACCTGGGTACTAGACTGAACCAAGGTCTTGCATGGTCCTCGGACTCAAACCTTTGTTGAAACTAGCTACTTACAGAAGAACACCTGGGTACTAGACTAAACCAAGGTCTTGCATGGTCTTCGGACTCAAACCTTCGGTGAAACTAGCTACTTATAGAAGAACATAAGCGTTAGACAGAACCAAGGCCTTGCATGGTCCTCAGACTTAAGCCTATGGGAAAACTAACCACTCAAATATACCTAGGTACTAGACTGAACCAAGGTCTTGTATGGTCCACGGACTCAAACCTATGGGGAAACTAGCTACTTACAGAAGAACATAAGCGTTAGACAGAACTAAGGCCTTGCACGGTCCTCGGACTCAAGCCTATGGGAAAACTAACCACTTAAATATACCTGGGTACTAGACTGAACCAAGGTCTTACATGGTCCACGGACTCAAACCTATGGGGAAACTAGTTACTTACAGAAGAATATGAGCGTTAGACAGAACCAAGGCTTTGCATGGTCCTCGAACTCAAGCCTATGGGGAAACTAACCACTGCAAGGAAAACCTGGGTGCTATACTGAACCAAGGTCTTGCATGGTCCTCGGACTCAAACCTTCGGTGAAACTAGTTACTTACAGAAGAACCCCTGAGTGCTAAACTGAACCAAGGTCTTACATGGTCCTCGGACTCAAACCTTCGGTGAAACTAGTTACTTACAGAAGAACCCCTGAGTGCTAGACTGAACCAAGGTCTTGCATGGTCCTCGGACTCAAATCTTCGGTGAAACTAGTTATTTACAGAAGAGCCCCTTTGTGCTAGACTGAACCAAGGTCTTGCATGGTCCTCGGACTCAAACCTTCAGTGAAACTAGTTACTTACAGAAGAGCGAAAGCGTTAGATAGAACCAAGGTGTTATATGGTCCTCGGACTTAAACCTTCGGTGAAACTAGTTACATACAGAAGAGCAAAAGTGTTAGATAGAACTAAGGTGTTGTATGGTCCTCGAACTCAAACCTATGGGGAAACCAATTGCTTCACAAGACTAAGTTCTAGACAGAACCAAGGTATTGAGCAAAGCATTCAAGTACGACAAGTGAAAGGAAGCATCATTCGAAGAACTAAAAACAAACGATTGAATATATTATACAAAAAATAGTTTCGTTACAATGTCACCAAGACAAAAAGCAAAATAAAATGAAAAAGAAAGCAAGATCAAAGTGGCCCAAATCGTCAAAATAGGATAGCCCGACGAGATGGCCTACTCCCCCAACTCGGTAGACGGCTTGTCTGAGGAGTCTGTCGGAGGGTTTCGTCTGGTGCCTCAGGACCCTGGCTCGGAGGGGCTACTTCGGAGGACCCTTCCTCAGCAGGAGGGATCTGAAGGACAACAAGTGTGGCTTGGGAGTTAACTGGAGACTTCACAACATCCTGGGGCGCTTCTTGGCTACCAGTTCCTGCCCCATCCAATGCTCCATGGTGTTCAGTCTCCTCAACAGGCTTATCAGCTGAAGTTAAGTCCTCGGCAGCATTGGTCTGGCCTTCATCTGTCGCTTGTAAGGCGGAGCCCGCCTCGGGAGCGACGGAGACAACCTCGCAAATTGCGGGGGGATAATACACTCTCTTGGCCCTCCTAAGGTCAGACGAAGCCTCGATCCCCGCTTGGTTGAGGGCCTTACTCCAAGTCTGGGAGCAGTAGCACATGCATATACTTCAGGGACTTGAGCTTTAAGGGCAGCCTCGGTCTTAGCCACCCCCTCAGCAAAGGCCTCTTCCTCCGCTTGCTCTATGGAGCGCTCAGCGTCTATTCTCGTAAACACAGCTTCTTCTTTAGCCCTCACGGCCTCGTCCCTGGCGTACTCGGCAACGCTTCTCGCCCCTACTGCCTCGGCCAACTTCTGTTTTAGGTTGGCAATATGCTCTTTGGCAACCTGCAGTTGACCCTCGACATCCCGCAAGCGCCCCGTCTGGTCCTCAGCCTGTTTCATAGCGCCGGCTAGGTCAGATGCCGCGCTGTCTCTGGCCCTCGTCATCTCTTCCAAATTCTCCATTGCCTTCTTGAGATCCGCCTTAGATTTCTTGAGGGTATTCGCGGCATTCAAGTACTTGTCGCACTCTTGACCCATAGCTTTACCCTGGTTGTCGGCCTCCTCGTCCAGCCTAAAAGTGGCTTGGATAGCCTGTCAACCAAAACAAATACACCGTAAGTTAGGGACTAAGCAATAAAATCCAAACGAAGGAACAAGTATCAGAAGTCTTACCATGCCCAGGTACCTCTTAAGGTTACAGGCAACTTCTTGCCTCTTTATGCCCCCCAGCTCAGCCATGTTGACGGGGAGAAGGAGGGACCTCTCTAGGGCATCGGCTACGCTCACCCCCTCGCCCCCTCGGAAGTCCCTGAGAGTGGCGTCGTCCATCAGAGGCTTCCCATGGAGCATGGCAGCGGGCAGCCAGGCCTGGGGCTCGAACTGCTGGATGACCTTGGGGCTCGGACTGCTGGATGACGTCTTTCCCCTTACCCTGACCACCAATCCTTAGCTGCTTGGAAGGCCAGCGGGCTTCATCTTCCTCTTGGGAGGAACGAGATCTCCCCCCATCCACTGGGTCTTTGCCCTTGGAAGGCCTCTTCTTCTTCGGATCGGTGAACTCGGGCCAAGGGTCTGAGATTGACGGAGTGGAGGACGATTTGGCCTGCGTAGGCAAAGGCTTAGGTGGAGGAGGAGGAAGCTTGGGTGCGGGTGGAGGAGGCTTGGGCTGTGACTCCCTCGGCGCATCCTTCCCTGTCTTGCCCTCAAGCAAGTCAAACAGGCTGGTTTTGGGGTTGTCTCTTGAAACCCATTTTGGCCTGAATACCAATCTTTGGAGACAAAAGATCGGCTTCTGACAAATGGGGATCCCCCAAGTCACCAAAGGGATCCTCGGACAGATAGGCTTGGTCGAACGCAGCAATTTCGTCCTCGGACAAACCCAAATTGACTACTTTTCCCTCCTTTTCTAAACTCTCTCCTTCAGCCTCTGTAGTTTGATGGGATGAGGAAGAACCTGCCAACAGGACGCCCTCTGGAATGGAAGATCCCTCAGAAAACGAGAGCCCGTGCTCCACCACAGTGATTTGTCTAAGTCGAGGATCACGAGCCCTGATCACGTACTTCGGGGCCAGGAACGATTTCTGGGTCCGATCGTACCCGAGGATCTTGTGAGTAGCCCTAACTTGATCATCGCCCTCGTTCACGAAAATCTCCGCCCTGAGAACGGATTGCAAGTCTTCCTTGTTAACCAAATGGAAACGCCATTCAAAGGCGTGTGGATCTGTAGAAAGAAAAACAAAGTCCTGTCATCAACCGAACAAAGCAAATTTACAAAAAAGAAAAAGAAAAAGAAGAGGCTAGACCCTCTCCTACTCCGAGTACCCTACCTGGCTTTCCCTCTACTGTCGGGTAATGGAGACCGTCGTGCCATTCCTCTGACACAATGAGAAAATCCTGATTTAACCCCTTACTGGACTCGGGGAGGCACTGGATAAGCCGAACCCTATCGTCCCTCGTCTTCATATAGTATGACTTACTCTACAGGTGTTGGAGGTTATAGCACCAGTTTACATCATGGTGGGTTAACCTCAACCCCATCTTCTCATTCAAGGCGTCTACGCACCCTAGTATCCTAAACACATTGACAGCGCACTGGGTGGGAGTCAACCGAAAATGCCTGAGGTAACCGCTCGTCACCGGCCCCATAGGGATTCTCATATCCCCCTCTAAGAAGGCGGTTATGGGAATCACAACTTCGCCCTCTTTCCTCCTAATATACCAATCCCCTTCCTCGCAATACCTCAAGCCCACATTGCTGGGTATCTTATAATCGGCGATGAACTTCTCCATCGCCTTTTCAGACTCAACTAACTTCTTAAATCTACCTATCCCTAACAACGACTAAAAGACTCGAGAAAGAGCGAAGGACAGAAAGGAATCAAAGAAGAAATTTGTGCTACAGAAGGAAGAAAACTTATAGAAATGAGGAAAAGCTCCTTGGACAGGCTTTTTATGCTGGAAAAGGATGCTGGTTGGATTGGAATTTTGACAGGATTCAGAGCCTGTGCGCCAGAGTTCTTGAATGCAAAAATAAGGAGGCCAATCGGTTCAAACGAGTATTTATATCCTCAATTAAAGATAACCAGGCGGAGTTTCACGCCCGTAAAGGCAGGAAATCTCCACCGACTAATTACCATCACACCGTTGAACGTGGGGAGAGAAACTGCTCTCAAGCTCCTCAGACCAGTGCCGAGGACGGACTTTGGAGGATAATCTTGGTCCACCCTCCTTCGACGGTGGCGAACGCTACATTGGGCGCTGTCCGCTTGCTAGGGCCTAGTTCTTGAACCCGTTCTCTACAAATTCATTGTACAAGGCTAATTGGGCTTGAGTCCACTATCTCAATAGTAGAAGTGCTCAAACCCAGTCTCTACAGATATATACACTTTATATATATATATATATATATATATATATATATATATATAAAAGTAGATACATCTTTAACTCTTACTAAAACGTTGCCTACAAAACAGGACCATTCTCTTGATGGTTTTCAAATTGCTCTCTTTTTTTTTTTTTTTTTTTTTTTTTTTTTTTTGTAAAGGTTAATAATTTGCTTCCATTCTATTTTAGGATTACTATATTTTCTAATCACAAAAATGTGATGAAAAATTATTTTACTTGCAAACATATAATACTTATCACACCCCTAGGTATTTTGTGATTGAAAAATGTAGTAATTCCAAATTATAATTTATGCAAATTATTAAATTTTACCCAAAAAAATAGAAGAGCCTCTACTCAAAGGCTAGTGTGTGTGTATGTGTGTGTGTGTGTGTGTGTATTAATAGGCAAAACTCAAAGAAAATCTAACTTAAATTTTAAATTAGAGCCTAATTTTGTGCCATTTGTCTAAATTGAGTGTAGAAATTGAAAAGTCCAAATCCAATTAGATTTTAAATTTGATTTCAATTGGAATTCAATTTTACACTACGTGTTCGTGTAATTTTTTAATTTTTGTGGCAAGTGAATGATTGGGTGCAAAAATAGAAAAGTCTAAATCCAATTAAATTTTAAATTACACACACGCATGCACACGCACACGTGCACACACACACACACACATCCATATATATATATATATATATATATATATGTAGGGACTGAGTTTGAGCACTTCTACAATTGAGAGAGTGGACTCAAGCCTAGCTAGCCCTGTACAATGAATTTGTAGAGAGCGGGTTCAAGAACTAGGCCCTAGCAAGCGGGCAGCGCCCAATGTAGCGTTCACCACTGTCAAAGGAGGGTGGACCAAGATTATCCTCCAAAGTCCGTCCTCAACACTGGTCCGAGGAGCTTGACAGCGGTCTCTCTCCCCCCCCTTTCTGATCTGTTTCTTCCCCTTATATAGTCCTTTCTTCACAACCTTTTTCTTCCACTTGTTGATCATCCACGCCCCCTCCTTCTGACCGCCCGTCCCATCAGCCACTTTTACCAGCAATCCTGTGAGTTGCAGCAACCAAGGCAACCTTGGCTAGAGGTCACATCTCCATTAATGTGGTCGGGCGGTTTAGGTGAGCACACTTAATGTGGAGGTGACAGCTTATCCTGAACTTGTTCCTCCACCTTGCTGCTATGGCTGACATGCTAGTCTTGGTTGGTCGAGAACAGGATCGCCCTCGGTAGGGTTCATGGCAATTTAGACTTTCACACATCATCCTCGAACGTTTCTCCCTTCTCGGCATGGGCCTTGGGCCGAATATAAAATGGACTGGGGTTGCCAAGTTGTCAGGCCCCACAATATATATATATATATATATATATATATATGTATGTATGTATGTATGTATATTTATAGGTAAAGTTTAGAGAAAGTTCAATTAGAATTTGAAATTGAAATCCAATTTTGCATCATTTGTCTAAATTTATGTGGGGACCACACTATAATTATTCACTTAAGTTATATAATTTTTGTGTTGAGTGTGTTAGTGAGTGCAAAACACTAAGAATCTAATATTAATGAACTATAACATTTTTTAAAAAATCACCACACAACAAAGTTCACCACACGTTCTATCCTATTAAAAATTAGAAAAAAAATCATAAGTATTATTAAATTTAGGTAAGAATTTAATATGTGACTAATTATGTTTACTTTTAAAAAAAATAATTTGACTAATTATTTATATTTTTATGATAAAAATTGTGTTTAATTTTAAATGTATATATATGTATGCATGTGTTACATGCTATTTAAAAAAAAACATTTAACTAATTATTTATATTTTTATAATAAAAATTGTATTTAATTTTAAATGTATTCATGCATTTGCATGGATTACGTGCTAGTATATATAATGAGAAACCATTATATATTTTAAAAACGTATAGTTTAAAAAAAAAAAGTGTAAACTAATACTGTGTATAATTTGAATATCTTCTAAAATTTATAATTTAAACCATTTAATTGTGATTTTTTTAATTGTATTCATGTATATGCATGGCGTTACACACTAGTTGAATTAATTAAAATCCAGGTCAAAAAATTTCATATACATTAATACAATCATAATAAATTTATATTACTCCATCATAATTATTAAATTTTATATTTATATACTAAATTAAAGAGAGGAAAAATCATTTTTAAAAAAAAAAATTATATTATTAATTTTTTTTTATGCATTGCACGCTTTGTTGACTTAATATATAAAGAATCGAATAACACCAATTAAAAGTGAAGAAATAGTTTTCTAGATTCTAAATTTGATTTCGATTGGAATCCAATTTTGTGCCACGTTTTCATCTAATTTTTTAATTTTTGTGATAAGTGAATTATTGGGTGCAAAAATCTAAGACTCTAAATCCAATTAAATTTTAAATTACACACACACACACACACACACAAATATATAATGAGAAACCATTACATATTTTAGAATTGTATAGTTTTAAAAGAGTGTAAGCTAATACCGTCTATAATTTGAATATTTTCTAAAATGTATAATTTAAACTGTTTAATTGTGATTGTTTTTAAATGTATCCGTGCATATGCACGAAGTTACACACTAGTTGAATTAATTGGAATCCACGTCAAAAACTTTCATATTCATTAATACAATCATAATAAATTTATATTACTCCATCATAATTATTAAATTTTATATTTATATACTAAATTAAAGAGAGGAAAAATCATTTAAAAAAAAAATTATATTATTAATTTTGTTTTAATGCATTGCACGCTTTGTTGACTTAATATATAAAGAATCGAATAACACCAATTAAAAAGTGAAGAAATAGTTTTTCAGATTCTAAATTTGATTTCAATTGGAATCCAATTTTGCATCATGTGTCCATCTAATTTTTTAATTTTTGTTGCAAGTGAATTATTGGGTGCAAAAATCGAAGAGTCTAAATCCAATTAAATTTTAAATTACACACACACACACACACACACACACACACACATATAATGAGAACTATTACATATTTTAGAAACGTATAGTTTAAAAAAGTGTAAGCTAATACCGTGTATAATTTAAACATCTTCTAAAATGTATAATTTAAACTGTTTGATTGTGATTATTTTTAATTGTATCCATGCATATGCACGGGATTACACACTAGTATATATAAAATTAAAAACTTTTGACTTTTGATTAATTTGATAATATTTTTCCACATAAATTTTTTCATGTCATATTTCATTTAATATTTAAATCTTCCATTAGAATCTTTGTATATCTAATTTTATTTTGATGGTAAATAGATTATTCAGTATACAATTATAATAAATTCTTAATTGTAGAGTATTTAATTCCATATTCAATCACATTTATAATAAATTCGTAATAATTATTATCCTAGTTATCAAATTTAATATTTAGACAAAATAAAAAATTATATTATATTAGAAAAATTTGTGCATTGCATTGATTTTCAACTAGTTTATATTATAAAAGTTGGATCTCAAAACTAATGGTTGCGCAAAATAAGGGCAAGTGTCCATTTATCACTACTTATAATAATGGACAAAGTTTGGCTCTAAAAATGTTTAGAGCATTGGGCAGGTCTGTTTTTTTGTTTCCTTTTGTGCATTCCAGTGGGAATTCTTGCTCATTTGGTGATTTTTCTGTTGTTCTTTGGATTGGTTTGTTACTGTAAGTAGTACCTGAAAATATAGACTGCAAAGCGCATATAAATATGATGATAATTTTATTATTAAAATCTTATAAACTGTAGTAAAAATGAATATGATTAATACGAGATCAACGATATAAAAAATATTAATGAATTATGATTACTATTAGTTGTGCTATTATTCCTGATCAAAACTCTTTCTTTAGGCAGGTGTAATGTGAAATATTAGTATTAAAATGAGTCTTGTAACTTAAATAATTAGTATCTTTTGGTGTTTCTAATGGACGTGTCTAGCATTCAATCCCTTTCTCCTCTAAACTATCAAATTATCAAATAGTAATAGAAATCAAATCATGACCCTCACCATATAGAGTCTAATCTAATCTAATCCAAAATTATTGTTGACAAAACAGGGGATGAAATTATTGAAGCATCTAGAGAATTTTCATCCAAAAAAGCAAGTCCACAGAACTAACCTTCAATTGTTGCTGTTTCTAAAAAAAAAAAAAAAAAAAACCTTCAATTGTTAGTGTCTTTCTTATACCCACTTCTTATGTGTGATTTGTGTATGAAAGCGAAACTCCTCTCTAGCTATGTCTTGTAGTTTCCATCAATAAAAAAAACTCTTTTTGAGCCTCAGCCTAAGTGAGGACAAGATTGGCAAGTCTAGTACACTCCATTGAATGTGTTCATATCACTTGCTAGTCCAAAATTATCCCTCACTGCTCATTAAGTAGTTGACTATTCTTAAGGCAGTTTAGTCTTTTTTGGTGTTAAGTTGCCCCTAATTGAAGGGTCCAAATCAATGTTATATTACTTTCTTCTTCTTTTTTTTGGTTAGGGGGGGTGGGGTTGTCATATAACATTAACTACTTAAATCAGACCCCAAAGCATCTTGGGAAAGTCTAGAATAACAAAATCAAAAGGGCAGGAACAGCCTTCCTTGGCAAGCTTGTCCGCAACTTTGTTGGCTTCTCGGTACACGTGGTTAACCTTGAAGTGCTGGAACTGATTGGGGAGGAACCGGCAGTCATTTAAGAGGGGAGAGCAAGCTCTGTTAGAGTTTTTATTACTTTTCTACTTACAAGCCAATTGCTCTCCCCAACACCGCAGACTGCGACAAAAGTAGCAGTCATATGTAAAAAGGTCAATTCCAATAGGGCTGGTGCATTGGGTATTTGATAGAAGGGTGATTACAGCAAACTTACTTGTAGTTTAATTGAATTCACATAGCATATACGTGATTTGAAAGTTGATACATCACTTATCTAAGGATTTGCTCCATTTTTCTCATGTAACCCATATTTGTTAAAAATTTGGCTATAAACTTGGTTTTGGCATTGGCTATAACTTCAACTAAAAAATTAATATGACTACATATTTTGAAAATTCAATCGTCGGCTTATAAGTTCTTTATATCCTTAACACGCAATCAAATTTCATATTAATCAAATGTTATTTACTATTCAATCTATAAACTTATATTTTATGTATAATTTTAGACTACCAAAAATTGAAATTGAAATATTTAATTTAAATTTCAATAAAAAATCTCTATGTTCGTTTTTATGCATAAAAACGAACATAGAGATTTTTTTTTTTAAATTTTTTTTTTTGAGGAAACATAGAGATATATAATTAGGAACATTAAGATGTGAGTTTAATAAAGTTTTAATGGAAAATTATTGAATACTCCGAGAGTACCATAAATGCGTACTCCCTCCCTCTCACATGAATTGTTGGTCCCACCATAAATTTAATTAGTGAGACCTACTATTATGTGAGAGGGGGGAGTACGCATTTATAGTACTCTGAGAGTATCCAATAATTACTCGGTTTTAATTTCTCACATATAAATCATTAATGAGTGAACATTTATGGTAAAAAAATTAACCTATATAATTAATGTGGAAATAAATTACAAATACTATTACTTTTTGCTTTTTCTTTATTAAAATAATCCTAACATTTAATGAAAGTTGAAACACAAAAAAATGCATTTATTGCTTTTTGTTTAGATTTTTCCAATACTTATTTTCCCACATTTCCACTTGCTTTATGGATTTATCCTTTCTCTCAAGAAAACCTTGTAGTGAGGAAGGATCATAAGAGCATCCACATCTGATTTCTATATCCTATCCTATTTTATCATCTCAAAAAGCAACTTTATCAATTATACAATACAATTTTCCAATTCTCCAACATCCCAAATTTTATTCTCAATTCTACTCATTAAAATAATATTTCTACCGCAATAAAATATTAATATCTCACAATTATCACTGTACAATACAACACATTATTTTTTTTATTTATTCTTTTTCTCTTTCTTTCTGCTCAAGAACCACCATCATGGCCACCACCGCTGCACACCACCACCACCACCGGCAACCAATAATCTACCATCAACACTAAAAAAAAAATCCAGAGAAAAGACCAGAACACTGCCCTCCGTCCATCAAAACCACCACCACCACCCTCTCCGCCCATCAACACCACACAAAAAAAAAAAAAAAAAAAAAAATCTAGAGAAAAGACCAGAACACTGCCCTCCGTCCATCAAAACCACCACCACCACCCTCTCCGTCCATCAAAACCACCACCACCACCCTCTCCGCCCATCAACACCACAAAAAAAAAAAAAATCCAGAGAAAAGACTAGAACACTGCCCTCCGACCATCAACACCATCAACACCACCACCACCCTCCCTCTCCGCCCATCAACACCACAAAAAAAAAAAAAAAAAAAACACAGCAACCCACGGTCAAAAACCAGACCCACCACCGCCGAAGCTCGAAGGAAGCGGATTCGCCGATCAACGCCGATCAACGCCGATCCTTGAAGGAAGCTCGAGACCCACCACTAGCTAGATTTGGTACAACGCCGATCAACGCCGATCATGGTACAACGCCGATCCAACGCCGATCGTGGTAGACGATCCAGCGCCGATCCTCTCCGATCATGGTAGACGATCTAGCGCCGATCTATAGAGTTGCCGGAGAGTGAAGACGTTGAGAAGAATCATAGAGCAAGAAGAAGAGAGAGCAGAAATAAAGAGAGAAGGAAGAGAGAAATGAGAGAGGAGAGAGAATTTCCCGATTAAAATGAGAGAGGAGAGAGAAATGAGTGTATTAAAATATATTTTTTTTTATAACATTGAGCTACAGTATCATCTTACATTTGAGATGGTACTGTAGCAAAATCTCAAAAAAAAAATTGGCATTTGACATATGCCCTCCCAGTTGCTGTGTAGTTTTGGGGCTTAAATGCCAAATATTCTTAAGATTTGGCATTTACAAACCCCACTGCTGATGCTTGAGGCAAGGTGCATGGGGTTAAATCACTATGAGACTTAACCATGGACTCAACCATGAATTTCTCCCATGTACCCTTAGCTGGGCAAGCCATCATTTCTGAACATAGCTCAACCGCTCTTCGAGGTATAGATGGTTTGAATTTCAAGAGCTTTGCGTATTCATTTAACAAATGAAACATGTAGTCATATACGTAGTCCATCTTTAGATCCTCCTGTATGAAGTTACTTGCCACTTCTCCTATGGCTTGAGCCTGCTAAGTTTACAAAAATCATAGCAGTTGAAAATATAATAAATGATTTTGTTAAAATGAATTTAAATTAGTGAAAAAAGCAAAAGCATTTTCAGAAAACTTAAAAGGTAAAAATAGGGATATACAAATCCTCTGTACCATTTTTTGTATTCCACTAATCATGTCATGTATTTGATTTTTTTTTCCCCACATTAAACTTCGACTGTTTTATAAGGAAGACAAGCAAATGCATAACAAGTTGTGCTTGATGGAATATAAATTGAAACACAAAAATTAGTATAGAGAATTTGTATTCATTATAGAACTTTATATTCTTTCATTAGGAATTTATTGCATTTGTATACAGAATTACATATTAATATAATGTAGTAAGATTAATAAAAGGTTTAAACATGAAATAAAAATAAAATTCTATTAAAAATATATACATTCGTCCTCAAAAAAAATCATATTATATATAATAAAAGTTGGGCTTAGACGCCATGGTTGCGCCAAGTGGCGACACCAAATTGCAGAAATTAAATTTTCTTAGATTTTTAGATTAAAAATATATATATATATATATATATATATATATATATAAGTTTTCTTCAACTATAATTTCTAAGTGGATAAAAAACTTAATTTGATTGAAAGAAGGAAGGATAAAGTTCTATTCAATTAATATTGCTTCACATGGTGCTAAAAATCGTGCTTAATTTGTTCTTTTCTTTAGTTTATTTTGTCTAAGGCTACAACGTAGTGTTTAGAATTTTAAAACAAATTAGACGAATCTTAATCATGTGAATAGTACCATCATGTAATCAAATTTCACATGGCATCAATATTATCAATTTTGCTAGAATAAAAGAAATTACCGTGACAAGCACATGGTATTGTGTTGGCTTAGGAGTGGGTGTTAGAGCAACGTAGTGTTTAGAATTTTTTTTTTTGTGGAGAAAGTAGTGTTTAGAATTTTAGTTTATAAAATTCTATTAAATTAATATTAGCTTTAGACTTTTTGTTCATATAAAATTTCTCAATGTGGAGTGTGTGTGTGTATATATATATATATATCAAATAATTCATAATTAATACCCATTGTAGGGACTGGGTTTTTGGTTGCCCAAGCCCAATGGACACGGGTCAAAAGCCCAACGAACCCCGCAATGAATTTATAGAGAGTGGGTCGAAGGTCTAGGCGCCGGCCAGCGCTCCAGTGGCGTGAACTTCGGTCTCTTTTACTTAAAGAAAAAGACTTAGCACAATTTACAACTGGGATGGGCTCCTCGGCCATGGGCCGAGGAGGCTCTTGCCCTGTTTTCTCTCTTTTCCTTTCTTTCTTTAGAGTTCCCTATTTTTTCTTCCCTCCTTTCCCTTTTTTCAGGAGGGATTCCCTTACATTATATACCCCTTGCCCAACCAATCCTAGCCCTACACTTGTTGAGTGATCATGACCTTTGCTCAGGTGCTTGTCCCATCAGCCGCCTTCCCAGTCTCTTTGGGAGTCGCGGCAACCAAGGTGACACTGGTGAAGGTCCTTTCCTCATTAATGCGGCTAGGGCGGTTGTCAGGTGCGTTTAGTGTGGAGATGACCGCTTGCTGCGAACATGTTCTTCAAACTCTCGGACGTCCGATGATGAGGTCATCCTCGGACTTGGATGTCTCCTCGGCTCGGGCCTTCGGCCCAGGAATGAAGTGGGCTGGGCCGTGGGATTATTTGGCCCCACAATAGCCCCTCAAAATTTTGCTGTCCGCGTCCTCAGGCGGAGAGGAGGATTTTGATGTCCTCGGGCACGCGTCATGTACCGTTGAGTTTGGCCCTCTGGGGGTACTAGAGTCTTTTCGCCTGCCTCAGAAGCGTTACCGACGCCTTGAAGGGCGCGACGTGCCCTTCATTAAATCCTGACGGCTTTGTGCTCCCCACGTTCAACGGGAGGATGTCAATCGAACGGTGGGGATTTGCCTAACGGTTGGGGGTGGGAAAACCCGCTCTGTTCCTTGATTTTAGGGTATAAAGACCCATTTGAAAGTCCAGTTCCTCTGCTTCTTTGCACTCAAGAGTCTACATCTCCAGCATAAAAGACCTATCCGAGGAGCTTCTACACCTTTCTGTAAGTCACTCTATCTCCCTTTGAACTTTCTCCTTCTCCTTCTTTGCCTCTTTTTCGTTTGCTCCCTCTTAGCTCGTTTAGGCTTTATTTGGGATGGGTATTTTTAAGAAGTATGTCTTCACTGAGGAGGCGATGGAGAAATTTATCGCCGACTACAAGATACCGGCCAATGTGGGCTTGATGTATTGTGCGGAGGGTGAGTGGCGCTTTCGGAGGCAGGAGGGTGAGGTAGTGATTCCCATTGTTGCCTTCGTTGAAGGTGGCATGAGGATACCCATAGGTCCGGTGATGAGGGACTATCTGATGCACTTCCGGCTAGCCCCCACTCAGTGTGCCATCAACGTCTTTAGGGTTCTGGGCTGTGTGGATGTCCTAAATGAAAAGATGGGCCTGAGATTGACCCACCATGATGTCAACTGGTGCTATAATCTCCAGTGCCTGAAGGGTGAAACTTACTATCTGAAGACCAGGGATGACAGAGTCCGGCTCATTCAGTGTCTCCCTGAGTCCAGCAAGGGGTTGAACAAAGACTTCCTCATCATGTCTGGAGAGTGGCATGATGGCCTTCACTGCCCGACGACGGAGGGGACCCCAGGTGGGCAGTGGGAAAATGGAGAGAGAGAGAGGGTTCTAGGACCCTAATCAGTTTCATCTTTTCTCTCGTCCCTCTTTCTTGCATTGTTTGGTTTCTAATGTGAATGTGTTTCCTCTTGCAGATCCGCACGCCTTCACGCGCCACTTCAGCCTAATCAACCGGGAAGACTTGCAAAAGGCGCTGAGGGCAGAGGTTTTTGTGAACGACGCCGATAATCAGGTTAGGGCCGCTCACGAAATTTTGAAATACGACCCGGCTCACAAGTCATTTGCGGTGCCGAAGCACGTGATCAGAGCAAAGGATCCTCGGCTTCAGAAGATAACTGTGACCGAGGACGGGTTTCGGTTCCCTGAGGTGCCCTCCACATCAGAAGGCGCAATACCTGCGGGTCCCTCCTCCTCCCTTAGAATCTCGGAACCCGCCGAAGTAGGCCCTGAGAGGGAAGTGGAGGTTGCTGATTTTAGCCCCGCCGAGGACGAATTTAGCGTGTTTGATCAAGCTCACCAGTCCGAGGACCCTCCAGGAGATTTGGGTGACCCTCGTCTGACCGAAGCGGATTTCTCAGCGCCCAAGTCCTCCTCTCGGCAGAAAATGGGCTACAAGAAGAAGCCGCAAGTTAGCTTGGCGGAACTGATCGAAGGCCAGCCGGGAAAAACTAAGTCGGAGCTTCCTCCTCCTTCTCCAAAAACTCGTTCTGCACAGGGCAAGTCGGCTTCTACCCAATCGGGGCTTCCTCCCTCTCTGCCCAAGACGAGTCTGCCTTTTGGACGTGAGCCCTCTGATCCCAAGCAGAAGAAGGATAAGGGCAAGAGGCCAGCCGAGGAGAGGTCCGAGTCCCCACGGGAGGAGGGTGATGATCGGCGGCCGTCCAAACAGTTGAAGATAGGCTCCCGAGGCCAGGACAAACAGGTCGAAGACCAGCCCGAGCCTCAGGCCTGGCTTCCTACCCCCATGCTCCGCGAGGCGCTGCTAAGGGAAGACTCCTCCCTCAGAGATTTCAACGAGGGTGAGGGCACATACGTGGCCGACGCGGTGGAGAGGTGCCTGTTACTCCCAGCCGACATGGCAGAGCTGGCGACTATGAGGAGCAGGGAGGTCTTCCTCTGCCTCAAGCGGTACTTGGGGATGGTAAGCCCCTCAATACTTGTGACTTTTCCTAGTTGTAGCTCTTCCTTTCCGCTTTTTGGTCTCAGCTGATGGCGTATTTGTTTTGTTGGACAGGCCGTTCAGGCTACTTATAGGTTGGAGGACGTGGCCCATGACCAGGGGAAAGCCATGGAGGTGGAGCGCGAGAAACGTCTGGAGGCCACTCAGGTTCTTAAACACTCTGAGGCTGATCTATCCAAGGCCCGGGAGGAGCTGAGTGCGATGACCAGTGCCCGGGACGCTGCCCTGTCCAGTCTCGCCGGTTTTCAGAAGCAGGCCGAGGATTACTCGAAGCGCCTGGCTGAGGTGGAGGAGCAGCTGAAGACTGCAAAGGGGTTGCTTGCAGATTTGCCCAAGAAGGTGGCTGCCGCCGAGTCGGACAAGAAGGCAGCCGAGTGGGCGAGGGAGGAGGCCGTGAGGGCCAAGTTTGAGGCTGACCAGGGCAGGGAGGAAGCCCTGGCCGCTAAGAAGGAAGCCGAGGAGGAGGCTTACGCCGCGGGAATGGAAGAGACAGCCGCAACATTTAGATCTGAAATCCCCGGGTTGTGCAGGCGCTACTCTGCCGAGGTTTGGAGGGAGGCTCTCAGGCAGGCTGGGATCGAGGCCTCATCCGACTTATGGAAGGAGGAGAATGTGTACTACCCTCCTGCCATCCGCGAGGCTGCTCCAAGTGGCGCTGAGGCCGAGGAGGAAACCGGCACTGCTACGGGTGAGGACACATTAACTGCTGAGCCCGTGGCTGAGCCCGCCCAAGGAAGTGACCCTTCCAAGGTGGCAGAATCGGGTGAGGGCCCCGTTGGGGAGGCGCCCCAGGAGGCTGTGAAGTCTAGCGCTGGAGCTGGAGCTCCTGCTGCTGAGGAGGCAGTTATTCCCGCCTCGCCTTCGCAGGCCGTCCCCTCTGGCCAAAGCTCAGAAAGCCTTGAAGCTGCTATGGTGCAGCCCCCAGCTGAGGGAGGAGTATAAGTGAGTGGGGCAGGCCCTCTGACCCTGTTGTCTTCCTGGTCCTTTGTATTTTCTTCTTTTTTCTTTTGGCTTTGTGACTGTAATGTGGTACTCACCATGTAATATTTGTGAACTTAATGGAATGCGAGTTTTATTCCTTTTCCTGTTTGTTGTGATTGTTTGTTTACTTGCACGTTATTCGTTCTTTCTTTACTTGTGTAATTTTATCTTCAATTGCATCTCGGCCAGTCGCGGCATCAATTGTTGCAGCGAGGGCATGTATGCTCGAGTGGGCCCATCTTTCCCTAAGGGCCGGGTAGAAAATTCTTTAGGTTGACGCTTAGGTTCCCCTAGATGTGGTTGACTTCCCCATAAGCTTGAGTCCGAGGACCGTACAGTGCTTTGGGTTCTGTCTAACACTTAGAATCCTCTGAAGTAGTTAGTTTCCCCATAGGTCTGAGTCCTGGGATTATGCAGCGCTTTTGGTTCTGTCCAACACCCGGAATCCTCTAAAGGAGTTAGTTTCCCCATAGGCCTGAGTCCTGGGACCATGCAGTGCCTTGGTTCTGTCTAACTCTTAGGATCATCTAAGGTAGTTGGTTTCCCCGTGAGCCTGAGTCCGAGGACCGTGCAGAGCCTTGGTTCTGCCTAACACTTAGGTTCATCCGAAGTATTTAGCTTCCCCGTGAGCTTGAGTCCGAGGACCATGCAGAGCCTTGGCTCTGTCTAACGCTTGGCATCTGGAGCGGTTAGTTTCCTCATAGGCCTGAGTCCGAGGACCATGCAGTGCCTTGGTTCTATCTAACGCTTGGCATCTGGAGCGGTTAGTTTCCCCATAGGCCTGAGTCCGAGGACCATGCAGTGCCTTGGTTCTGTCTAACGCTTGGCATCTGGAGCGGTTAGTTTCCCCATAGGCCTGAGTCCGTGGACCATGCAGTGCCTTGGTTCTGTCTAACGCTTGGCATCTGGAGCGGTTAGTTTCCCCATAGGCCTGAGTCCGAGGACCATGCAGTGCCTTGGTTCTGTCTAACGCTTGGCATCTGGAGCGGTTAGTTTCCCCATAGGCCTGAGTCCGAGGACCATGCAGTGCCTTGGTTCTGTCTAACGCTTGGCATCTGGAGCGGTTAGTTTGCCCATAGGCCTGAGTCCGTGGACCATGCAGTGCCTTGGTTCTGTCTAACGCTTGGCCTCTGGAGCGGTTAGTTTCCCCATAGGCCTGAGTCCGAGGACCATGCAGTGCCTTGGTTCTGTCTAACGCTTGGCCTCTGGAGCGGTTAGTTTCCCCATAGGCCTGAGTCCGAGAACCATGCAGTGCCTTGGTTTTGTCTAACGCTTGGCCTCTGGAGCGGTTAGTTTCCCCATAGGCCTGAGTCCGAGGACCATGCAGTGCCTTGGTTCTGTCTAACGCTTGGCATCTGGAGCGGTTAGTTTCCCCATAGGCCTGAGTCCGTGGACCATGCAGTGCCTTGGTTCTGTCTAATGCTTGGCATCTGGAGCGGTTAGTTTCCCCATAGGCCTGAGTCCGAGGACCATGCAGTGCCTTGGTTCTGTCTAACGCTTGGCATCTGGAGCGGTTAATTTCCCCATAGGCCTGAGTCCGTTGACCATGCAGTGCCTTGGTTCTGTCTAACGCTTGGCCTCTGGAGCGGTTAGTTTCCCCATAGGCTTGAGTCCGAGGACCATGCAGTGCCCTGGTTCTGTCTAACGCTTGGCATCTGGAGCGGTTAGTTTCCCCATAGGCCTGAGTCCGTGGACCATGCAGTGCCTTGGTTCTGTCTAACGCTTGGCATCTGGAGCGGTTAGTTTCCCCATAGGCCTGAGTCCGAGGACCATGCAGTGCCTTGGTTCTGTCTAACGCTTGGCCTCTGGAGCGGTTAGTTTCCCCATAGGCCTGAGTCCGTGGACCATGCAGTGCCTTGGTTCTGTCTAACGCTTGGCATCTGGAGCGGTTAGTTTCCCCATAGGCCTGAGTCCGAAGACCATGCAGTGCCTTGGTTCTGTCTAACGTTTGGCATCTGGAGCGGTTAGTTTCCCCATAGGCCTGAGTCAGAGGACCATGCAGTGCCTTGGTTCTGTCTAACGCTCGGCATCTGGAGCGGTTAGTTTCCCCATAGGCCTGAGTCCGAGGACCATGCAGTGCCTTGGTTCTGTCTAACGCTGGGCCTCTGGAAATAGGGGTTTGTCCTCGGTTTGCTTTACTGGGGACGATTCCTCCTTCGGACGGCTCATGATCTTGCACGTGGCATTGATCTCATCTCCATCTCGAGCCCTCATCTCTGTCATTTGCGAAGCGTCCCTTGGCCGTTCGTGTTCCGCGCCTGACGCTTCGGTGCGCGAGACGCGCCTTCATTAATGGCCTCGTAAATCCCCAATAGCTCAACGGTTTGCGGCTCCTTTGGAATCTGGCCACTTCATTACTATCCAATGCTTCGTTAACCAGTTTTTCGAATTCTGTGTGGATTAACTCCCACCTACCTTCATCCTCTATATAAGGCCCCCCTGGGGGAATGGTTTCTCTTCATTCCATGAACTTCTCAACCCAACCAGAAAGAAGATACCCCTTGAACTCCCCATGCCCCTTTAACAACCCCCCCGGGATTGTGACCGGAGTTAGGCGATATGGGGCGGCTTTGGATAGACATGAGAACATCCGTGCCAAGAGCCGTGGTGGCCGTAGCCCCCACTGGGCTTCCGGTGCGGCAGGATCTAGGCGTAACCCCGATGGCGCCATGCACGGCGGCCTGGAGGGATATCGTTGAAGTACCTAACGTCCCTCCTCAGGGCACACCCCCGACGGAGGAGACATGCGAACTCACATTATGTGCGGCGCCCGAGTGTTGCCGTCTCCAACGGCCAACGTTCGTGGGGGTTGGAGAGAATCAAGGGAACATCATGGGGGAGGGCGTCCCGGAGCCCCTGCACTTGCTCCTCGCTTTGTTCAAGCTCTCAGCCCCCTTCCACCCCCTTATTGTCAAGCTCTCCCATTCTCTTTATGCCAATAAGGGGACGAGTTGACATCTCCCTCTAGCTAGTTTTAGGTTGGGTCCGCCTGGGCCTCTGATTGTAGGACTAGCTGGTAGGAACAGTTGTAAAACAAGCCTGCCTAAGCCTCTGATTGTAATCTGTGACTCTTTTTTTTTTTTTGAGTAATATCAAGTACTTTTCTTTTCACTGTTGAATCTTTTGTCTTCAAGCTTTTATCTTTCTGCAACGCTCTTCTTTTTGACAGTTTTTTTTTTTGCACCACCGCCGATCTTCCATGGAACGGTTGTTTAGAACAGTCGCCTGTTGCGCCAACTGGTGCACTAATCCTTCCCACAGACGGCGCCAATTGTAGGGACTGGGTTTTTAGTTGCCCAAGCCCAATGGACACGGGTCAAAAGCCCAACGAACCCCGCAATGAATTTATAGAGAGTGGGTCGAAGGTCTAGGCGCCGGCCGGAGCTCCAGTGGCGTGAACTTCGGTCTCTTTTACTTAAAGAAAAAGACTTAGCACAATTTACAAATGGGATGGGCTCCTCGGCCATGGGCCGAGGAGGCTCTTGCCCTGTTTTCTCTCTTTTCCTTTCTTTCTTTAGAGTTCCCTTTTTTTTCTTCCCTCCTCTCCCTTTTTTCAGGAGGGATTCCCTTACATTATATACCCCTTGCCCAACCAATCCTAGCCCTACAATTGTTGAGTGATCATGACCTTTGCTCAGGTGCTTGTCCCATCAGCCGCCTTCCCAGTCTCTTTGGGAGTCGCGGCAACCAAGGCGACACTAGTGAAGGTCCTTTCCTCATTAATGCGGCCAGGGCGGTTGTCAGGTGCGTTTAGTGTGGAGATGACCGCTTGCTGCGAACATGTTCTTCAAACTCTCGGACGTCCAATGATGAGGTCATCCTTGGACTTGGATGTCTCCTCGGCTCGGGCCTTCGGCCCAGGAATGAAGTGGGCTGGGCCGTGGGATTATTTGGCCCCACACCCATCATACGGTTCTTTTGTGCTATTCTTCTTTTCTTCTACCTACAATCTTTATTATTCTCTTCTTTTACCTACAACTTACAACTACGTATTTGTTGACTCTACTTTTTTTTTCCCATCAAATTGAATATATTTTATGTGTATTTGTTTAAGTTGATTTCCTTAAGTTTAATCCAATTTAGAGAATTGTTGCAGATTGTCAATTGATTTTTTTTTTTTTTTTAATAATGTTAGTGTAGGGTCTGTTTTCGTAGCCCAAGCCTACTAAGTGTGGAATATGAGCCCAACAAACCCAAACCAATAAATTTGTACAGCGTGGGTGAAAGAACTGGGCCGGATATGGATTAAACAAAAGTTGGCTGTTGTATAGGAAAATAATCTAACATGCAATCACGTAAACACCATGAAGGATTTGGGATCCGAAGAGGAATTTTATTGAATGTACTTAGGTTACAGATTCCAGAGCTACAGTAAAGTAATTTTTGCTCTTCTTTCTCTCCTTCTCCGATCCCCTCTATCAGGGGCTCCCCTTCTTTATATAGCCTATTTCCTATACATCCCAACCGTCCACTTGTCTTTCATCTGCTATCACACTCGAGTGTAGGTCACATCAAACATCTTCTTTAGCTTTTGGGAGTGGCGGTAGTTGAGGTTGCACTGTTCAGGGGTCTTCTCCACATTAATGCGGCCAGAGAAGTTGCTGCAGGGTATTAAATGCGGTGGTGGCAGCTTTTCCTTGAGATATTTCTTCATCCTTGTCATCCCCAGGAATGCCCAGAGCTTATCTTTGTCACCAAGATTGCCAGGAAGGGCACTCGGGCTTTCTGTACGTTTATTTAATCAGAGTTATTTGTATCCGAGGAGTAAAACCTCCTCGGAAAATGGTGGTCTCTTCGGATTGTACCCACCCGCCATCTTTGGATTCGCTACCCGTAAGTAAACTCTATCCCAGCCCGTTAGTACTCTTTGGACATGAAGTGGTCTCAAAAACAGGGCCCCAGGCCCAGTTGGTAAATCTGGGCTTTTACCCCCCACAGTTAGTTTGATTGTTTAGAAATTATATAAGAAATTGAGCTTTCATGTCTAATTAACTAAGAAATTAATTTTTGAGTCCAAACATAATAAAACAACAAAATATATAGTCAATATTTTCTTTTTTCCTTTTCTAGGGTTTTCTTTTCTTCTTGGCAAATAGAGCTAATATTTAAGCTTTTCTAGCCTTTTCTTTTCCTTTTTGTGTTTTGTGGTTATAGATGTTGAATGTTTTTTAATTGTTTATATTTATATTTATGTTTTTTAACATACTTTTAAAAAAAAAAAAAAAATCTCTAGAAGCAACTTTAAAAAGAAAAAGAAAAAGAGACCTAATATATGTAGGACTTGGCCGAATATTAAACCACCGACACCAAGAGAAAGCGACTATTTTCTCTTCTCCTATAATTTCTAAATGGATATGGACACTCAAGTAAACCAACAGTATTGGACGCATAATGCTAAAAAGAAGGGAAGATTTTGATGAACACAAAAACTTAATAATTTAATAATAATATATCTATATCTTCTTTGGATAGAAATACACCTCTCTTAAGGGGGGGGGGGGGGGGGGGGGGAAACAATTTAGATAGACACACAGCTATTTCAGCTTTCTTTTAATATATATATAAACTTTAAACTCTACCTTTGACATGTAGAAGAAAAGTTTGATACATATGATATAAAATTAGTTTTTTTTTTTCCTTATAAAAATTTTAAATGTCCCATTAAAAAAAAGTTTAAACGATAGAATTAGAGTTCTACATAAATTAATGAGTTTATTTTTTATTTTTTTTAAACCACGTTAATTTATGAGTTTGAATAGCACACATAATGGTATGTAGCATATGGTGATATATATATCGAGTGTAATATTTCATTTTTTGTTGTTATTTAAAATTTTTTGCAAATTTGTTTCTTAAAAACTCTATATTAACATAGACTTCAAGAAGTTTAGGGTATTTGATTTTTACTTGGTTTCCTTTTAGGTGGAGTGTATATATATATATATATATATATATATATATATATACACGGTTATTAGGTGTTTTTTTCATTCTCCAACCTATTGTATGGTCTCTTGGTTTAGTCTTCCATTCTTCTATCTACAGCACCAACAAAGGTATGTATTTGTATACTATGATTTGTTTTTATTATTATAATCAAATTGAATAGGTTTTTGTTTAATTATTATAAAATTTTTTATTTCTCAATTCTCATCATATCTCAATGCTAATGAAGTTATTTACTTCTCAATTCTCATCATATCTTGAAAGTTATTTTCAATTATCAATGCAAACTTATTCCCAAGGTTTTAACTTTTAGTTTTTTTATTAAAAAAATATTGAAGTTTTTGTGTATATATAAACCCTCCTTTTCTTTTGTAGGGTGAAACTTGCCCAAGTTTTGGTGTCTCCTCCCCATCTTTCAAAGACAAAAATTAAATTATCATGTGAGTTTCTCCACTTTCATTTTTTAAAGTTTAGTCATTTGGATTGTTTTTGACTATTGAATTAAGGTTACCAAGTAAATATGCTTTCAATTATTATTTTTGGATTGTTTATAATTATTGAATTCAAGGTTTTTGCATTTTTATATGCAATGGTGAGAACTTAAGCTTTAAAGCTTAATATATATTATGCAAACTCCCTAAACACTTTTTTTTTCCTTAGAAAAAGAAAAGAAAAGAGAAAGAGTTACATAGTTATTTATCATCTTCCATTACTAGACTTATATTTGATTTTTTTTTTAATATTATATAAAAACCTTAGTCTTACACAATATGCATTCATTAAGAAAAGAAAAGAAAAAGAGTTATATAGTTATCTATCATCTTCCATTACTAGACTTATATTTGATATTTTTATTATTATATAATATCCTTAGTTATACACAATATGCATTCATTATATAACCCAGCGTAAAAGATTACTTTATTTTCATTATTTAATTTTAATTAAATTAATAAAAAATTTCATCAGTCTACATATTATTCTTAATTAAGCCGTGCATCGCATGAGCATAGTTCTAGTTATATATATATTAGAACAATAATGTCAAAAATTGTTAGGCTTTAAAAGCTAATTTGACATAATATCATAAGATTAATCAAAAGTCAAATGATTTTGATATTATATATATCATCATAGATTTTTCAATCTAACCAACTTGCTGGAGTTGAGAAATCTCAACCCAAGGATGATAGATTTAAAATCAACCCAACCAACTTGTAAGAATTCAAATTGGGTTGTGTGTCGTTGAGTTTGCACCATTTCGTTGTGCCTAATTAAAAAAATAATGTTTCATTGAACTATGCAACTCCATTATTTAATAAATAATTGTACCTTGTATACTTATGACTAATATTCCAACGTCATCAAACAAAGTCCCAAAATAGCAAAATAAATTAAAGTAATAAATTCAGCAGAAGTCTCATAATTCAAAATAAATCAAGCGAGCAATTTTAAATTACATATTTATATTTAAAAATAAAATCTAATAGTGTAGGTTGGGTAAGTTACTCAGGGTACGTTTGGTATGCTATAATAACTCCTATAATAGAATAGTTATTCATGTGTAATAACAATTCGGTCATTTGGTTGCATCTTTATTACATAGATTAGTTATTACATTGGAATAACTATTCTTTAAATTGAAGAATAGTTATTCCTCTTTAAAATGGATGTAATAGATATTCTTTAGTGCATATAATAGGTTTTAAAATTAATATATATAAAGTTTCCTTATACATCATCATTTACAAGCTTTCCATATGTAATAACCAAACTTATGAACAGTAATAGTTATTCCATTACAATGTTTTCTCTTCCTAGTAATAAAGATTACTATTATTAATGTAATTTACATTTAGTGTACCAAACGTACCCTTAGATTGAAAATTTTTTCAACATGATTTCCACACAACTCTAGTTCGGAAAAAGAAAAAGAAAACAAATCAAGTTATCGACCCATGTAAAAAAATTCAAATTGTTGGGTTAGATCGGTCCATTGGAATGGTGGATGCGCAACCCTTATGACCTATTTGGATGTTTAAAAAATGAGGGGGAGTAGAGAAGAGGGAGAGAGAGTAATTCAATTACCTTGTTTGGAAGTTTTTTAAGGAAAGAGGGGGAGGGTTTTGGAGGGGTTTCAATTACCTCTAACCCCTCATTTTTAATTCCCCCAAATTGGAGAGATTTGGAGGAAGAGTAGAGTAGATAAATTATTGACTAAATGAATTCCCCAATTTACCCTTTCTAAATTAACAAAATTACAAATTGATTATATAAATAATATTTGTTTGTTTCCTGAGAAAATTTAAGCATTGACTTTTTGGTTGCTGATTTGAATCCAAAGAAGAAGAGAGACAGAAAAAAAAGAAAAAAGAAAAAAAAAGCACATATGGTCCAAGTCTTCTTCTTCATCAATCAGAAAATCCAACCACGTCTCTGGATGCATCCCAATATTCCTCACGAAAGCCAAAACCTCATCGGTGATCCCGATGCCACCAAAACCACGCTCTTCCAAATTCGATTCCGATTCCATCTCCGATCCGAACAAGTCGGTGTTCATCTTTGTCGAAATCTTTGCGCTATCATCAAAGTGGAGTCGGCGGAGATCAGAATGAGCGGAGGGACTAGAAGGTTGCAATTACGAAGAAGAAGAAGGAGGAGGAGAAGGAGCTAGGAATGAAGCCACACCCCAAAGTTGGTGAGTTAGGGTTTGCTTGAGTTCGGAGAGGTCTTCTTTCACGCCTCGAGATTGGGCCTCTTTTGATTCCAAACCATCATTGTTGTCTTGGTGTGAAAGCATGGTGGTTGAAGATTGGGCCTCTTATTTTTGGCCGTTGGGTTTGGATTTTTACTCCTTTTTTAGTTTTAGGTATATAATTTATTTTTTTTTAATTTTATTTATGCTTCTCCAAAAAAAAAAAAAAAAATCACTAACATATTCTAAGATTTGGACAAATGATAATCAGGTTCAAAACTTTACAAAACTGATAAATTAATCATAGATCAATGTTGCAAGTCCATTTTCAAAAATGGGTAAATTTGTCTATTTAAATCATTTCCTCTCCTCTCTGTCCTAATTTTTAAAATATCCAAAGTGGAGGAAGGGCTAATTACTCCCTTCTCCCTTACTAATTTTAAAAATATCCAAATAAGATAGAGGATAACTATTCCCCTCGACTTCCCTCCACTCTCCTTCCTCTCTAAACTTTCAAATAGCCATTAGTGAAAACATTTTGAAAATGAGAGAGAGAGAGAGAGAGAGAGAGAGAGAGAGAGAGACCTTTTGTGTGTGATTATTGCCCCATTCCACACGAAAGGTAAGTACGATTGATTTACATACCAGCCCTAAAAAGACCAATCAGGAAACACAATATCCAAACTCGACCAATCCGAACATTAGCGAAACAATGGAGGTGGGCTTGAATTTGGGCCCCGAAAGTCGTTCGATGGGACGACAGGTCAATCATCATAATCAAACATGAGTTCCAAGTCAGGCAATCTCCCAGGGTACAACCTTAGCAGCTGCAAAATGCCTCACAAGCTGAACATGTCTCTTGTCTTGTCTGTATCAACTCCCTATATTTCTCTACGTAGGCCTTACCTTTCACGATCACAAGCCTGAAATGCGCAGTTTTGCGAGTCCGCTCCACCATTTTTCTCGTGATTCCTGTGTGCTTCCAGTGACGTAGATCTTTGTGGATCCAAAGGAAGTACAATGGGCATGTTCTGTTTGATGATGATGATATTGGACGGTCAGGATTATGTGTTGTTGTGGGGTAGTAGTTTTTTGGATAGGTCTATTTTTTGTTTCCTTTTGTGCATTTCAGTGGGGGATTTTTGGGAATTAGCATAATAAGGGGGTTCTATATAGTAAGTTAAGCAACGCTTCCAACGATTAAAGAAAATAGCATCTCGAGTTTTAGAAACTCGAGATATTGTTTAAAACTCGACTGTCAGAAACTCGCTTTCCACTTGACTTGCACTTGCTGATTTGGACAAAAAGCCACATAGATCTCGAGTCTTAAAGACTCGATTTCTATAAAATAAAAATCGAGTCTTAGAGACTTGATTTTCTTGGAGATAAACATTTTTATATTGATAGATATCAAGTATTAGAAACTCTATATTTAATTAAAATTTGCATAGAACTCGAGTTCTGCTGGGGAAAATTTTATAAACATAGATGCACGCATTAGGTACACGCACAAATAAAAATTTTATCAACCCTCACTCTCTCACCCATAACACTCAGCCTCACTAACTCACTACCTCACTCACCCATAACTCTCACACCACATTGGCTTTCACTCTCACTCACCACATTGCCTCTCTCACTGCTCCTTCTCAACAAATTCTTATTTGAGGTAAGAGTTTCTTGATTTGATTGTCATTGTAGTTGGGTATCATTTGTTGTTGGGTGTGGGTTAAAGAGTTTGACTCTTTATTTTGTAGATAGTTAACATAACTTAGTTAAGATACTAATATTGTGAATTATAGAACTTTGTTTTGTTAGTGTTAATTTTTTGAGTATTTATTTGCATGGTTTTTGTTATCATTATTTTATTCATCATTTCTAGGCTCTTATTTTTATCATGATCTTACAAGTTTTTTGACTTTATTCATCATTGTTTTGGGTACGAAATGGGTAGTGAATGAATTGTAATGAATGGGTATGAAATGAGTATGTAATCATGCCATTTGAATGGATATGAAATGGGTATGTAATGAAATGAGTGACTTATTCCGTTCGAATGAATTGTAATGAAATGGGTATGTAATTCATGCCCTTTTAATGTGTAATGAAATGACTTTTTTTGTATTGAGTATGTAAATGTTATGGGTATGTAATTAGATAAAATGTTGTATACTTTTACAAGGATTTTTTTTTTTTTTTTTTTTGTGGGTATGAAATGGGTAGTCTTAGCATGACGGAAAAAGGATCTGGGTATAAAATGTGTAACGAATGTGTATTCATACCCTTTGAATGAATTGGAATTTGACATTTGTGTAGTTTGACTAGATAAAATGTTTTTTAACTAACATAGTAACTTGACTCTAACAGGTTCACAATGCCTGAAATTGATCTAATCCTATACCACGGTGGTTCGCTTAAGAATGCTAATGCGAACAAGGGATTGGCATTTGAATGGCCGGGTATAAAGACCTATTATACCCAAATTGATCATAGGTTGAAGACCCTTGATGAATTGAAGATGATAATTATGAAAGAATTGTGTGTGAATCCTGTTGTACACAACATACAAATTGCTTATCGTATGCCACATGAATTCTTGAAGCACCAGATTAATTACAAGTATATGGTGATAGAAACAGACAAACATGTAAAGATCATGTTTGACAAGTTGGAGAGAATACCTACAATAAATGGTATTGAGTTGTACAAACTGTTAGAGCCGCGTGCAAAAGTTGGTATCGAGGAATTCCAACAAACAACCACAAGTTTACAGGTTACAGTTCTGGATGCTCAATATGAGTATTCTACACATGTATAGGATGGTGATGTTCATGCCAAGGATGATGATGATGATGAAGATGATGATGACGACTATGTTTATGAGACTACTGCCATTAACAGTGAAGATTTTGTCGATAGAGATGAATATGAAGAGAGGATTGAAGGAGGGGACTTTGGGGACTTTGAGAGGGACATTGATGACGATGAGACATTGGACGGTAGTGAACCTAATGTATTAACAATTTGTGCTCTCAAGGAAAACAAACATTTTATGATCAGTAGGTCGACGAAGAAAAAACTTTATGCGAAATGCATGGATGAGTCATGCAAGTGGTATGTTTGTGCAGTCATGAAACCTAATCTCCACGGACTATGGATGGTCACCGTGTATGTGGGTCGTGTATATCGATTGGGGTGCGAAATGATGGTAGAATGATGACTTGTAATTTTATTGCATCAGACATCCTTAAGAAGTTATGTGAGGATCACACTACCCTAATTAAGCATCTCAAATCTATGATAGAGTCGAAATATCAGGGCCATAAGCCTTCTTACTATAACGTATGGGATGTGAAACAAAAGGTGATTGGGAAGATGTTTGGGAATTGGGAAGAGTCTTACCAAAGGTTGCAAAAGTTGCTAATGGCATGGATCCAACTACCCAGGTGTTCTATTGTACCACACCCACCGATGAAGATGACACCGTATTTTTGCAATATGTGTTTTGGTCTTTCGGTCCATGCATTGATGGATTCAAATATTGCAAGCCAGTTATCAGTATTGATGGGACCCATCTGTATGGTAAATATCAGGGAAAGTTGTTGGTCGCAATGGCAACTGACGCTAACAACAAGGTATTCCCTCTCGTCTTTACTGTTGTGGATTGTGAGTTAGGGTCCAGTTGGAGGTGGTTTTTACAATGCCTCAAAGATACGATTGGCCACATAATACCTGACGAAGGCATTTGCATAATTTCTAACCGATATCTCGGTATCAAAAATGCCATTGCAAACTAGCCTAGAGTGGATGATGGAAGAACATGGGTATTTCATAGATATTGCCTTCGACATGTGTAAGGTTGAATTTAATCAACCATCTTGTTGGCTTTATTCCGTGTCAAATTTGCTTGTAATTTAGCAATTAGTAACCTTGTATTTAGGTGGGAATCATGTAAGGGTAGTGAGCGAGAGAGTGTGAAAAAATGCTCAAGATTGTGCAAGGTTGCAAAGATTCATTGCTGTGACTCGCAAGTGACTCGCGACTAGCAAGTCGCCAAATGAAGCACACGAGTGAAGCGTGCAAGAAGATGAACAGTCGCACCAGCTGGAGCACTACAGGACAAAAAGTCCAGCCCGGCCATTCTGTTATCTCGCGGCTTGAACTCGCGACTCAGCCAAGTCGCGAGGCCAAGTCGCCAGACCACCTTGTTTGGGAAAAACTGACTCTTCGCATTCCTTTCTCACCCAAGTATAAATACCCATTAAACCCACGAAATGTAGAGAGTTTTCAGAGAGAATTTTGAGAGAGAAACCCTAGAGAAAAACAAGATTGATTCATCCACAATCTTCACATAGAGACTCTTCAAATTCCTCTACTTTCACCATTTCCATTGTTACATCATTGAGAGGTTCTTACCCAAATCCTTTTCTCACCATACCCATATCTGTGAGAAGGTTATTTGGTGCTTTGGGAAGCAGTTAGGAAGGGACCAATGACTATTGGTTGATGCTATGGGCTATAGCGGAATCCGGTAAACTAAAGAAGAAATAGGTTCGGCATAACCTCGTTGTAGCAAGAAGCTTAGAGGGCTTAGGTACACTGGGTAGATTAGGCTTGGAGGGTCTTCTACTGTTCATATATCACAACTACATTCTTTAGTGAATTATTTACCGCTTGGAAGGCGACGGATAGGTTTTACGCCGAGGGCTTCGGTTTCCTCTTCGATAACACATCGTTGTGTTGTCCTTGTGTTTGCATCTCTCTTTCCTTAATCTTTTCCATTTAATTTCTGCTGTGGATGTGATTTTATTTGGTTTGGATTGTTTATCAATTTTGTGTTTAGCTTATATTCATGTTCCGCACATTTATTGTTTGATTATAAGTTTGAATTGGTAATTTGTATTTGGGGGTCTAAATGTTCATAGTGTTTTCAACGCTATTTGGACATTTAACATGTTTCTAGCAACTTCAACACATACCTAATGAGCAAGTCTGTGGATATGTGGACCTAGTCACATGATGGTGGCAGACATTTTGGGGCAATGACAACCAATATATCAGAGTGCTTCAATGGTGTACTGAAAGGTGCACGGGGCCTTCCTATTGTCGCAATGGTTGAGTTCACTTGGTCCAAACTTGTTGAATATTTCCACGACCGGCACAAAGAAATTACTAATGAGTTGTTAGAGGGTAAGTAATGGAGTACATATGCCTTCTCCACGTGGGAGGGAAATAGTCGTAATTCTAAGAAACGCTATCTTAAGGCATTTAGCAATCAACAAATGATATATCAGGTAGTTACTTCATTCAACATGTGTAGCGCAGGAGGGGGAAACCATAGTTATGAAGTTCGATTATAGGAAAGAACATGCAGTTGTGGGAAATGGCAAAACATAGGGATCCCATGTTCACATGCAATTAGAGTATGTGATGCGGTAAAAATTGATTCGACCACATATATTCACCTATGTTATAGTTTGGACTATGCTCTTAACACTTACTCACATGCATTTATGGTTCCTAAGTCACAGTCATTGTGGAGGGATCCCACGAGGCCAAAGTGGTTGCCTAATCCAGCATTGTTATGGGCCAAAGGTCGACCAGTGAAGTCAAGAATAAGGAACGAGATGGATGGAGTGAGGGATAAGGATCGAGAACCGGGATGGTAGAGGGAGGACGCAGATTTGATAGAGTCAACCCAAGCAGACATGTGGACTATGTCATGCTTCCGGGCATAACCGCAAAAAATGTCTGCAGTCCTGTGGCGCTTCCACAAGTGGTCATGTTCCAAACTGGGTAGGTGACAGATGGCAAAAAGTTCTGGATTGGGTTGTTCATTCTATGTTTGCCTAATGTTTACTATCTTGTCTCCTAATGTGATTAGTCTACGTTTTTCAGGCATGCTTCCATGGATGACGTTTTTCTTGTGCGGACTGCCAATCTTAGGAAAGGTGACTACGTTGTATCGGCACCATTAAATTTTTGGTTTTTGTTGAATGTACTTGTAATTCTCTTTCCAATGTACCTCTATAAAGATTGTGATTTGAGTAGTATGGTTAGAACTGCAAATTAAGCGTGGTTGGGCATGTTTAGAATGTTGATATATTGAGAATGCCTTTTGCTATGATGTAAGTGCATTTACATTGTAAAACTATGTTTACGCAGAAAGCGTAACAGTTTCTATAGTTTGGTGCCTATTGAGAACGCCTTTTGATGTAATTTAAGTGCATTTACATTCTTAACTTCTCTGCCTCTCAATGAGTGTTTGTGGATTACATTCTTAGCTTCTCTATCTCTGTTTCTCAACAGGTGCATGCACACATTTCAATTTCTGGTTTGCCTGCATGTCCAGGAAAAGAAAAAAAAAATTTCCCAATGAAACTCGAGTTCCACTAGTGTGAACACTCAAAAGACAGAGCATCCTCTTTGCCTGGTTTGCTTGCACATCCAGGGAAAAAAAAAATCCAGTGAAACTCGAGTTCCACTAGTGTGAACACTCAAAAAATAGAGCAAGCAATCTACCTTAAACAGAGCATTTTTGCAAATGGTATATATCTCGAGTTTTTAAAACTCGCTTTTGAATCTCGAGTTTCAAACACTTGAGTTCTTCTCATATATATATTTTTTTAAATCTCGTTTTTTTTTTTTTTTTGTGTGTGTACATATCAGCTTTTTTCCTAAGGATCTCGAGTTTCAAACACTCGAGTTCTTCTCATATATATATATTTTTAAATCTCACTCTATTTTTTTTATTTTTTATTATTTTTGTAGATATTAGCTTTTTTCCTGAGGATCTCGAGTTTGAAAGTTTGAAAGACTTGATTTTTTATTTTTTTTTTAAGTCTCACATTTTTTTTTTCTTTTTTACAAATGAGCTTTTTTTCTTAGCTATTGCTTTTTTTTGTTGTTGCTTATTGATATTTACGGTGGGTATAATTTTTCGTAGTGGCGAAATTAGAAATTTTGAGTTGGGGGGCCAAACTATTGTGTCAAGATAAACTCAAATTACAAATAGACACTACCCTAAAAATTAGAGGAATATATGTGTGTGTATATGAAAATATAAATTTTAATTTGCTTATTCTAAAGTAGGTTATATACGTATACACAAATGAACAACTTTAATATGTATATATATGCACCAAGATACAAGATCTTCTTTATAAAAGAAGCTTATAATCTTCTTAAACTCTAATAAGTATACAAACATTGTATAATTGGGTATACAACATATAAATATAAAGGAAAAAAAAAACGAATATAGTATCTTCCATCAAAGTCATGCTTGACAATAATACTTTACGTAATAAACTTCATTAATTATTATTTTTATAACAAAATTATACATAATTTCCTTTTTAATATAGAAACTGTTTGCAAAACTTCATCATTTTTTTTTCCAAATCAAACTCATATTGTTATAACTGAAGTCTCATATGAGCTTTTTTTTCTTGATAAAATCTTGAGAATAGAAAATTTCAACCAAATTGCATATATTATCAATGTTGAATGATTTGAATGCATTAATAGCACATTAATTAAAATCAAAGCTTCGAGATACTTGCATAGAGCTCTCTTGTTTGTTTGGTCCCTTGATGAAGGAAGGCACTTCCATCATTCTTCCGTAACATACGGCATAAAAGGATGAAGCAATCATAGCCCATTGTCAAGACATAACCAAAGTGTGTCTTGAGCAAAGAAAGGCTTAATTGCTTCAATAAAAGCATCACACAATTGGTATTGCCACTATGAATACACAGTACTTGCTACATTTGAGAATTTATACGGCTCCAAAGCCGCAATAGTTTGAATATGGCTCTGTTTAATACTGAGAGTATCCATTGACAGCTAAATGACAAGCCATTCGGATTTACATTTGTGGGCGGAACATAATCATCCCTAAACTTGGTCATAGCAAATCATATAGCATTCCACAATATATGGAACTACTGACGATACCCCATCCTCTAGACTCTTGTGAAGACCTTCCAAGGATATCCCATTTATTACTTCAAGCGGATCAATGACATTTCCCAAGTACCTAGACATCTTGTGCCCATGTGCATCATGAATCATGGGATGCAAATAAACCTGCATAGAGTTTAAGGTGGTTCAATCAGATCACACTGGCACAACTTTCACACAGCTTATAGTCTACCAAACCATGACCACAAATTCATTACCTTTGCAAGGTAACAAACACATTGGCTCTAAATTCAAACACGAGTATGCATGCACCACAATGAGTGAAGCAACATAGTCTTCTATTTCCTTAATGATTCTTGCTGAGCCCATGATATGCTTCCTTCCTTCATGTCCATGAGTTTCTCTGTGGTTGGCATGGATGGAAGGTGCCACACATGTAATCACCCCTCTCAAAGATCAAGGGCCTAACACTGAGAAATTGCTTTGACACCCCCATCATGAACTTTTTAAAACTTCATTTTGGTTTCCCCTTTTTTATCATTTTTTTCAAATTTTCCTAAAGTACAAAGTATACTGTAGGTCTATAGCCCACTTTGATGAAACAATATTTAGTGTATTCACCTAGATAAACGGTTCCCAAATTGACACAAATATAAATGGAGGAGCCTTGTGTGGGATAACTGACATCGGTTCTATTGCCTTTGTAATTAGCAATTTTTTTTTGGAGCTGAAGAGCCTCCCATTTTTAGAGTATCATATAGCATTTTAGCCCATAAACCAATGATTTTCACTTTGCTATAAATTCCTCTCAAGATAGCCATTTCATGCACAATTTGACTTGGTAGTTAGCTGCATTGAGTTTAAATTTAACCTAGCCAATCAATTGGAGAGGTGAACAAGTGGTTTATGAAGGGTCTTTATTGCTCAGATTACGTGACATCGGTCATACATCTTTGTTCATTTGCCATTGGTGGGAAGAAACTTAATCATAAATAGGAACAAACACTGAAAACAAACTTCTTAATGTGACATACAGTAAAAAAAACTGCACTTTTCAGCCAATGCCAACTGCAATGTTACTCTAATTAATTTAGTGGAGATATATATACATAGGTTGTCAAGATTCTTCTCCTGCCAAAAACACTAAGAAAGCAAGGGAAAGCAGGATGCTTTAGGTTAGCATTAGAAATTCTAAAACACTTAATTTTTATTTGCTTCATACTTTCCATTAACAAAATGGACAAAAAAGAGAACTGAATTTTCTGGTGTACATATTACAAACAGGGAAGCAATTAGCAATGAAATTACAATATTTTTTCTAGAAACAAAATTTAAGTACATCTTGTAAGTTGAGATCCTCTAATTGTGCTGATGTAAGTACATCTTGTACCATAGTAAACAATGGGAATACCAAACTTTAACTTACAAAAAGGGTCAGTTTATTTCATTTTATTTTGAGGAAGCTTTGTTAAAGACAAGTAAACTGTACAAAGTGAGAACTGAGAGATATGCTAAATTGAAATAAGGCTATTGCATCAAACACTGAGCTTAGGGTGGAAATCAGAGCTAATAAATGGTGCAGTGAACTCATCCAAACAAGCCATCCAGATGCGTTCGGGTGTTGCGGGATTATCCAGAGCAAACCAATCATTACAACCCACTTCTGCTCTTGCAGCTGTAATGGCATCTTTGATGGCAAAAAAGACAGCCGAGGCCAGAAAAAATGGAGGCTCACCAACACCTTTAGATGAATGGATGGCCTTCACATTTGGATGACCCTGTCAATTTACATAGAAACACATGAGCCAGGGAAGTAAAATGTAAGCTGGTATAGATTTACACCAGAAATCCAACAGCAAACTTAGAAAAGCAAGGGAAGACAATAATTTACTTTTGACATAAAAATAACAATACAAAAAGTTAAATCCCTAATAAGTTACAGCCAAAAGTTAATAGCCTAATATTATATACTTAATTTACCAAATGGGAGTCATCAATGGAGGCAATGCAAACATGGTTTGAAGGCTAGGTAACAAGCAGTGTAGCATTCACTTGGTTTATTGGATTATGGTCTTTGGTTTAAGAATATAGTCTTCTATAGTCTATCTAGGGTACCAATAAAACACAACTTATAGAGAGGAAACAATAGACAAATCCATAATCCTGTATTAAGGCGTAGATAGCAGTACCAAAAAAAAAAAAAAAAGAAGGAAAAAAAAATCTCTTCTTTGTTGCAGCTTAGAAAAAGGAATTTACAACACAACTAATTGATCATAAACTAATCCACATGCACATTTCAAAATAACCATATCATTCCCGATTTTACAAACGTAGTTTTGATAGATTAAAGTTTAAAAAAGGCGGAAAAAGACCAAAAACAAACTGCCAACCTCGTAAAGAGTTAGAAGATAACAGTAAATATTTTACTTTCCCTTGCTCACCATTTTTTTGTTTTTCAAGAAGGGCGTCAAGTAGAACCTTGAGCGAATCACTTTCAAAGAAGTACCACCCATCATTTCCATAAGCCTGAGGTAAAATACACCTTATTTATGGCAAATACAACTATATCCCATGAATGTCCTTGCTTTAGCAAAAACAAAAAACAAATAAATAAAAACCCACTTTTAGGAGCTCTTTCACAGTTTCTCTAACCAATTGATCACAAAATCCAAATTGACGCATATGCTCAAGGGCCTCATCCATGCATGTAGCTTGCAAAAGAGAACCAAAGAAATGCACAAATGGGCTTGATTTTTTTATTTATTTATGAAATATACAGGTTCTCTTCTTGCTTTAGCAAAAACAAAAAACAAATAAATAAAAACCCACTTTCAGGAGCTCTTTCACAGTTTCTCTAACCAATTGATCACAAAACCCAAACTGACGCATATGCTCAAGGGCTCCATCCATGCGTGTAGCTTGCAAAAGAGACCCAAAGAAACGCACAAATGGGCTTGGTTTTTTATTTTTATTTTTTTTTTTATGAAATATACAGGTTCTCTTTTGCAAGTTACACGTATGAATGGGGCCCGTGAGCATATGCGCTAGTTTGGATTTTGTGATCAATTGGTTAGAAAAACAGTGAAAGAGCTCCTGAAAGTGGGTTTTTATTTATTTGTTTTTTGTTTTTGCTAAAGCAAGGACATTCATGGGATCCAGCCCTTCAAAGACTCCAATGTCGCATTCATTGTCTTAGTCAAGGTTCCTATCTGCAAACAAGGATTTTTTATATATAAGAAAAGCAAGAGGTCAAAATTTGGCTTGGCACACTTGTGATATATAATTTTTTTCATTTAACTTGTAAATAGAGATACAACTCTAGGATTGACTGACCATCGTGCCAATCCTAGAAACTAGACAAACACAAAAAAGCTGAACCATATAACACTTCATTTTACAACTTAGATCAACACTACTAATATTTTAAATTAAAAAGCAAGTAATCTATCAACAATACCCTTTGTTACCTGGTACGAATAATGAGTGTGCAGATCCACTTGCTACTAAATTTTAAGTAGCAGGAGTACAGGTGCTTAAAGGAACCTTTCTTAACCTGATTTTCAAAGCATACACCTCTTGCTACTAATTTTTCAAATATAAGTGCATAGGATTGTTCCATTACAAGGTTATATTCAAATAGTGCTTAAAATTAGGATTTCCTTGAATACAAATAAGTGGAGAGAGAGTGTTTAATAAAGAATCCTTAAACTTTGTCTATATCATTGCTTTAATATTCCCTGCAAGGATTATTAAACATGTAAAATTGTTTATTAAGTAAAATCTCCTAGAAGCAGACATGAAGAATACCTAGCAACTTCTATAATCTCTAATTATATCAGAGCACAAAACCTGGTGGAACCTAACCAGATCGTGTTATCTGAAACATGAGCAGGTTCAGATGAATCTGTACCAAATCAAACTCACTATTCATGGGCACCTGAAAGTGATAAACCCAAACCAAGGCCATAAAAATATTTCCTTTTTGTTTTCAAAAAGTAACAAGGCCATCTAAATTGTAGCATTCCAAGGTCCCCAACCAACCTGCCACTCTCTAAAGCTTCCAAGCCCACAATCTAGTATACTCCATTGAATGTGTTTATATCACTTGCTAGTCCAAAATTATCCCTCACAGCTCATTAAGTAGTTGACTATTCTCCGGGCAGTTTAGTCTTTTTCGGTGTTAAGTTGCCCCTAATTGAAGGGCAGAGTTACAGCTGATCAGCATAGCTAGAATAATCTAAAATAACAAAATCAGAAAGAGAAGAACAACCTTCCTTAGCAAGCTTGTCTGCGCATCTAATTCAATGTTATTTTACTTTTCAACTAAGAAGCCAATTGCTCTCCCCAACACCACAGACTACGACTGAAGTAGCTGTTGTAGGAAAGCACCTCCGGATAGCACTCCCACCTCAATGTTGATTGTGAAAATATTATGACTATAGAAAGATCTCCAAGAAATAAACAATAGGAACGAAGCAAACCCAGAATTAGAAAATAAACAAACACACACTAATACATCCACAGGCAATGACAAAGAAATTCCACTAATCAAAATATGGAGATATACAAGTTGGTGTATCAATATACTTACACACACCCAATCCCCAATACACCCAAAAACTCTGTCACAAATAAGCACCAGCCAATCTCACTATTTCACTCTCTATTTTCTTCTCTACAATTGCCGCAACATCCTCTGCTTATATAGGATATCAAGTCGGCAGAGATACAATTCCTTCAAGGAATAGAATTGTATTCCCATAAGTTAGGACATATGTATTTCACTTGTTAAGAACATAGTCATTATTTTATGTAATTGGGTAGATCTAGGTGTTCTTAATACTTCAAGAAATAAGGTTTCAAGATCAAGTGTTAAAGCAATTCAAGTCTGTCCAAGAAACAAGTTGAATAGTGCAAGTTCATTAAAGGTCGACAGTTGCATCTATCAAGCTTAAGAAAGCTGTTTCAGCCCCGTATGCTCGACACCTGCTTGATAGCTTCTTGACAAATCCTATTTGTCGAGGTTTAAGAATTTAAGAATTCTGATATGATTTTCTTGGGATCCATGAATGTGTCTTTGGGTATTCTTTTCTCATAACCCTAGACATATAAAATGATTGTTTCAAGGGCCGTCAAAGAGTACACAAGTTGCACAAGTTTTGAGAAAAGTTTGCTTAAGCAAATTGTGACCGGAATGAAGTTTTGCCCTAGTTCATCTCTTCTGAAGAAGTTGCTGTGTTTGTACACCATAAGGTTTTGTAACCAAGCATCTTCTTGATCTTCATCGTGTGGATGAACTGAATAACTTTGCAGCCAACAACTTTCTCTAGTTGGTGATTGAAGTCGCGTACTGGGATTCGCGCAATTAGTTTGTCACGTACTTGGGAGCCGTGCATCAAAAGGAAAAATTATCACTACAGAACAAGTTCAATTGGGTATTGGGATAAGGGTTCAACTGTAAGTTGGTAGAAGGTACTGAGATTCCTTTACTTGTAACCGCTTGTTGTGATAATAGTGGAATTTCGGGAGTGGTGACCTTAAAATCACCCGGTGGGGTTTTTGTCGTGTAGGTTTTCCCCATTCATAAACAAATCACCGTGTCAATTTATTTTCCGCTGCATACTTAGTTTAATTGGTTATTTGTTTGTTCTACCACGCGTATGCATGTTAATTTGATTAATTAATAACTTGGCTAATGAATCAATTATTTTAATCACAAGGGGTCAATTCATTTTTGGCCTATCACCATATGTTCACATGCTACTCCAAGTAAAGACACTACTTCAAGTAGAACTCTAGTTCTCATCTCAAGGATATCTCGTAATTTGCTACAATTCCAATCTGGTCAATGTATATTGAATGCGTGAGGTCCAAATATCAATTCCAAGTTGAACTTGGATATCTAAACCAGTTAGGTATCAGTTTAAGAGTCCTAAAACAATTAGGAAATAGAGTTGCACTTGGAATAGACTCCAAGTCTTGTATGCCACTTCAAAGTAATCATGGATTAGGATAAGTTCGAGCCACCGACTTCACAATAGTAGTCATATGTAAGAAGGTCAATTCCAATCCCTCCAGCCCATTGGCTTTTGAGCGGAAGATTTTGGACTAGGGCCGGTGCATTGGATATTTGATAAAAGGGTGGTTACAGTAAATCTCCCTATGATTTGATTGAATTCACGATGTATGTACATGATTTGAAAGTTGACATTTTACTTACCTAAGGATTCACTCCATTTGTCTCATGTAACCCACATTTGTTAAAAATTTGGTTATAAACTTGGTTTTGGCATTGGCTATAACTCCCGCTAAAAAATTAACATAACTACATATTTTGAAAATCCAATCGTCGGAGTGTAAGTTCTTTATATCCTTAACATGCATGTCAAATTTTATGTCAATCAAATGCTATTTACTATTAAATCTATAAACTTATATTTTATGCATAATTTTAGACTACCAAAAATTGAAATTGAAATAATTGATTGATGACATAATTATTGATCTTTGATATTCTAGAAATTTTGCAAGCATGAAAGATATAAGAAGAAAATGTAATTAATCCAATAGTGAATTTGTTAAAATTCATGTCCAATAAAAAGATATTGGGTGGAGTTGTAGCCTTAGGTTACAATTAATTTTGTAGCCAAATTATTTCATTTCTTCTTATTATATCCTTCATGTTTGCAAAATTTATAAAACATCAAAGGTTAATAGCTATGCCATCAGTCAAACGTTTAGATTTTAATTTTTTGTAGTCTAAAATTATACATAAAACATAAGTTTATGAATTAAATAGTAAATATTAAATAACATCCGATTAACACGAAATTTTATATGTGTTTTAACAACATAAAGAGCATGCAAGCAAATGGTTAAAATTTTAAAATATGTAACCATGTTAATTTTTTAGTGGAATTTGTAGCCTTAGGCTACAACTAAATTTGAAATCAGCCTTTGTCCAAGAAAAAAATATAATCCGATGATGAATTTATCAAAATTCACATCTAATAACAAAATATTGACTTGAGCTATTAGCTACAACCATGATTGTCAAAATCGGGATTCTACATAAAGATCGTGGGAGATAGATGGAATTGTGAATCATAGGATTGGATCGTGAATCGTAAGATCCTATATTATTTGAAAAAAAAAAAAAGAAAATTAGTACGTTAAATGATCACATAAATTATACATTCATAAAAAAACTAAAAATTTGCATCCGTTTGATGTAATTACCATACATCATTACATCCATTTATAAGCACCATTTAAAGAGGCCAAAAACCTCAAAATGTGACACTTTATTGGGATGTTATTTTTCGTTTGGGTTTAACTAACACTATCTCTCTACATTAGAATAGCAAAATTTGGTTTGTTGGGATATTATTTTTCATTTGGGTCCAATTGAGCTTTTTGTTAAGTTAAATAAGATTACAAGAAATCAGGATCATTTGGAATCATCAGAATCGTATGATCCTGAACAATCGCTAAGATCTTTGAAATATCTAAATCGTTTTGGAAAGGTGAGATCATAAAATCGTAGGATCATAGGATTCAGATTGGAATTTTGATAACCATAGCTACAACCAATAAATGACTTTCCCTTATGAGTTGGCAAAAGTACTTTATGAATGTTAGTGGCCAATAATTTTATTATTCAATTATAAATCATTGGTTTTAAACGTTACCTTAATTGGCTGAAGTTATTGTTATTAAAACAAATTTAACCACTAAACCAGTTATGATATTTCCATTTACACAATTCAATGCATTTGTCATAGCATTTATCTGTCCATCTACCATATACCTATAGCCATTAAATTAAGAATCCGAATTTGATAAGGATGGGGTGTATCCATGTTTTACACCATTCAATAAAAGATTGCAATATCAATTTTTTACTTAAAACTCAATACATCCTATCACATATAATAACATCTCTATAAACTCACAGTTGATTTGCATTTTCAAATGAGTATTAGAATTGATGGGTCAGGCTTAGGTCCTACGTCCAGTAGTACTGGACCCGTTGAGATGAGGTCCACTTTTAAACAAATGTCATTATTTAACCGGGTCCAGTACACTAGATGCATTAGACCTAAACTAGGTCATTCTGATTGGGTGTGATTGTGTCTAGTTTTTAATATGTAATATAATGATGTGACATGTTGGGATTGAATGGTGTAAAACTTGAGTTTTATATCACATCCTTATAGAATTTAATCTCTTTGTCATTGTAGATAAATAGATTATTCCCATAAAAAAAAGAAAGATATATAGATTATAGACCTCCATAAGCGGCTAATGGGGTGTGTACATTTAAATATTTGAAAGAAACATTAAAGAACATGGAAATCCATACATTAATCTAGAAATCTATTTTCCGTTTTTTTTAAAGCATATTTACAATTATCTTGTCCTTGCCTTCAATCCAAATGCACCACTAAAAAAATATTGGGTATACACATAGTCATAGAAGTGAAAGTTCCACGAAAAAAATAAAGGGTAAATTACAAATTTCACCTCTAAAGTTTGAGCGTATTTGGATTTTACGCTCTAAAGTTTTAGAATTTGTATTTTACCCCTTAAATTTTAGGGGTGATTGGATTTTACTCTCTAAAGTTTGGGAGTGTTTGGATTTTACATCCTAAAGTTTCAAAATTTAAGGGTATAAAATCCAAACACTTCCAAATTTTAAGGGGATAAAATCCAAATTCTAAAATGCCATGGTGTAAAATTTAAATACCCTCAAACTTTAGGGGTGTAATTTACAATTAATCCAAAAATAAATAAATAAAGAAGCTGAGAATATTTTTTTAATAGATATGATAGGATTTGAATAAATGACACTAGCTTTATAATAATTGCTTCCATCATCATGCCAAGGTATCAATTCGTTTATTATTTCTAGATTGTCACCCCCTTTTGTCTCTTTAGATAATCTGCTACCAATGCACTAAAGTCTAAACAACATGAATGCATAAAACAAACATAGAGATATATAAGTAGACACAATAAGATGTAAGTTTAATAAGGTTTTAATTCTCAAATATAATTCATTAATGAGTTAACATTTATGGTAAATTTTTTTTAACTTAGATAATTAATGGAGAAATAAATTATAAATATTATTATGATAACTAAACCTAGCCTCATCACAAATTTAGAATTGATATTACTCAAATAATTGATAGGCACATTCGAATACATGGCTATATAATCTCAAAAAAAAGAAAAAGGAAAAAAAAAGAAAAGAATACATAGCCATATAAATTGTATTTTGATATAATCTCAAATTCTCACAAGAAAAAACCACCAAAATGTATCAACTAATTTGGATGGATTATAAAATGTGGGCTCGGACAAATTTGTTTTTCCTCAATTTTCAATCATTTTCTTTTTTCCCTTGTCAACCAAATAGACACTACAAGAAACTTGATGTGTTTCGACTCACTTTTTTTGAAGGTTTACAAAATTCCCTGGAAATAAACGCTAAATGATGAACACGCTTGATATAAAGCAACCTTATTTCATGGTTCACAATTTTTTAGAAGAATCGTCAAAATAAATTGCTCCATACAAGAATTGTTTCAAGGTTGCATAGGTGTTGAAATTTTTGTTTCGAGTGTAATGTAGGCCATCAAAATTTCTTTTTTGAGGGAATTTGTTTCAAAGGTTATCAAGGGTTATCCAGAGCCTCAAAATAATATTTTTTGAGGGCCTTTCATACTTTTTCCAAGTGTTTCGGCCCTCTAAAAAAAAAAAACCAACTTTTTTGTAGTGAGAAGAAGCTACATTTCCTTCCTAGGCTTCATTTTCTATTTGTTTTTAGACCCCTTAAAACACAACTGAATTAACCTAGTTAATTAGCCAAGTTATTACTTAGTCCAAATTTCAGATCTAGGTTAACACAATCATATAATCATATCAATGTAAAGTGTGGAATATAAAGAACACAAAGATAAGATGACCCAAGAAAACCAAACCGGTAAAAAACCTGGGGAGGATTTAACCTAGCTATCATCAAGGTAAATCTGAATCCATTATGAAAGAATCAAAGTTTTACAATAGCGACTTAGACCACTAACATCTTATTGCTACCCACCAGTAAAAAACTTACTGACACGACCTCGTGCAAGCTCCGAGACCACAGACTTCTTTCTTGGATTCTCCAGCAAGTACAAGCACTCCCGCTTGCGTATCTTTAAGCTCTTTAGTGCAGCAACTGAATGATCATCAAGCTATCAATGAAATCTCCTTCTTGATAATCCTAAGCATGTGTGAAGGCAACCACCTCTCAAATCTCACAAGAGATTCACACACACAGCAAATAGAGCAACCTTTAGAGAGCTTTTAGGTACAAAACCCTAAATACAAAAAGAGGCATAAGATGCACTCTAATCTCTCTAAAAAGCTTACAAAAACGTTTTAGGGTTTCCCTTATATATAGAAGTGTTTTACTTGAACCCCAAGACGTTTAAATAAAGTTTGGGTTGAACTGGAATTCTGCAGAAAAATAAATCTGCACGTGGTTCGATCGATCGAGTCTAATTTTCGATCGATCGAGCCTTGCAGATTTAGTCCAATAAATTCTACAATCACTTGATTCCAATTTTACAAATAAACATACTTTGAACAAACCTAAACCTAGACTCTATGTTTTGATCATGGTTTGCCAACATAATACAAATTGAAGTTCTAATACATTAGTTCCTAAAGTCTTAGAACCTAACATTTTCTTTCATCTTTTGCCCGTTCCAAACTCAATGTAAGAATGACAACATACAGTGTGGATTTCATGAAAACAAGTATTACCGGGCATTCTTTTTCAACGTACCTTTTTAATTTTTAGAATCCTTTTTCAACATAGGCAATAGATAAGAACTTTATTAATGAACTAATAATTTTATGGGAAGAACTCCAATCCAACTGAATCTACTCATTCCTACTAATTTTTATTTAGAGGTAAGATACGATATATTTAAAAATCAATGAATGTCATGTGTTGCATGTTCAGCTAAAAATGAAAGGGAATTATATGGAATCCTCTTACATAAATTATTGTTATGATTGCTATCAGTGGTGTATGTACACAATTCGTTAATAATTAAAGGGAAAATACTTGTACTAGAAATCATGACCTACTATATCAACTACTATCTTCATCAAGATGTTGTTGATTAAAAAAAATTATTCAGTAAGAGACTCAGAGCTAAGATGACAAGAATGAGAATGTGTGGCAGCACACGAAGGGCTATTGGGCCGCGGTCTAGTAAAATTTGAACTTGAAGCAAGGGGAGCAAATCACTTTCAAATTTTGACAATGCAAGCCCATCGAATGGGCTTGAACCCGAATAAGATGACTAAATTAGGGAACAAGTTTGATGAGGTTTTTTGCTAAACAGTTTGATGAAGTTTATATATGTAACACTATCATATATCATATCACATACTTAGGATAGTTTATTATAGATAAAAACTTTATTGTTTAAGTTGCAAGAAATTTAATATTTATTTTGATTTTTATTATAATTTTGTGTTTTAACATAGTGTAACTTACCCATTACACTTGATAATATCAATAGAATATTTTATTTCTTACACATATATATTTTTAATTAATCCATGCATCAGACAAGGATATTACTACTAGTTAATATAAAATTTTATAATTTTATTTAAACCTTAGAGTTTCTAGTAAGTTTCCTTTAAACCTAAAAGTTTGAAATAAATTTCATGTAAACCAATTAAACACATGATGTTTAATGGGATTAACCAAAAATTAGAACACATTATATAAGAAATATTTTATACAACTATAGGATCAGAAAGTGAGAATGATCAACATTTGTGAGTAAATGAGAAGAATGTGTATTAACTAATGTATATAGGCAAGTGTTCCAGTTATCTTTGTTTGAGACATTGCACTTCAAAAGGTTTTTTCAAATTTGAGCCATTCACTCTCCAATAGGGCACCGTGTCCTTCCATTTGATTCACTCTCCAATAGGGCACCGTGTCCTTCCATTTGATTCTTGTGTTGCCTTGTTTTTTGTCATTCAACACACTTCTTCACAGCTTTATATTGGTCTCAGGCTCTCAGCCCTAACAAAATTAAGTGAAGCCTATGTAAAATTCCCCGAAACCCCCTCAAATTGATGGTGGTAAATTTATCTGTCTCTCTAGCACTATGTATATTATCAAATCCAAGAAATAATAGTTTCAACCGTGAAATGGAGAAAATCATATTCCCCTTTAGTAGTTTGGTCCTCTTAATTCAAAATTTGGCCAATGATTTTGAATTCTACTTTGGCCAAAATTTGGCACTCTTAATTCTACTTTTAAGAATTCTTATGTTCACATTTGGACTATTTGCCATTTGAATACATAAATTTCTTCAAAAAGTACGAAAACAATTTATTTTACAAATGGATAAGGTCTACGAAATTGGAGGTATCAATATTTCCATAGGATAAGGATTGGAGGATGGATAGTTGATGTTTTTTGTTCTACTTCAATAGCCAATTCTTCTTAGCACTAGGTCTGTTCAAGATTCGACCAATACTAATGAAACTAGTTGGCACTGAACCGATCCAATCCGACCAATACAAAGCTCCATTGTAAGTGTTTGATGTGATGGTTGGTAGAGATTTAGGCATACCGAAGGCGGCCGGTGGGCAATCGGCGGCTATTTTGAACTCCAACAAGAAACCGCACTGCGCCGGTGTGTATATATATTTTTTTGCTATAATTTAACATATGTATAATTTATATATAGAAGGTGTGAAAGTGCGAGTTTGAGAGAGGCAAGGAAGAAGAAGGAGAACTGGCGTTAGAGAGATATTGGGTATTAGGAAACTTTACGGTTTTTACAAATTTTAAATCTAATACCAAAACGACGTCATTTGAACCTGTATTAATTTTAATATCAATTCCAAAAAATGTCATTTTGGTATCAAATTAAAAAAAGAAAAAAAAACCTAAAACAACGTCATTTCAATTACAAACCCTAAATATATCTAGATCCCCATTTTAGTTCCCCACCTCTCTCTCTCGTTAATAATTCTCGCCTAGGCTCCTAGCAACGTCTTCGCCTCTCCTCACTCTCTCCCCCTACCTATCAACCTCATCCACTTGCTCCTAGCAGGCTTTGACTTTTGATGCTCCTCCTTGCAATGCTTTCTATCAAGTTTGTTTATGTAATTTTTTGTTTTCGATAGTTTTGTTTTTATCTTTTATGGCTTAGGTTTAGTCTAGTTTTCTTTTTTGAGATTTGAAAGAAGACATTTTTTTAGAGAGATTGTGAATTTGTTTGTTTTATTTTGTGTTTTTTTTTTTTTTTGGAATATTCGGGCTATTTAATAATTATGATGTGGTTTGGGAGAGTTAACTGCATTGTATTTGGTTCCAGAGTAAATGAAGAAATTAACCAAACTAACTACACTTTGTGTAGATTGGACCCTGCTCCTCCACTGGTGAGGTGCGGTCAAGCATGAGGGGAAACTACACCCCATAGGTGTCGTGCAAAAAATACTCCTATAACTAACCGCACCGCACCATGCACAAGTCTACTTAAGACCATGATGCCCTTGAGAAGTTCCAACCTATATTAAAATATATGGAAAAAATGCCAAGACACCCCTTGGACTTTAGGGTGGTGGTCATTACACTCTTTAAACTTTTATTTTAGCCAATTTAGTCATTGATGTTTGCACAAGTGCCAAATAGAGGCATTTGTTAGACTGCCGTTTAAAGAGAAGTTAGTCACCCGCGTGATACACACGTGTAAATAAAAAAAAAAAAATCCAATTGCACCGTTTGGGAGAGAGAAACCAGAGAGAAGCCGAGAGGAGAGAGAGTATCTTTCAAGTCTCATCCAAGTTGTAGAGTCACCGGAGTTCGAACTACCGCTGCCAATCTGGCCTTTGGAGTCGCTGGCTCTGCTATTCGTGGTACTGACGTTCGATAGCTACTACTGGTTGAACTCATAGTTGATCTAGATTTTTGGGTTTTTTTTTTTTCTCCAATCTTTTCTTTCATTTTCTCGGCAAACTAACAGCCCTTTGATTTCATATATATAAATATATATATATATATATATATTTTTTTTTTTTTCTCAGAAAACAATCAAGCGTTTGATTAACCTTGATGATGATCTGGTCAAAAAAAGAAAAAAAAAAGATCTGTATCTAATGGATTTGTTTCAATTTGTCAAATAATCAAGCGTTTGCTTTCTCAGTGACGTTAATTTGTTTCAATTTGTCTCTATGTCCGTTTAATCTTTAGAGTTCGTAATGATCGTTAGCATGATTTCGTTAGATTGATTTTATTTGCATTTGGGTTGTGTTTTGGGTTTATTATTCCAAATATGAATCTCATATCTGTACTTTAGCGGTTAATTGGAACTTACTGGTTGAAAAGTTAGATAATACACGTGCTTGATCTTTAATTGTTTTGAGTTAGATAATGGAAATTGTTATTTTCAATGCTTTAGTTTGTGTTTTTTTTTTTAATGCTTCAGCCGTTTGATAATAAACCGCAATCTAACAGATGACTCTACTTGGCACTTGTGCAAAGTTTAAGGACTAAATTGGCCAAATTAAAAGTTTAAGGGTGTAATGAGCATCAACTCAAAGTTCAAGGGGTGCCTTGATATTTTTCTCAAAATATATCAATAAAGTTCCAAAGCCTAGAAACCAAGACCAGCTCATGTAAATTTCTATTCCACACCCCAAAAAAGCCGGGGGGCCTAACATAATTTGGGGCCTAAAACGAAAACTCTATGTAGGGCTTTTAATGTGTAAATATTTATTAAACAAAATTATTTATTATTAATCAAATTAAGGTTATTTTGATACGTTAAATACATAATTTGATGAATAATACCAACTAAACTAATGTTAATTTCATATAGATAATTGAATATCTTAGTTAAACTATAAATATTAATAAAAAGAAATAAGAATATATTACGATTAAAAAAGATGCTTTATTTTGGATATATGACAATGCATAGTTAAGTAAAGCTGTAATCTAATTTTTATGGATAGAACTTATTTTGCCAAAACTGAAAACTGAAAACTGAAACACTGTAGCAAAATAATTTTTAAATGTGTGAATAGTGCCGTGAGACCCATTTTTAATGAAAAAGTTGTTGAAAAGTGTAATTTGTGGGACCTGTAAATAATGCACGGGTGCACTGTTCACTGCTGACTTAGTCAAAAGGTGCGGTTGAAGCAAAAAAAAAAAAAAAAAAAAATTTGAAAACGCGTGAAAACATAAAATGTAGCCGTGGACGTGGTATCCAAACCCACACTTAATAGATGAAAAAGAAAAATGCGCTAATTAAAAGTATTATAAAATATTCAAAATATAATATGACATTGACTCTCATTGATGAACTTCATCAATTTAACTAATGAATACTTATCACTTTTTTGTAATTAATAACATGGCAATTTGTAAGCCAATAGTAAAATTTGTAATATCCTTAACATCACTAATAAAAAAAAATGAATAACCTTTTAAAAAATATATATAATTTTATAAAAATTTGGGCATTTAACCAAGAAAAGTGGAGTCTTTTTCTTTCGGAGAAATTTTGTTTTTAGGTGGGGCCTTAGGCCTAGGCCTAGGCCTTGGGCCGGCCCTGTTCAAAGCCCCTATTTTTTTAAGTAACAAGTTTTGTTAGAAACTTAGAATAACCTTCAAA
>CM064915.1:53613599-53678630 GCA_032727855.1 Quercus ilex subsp. ballota
CTGCGCGTGGTCATGTCAGGAAGTTCTACTGGTGGGTAGCATTAGGAAGTCGAGCGGGGAGCTTGTAGTCCTTTTGTAAGAACTTCAATTCTTTCATAGTGAATTCTGTTATGCCTTGAGGATCGGTGGGTCAAATCCTCCCCAGGTTTTTACCGTGTGGTTTCCTGGGTGATCATATCTTGTGTTCATTTATTTTCTGCTGCATTATTATTCTTGATATGATTGTTTGATTGTTTTAACCTAGAATTGCTTAATTTGACTAAGTAACAACTTGGCTAATTAATCTAGGCTACGCAATCTGGTTGTTTAAGGGGTCTAAATTTCCATCAGAATTTAATCAACCATCTAATTGGCTTTATTCCGTGACCAATTTGCTTGTAATTTAGCACTTAGTAACCCTGTATTTAGGTGGAAAAATTGTAAAGGTAGTGTGTGAGAAGATGTGAAGAAAAGCTCAAGAGTGTGCAAGAAAAACAGAGTCTCGCGGCTAGGGCTCGCGGGTGAATCGCGATTGGCAAGCCGCGAAAGGCAGGCACGTGAGAGGCACACTGGGAAGCTGAAGGGTCGCGCCAGCTGTCACCCTACAGGACAAAAGTTCCAATCTGTCCAGGCCGTTACGTCGCGACTGGAACTCACGACTTGGACAAGCCGCGAGGTCAAGCCGCGAGTAAACCCTGTTTGGCAAAAACTGACGTTTTGCATTCCCTTCTCACCCTACTATATATACACCCTTATACCCACTAAATTGTGAAAGGTTCCAGAGAGAATTTTGTGAGAAAAACCCTAGAGAAAAACAAGATTGCCTCATCCCCAATCTTTATCTTAGAGACTCTTCAAATTCCTCTACTCTCTTCCTCTCCATTGTCATACCCTTGAGAGGTCTTTTACCAAATCCTTATCTCACCACACCCACGTCTGTGAGAATGTTCATTTGGTGCTTAGGGAAGCAGTTTGGGAAGGAACCAATATACATTGGTTGATGCTATGGTCAAGTAGCGGAATCCGGTAAGCTTGAAAAGAAAAATGTTCGGCGCAACCTCGTTGGAGCAGGAAGCTTGGAGGGCTTAGGTACCTGGGTAGATTAGGCTTGGAGGGTCTATTGCTGTTCATATATCCCAACTACATTTTCTAGTGGATTATTGACCGCTTGGAGGGCGGCGGAGAGGTTTTACATCGAGGGCTTCGGTTTCCTCTTCGATAACACATCGAGTATTGTCCTTGTGTTTGCATTTCTCTTCCCTTTATCTTCACCATTTAATTACTGCTGTGTGTGTGATTATTTATGGTTTAGATCGTTCCTCAATTCTGGTATAAGCTATTTATCAGTTTCCGCACATACGTTGTTTGCTAAATAGCTTGAATTGGTATTTTTGTTTTTGGGGGTCTAAACGTTCAAGGGTGTTTCATACCCATATTGAACTTTCATTGTCAAAGTTGGATCTCAAAACTGATAATTGCATAAAATAAGGGCAAGTGTCCATTTGTCATTACATATAATAATGGATAAAGTTTGGCTCCAAACATCTTTTGAGCATTGGGCTCCAACCACCAATTAAAAGATGACATTTGTCATTAATATACAATGCACATGGCTCACTTAACCTAACCAATCAAGTGGATTACATGATGGGATGTATGTTATTTTTCTATTAGTGGTTGGAGTCCAAAGCTCCAAATATGTTTGGAACCAAACATTTTCCTATAACAATGACACGTGCTAAAGATGCATATAAGAGTATGATTAAAATGACTCCTCTAACCATTCATTAATTCCTTTTAGTCATTATCAATTAATTCTCTTCAAAAAAACACTGACAAAATTTAATAAAGTGGTTATGAACTCCTAAATAAACATGCCTTTAAATGTCCACTACCATCTCATCAAAAAAAAAAAAAAAATGTCCACTACCATAACATTTTTTACTATATGTTCATTTGGGTTACTGCATTAGAGCAATTGTAACAGTTTACCAATATTTTTCTCCCTATTTGTTACTTTTCATGTTTCACGTAACAACTTTCCTTTTCACCAACATCAAATTTCCTATCCCCAAATATAGGTGATCATTGTAACTTAAATGGGTATGTGTACGAGTAAGTTAATGGGTAAATTGTCGTGAAAAGTTTTTGGGTGTTTGTTTACCTATTTTAGATAATCTTCTACCAATGCTCTAAACAACATTAATGAATAAAAAAGAACATAGATATATATAATTAAGTACATTAAGATGTGAGTTTAATAAGCTTTTAATTCTCAAATATAATTTAGGTTAAAATACAAAACCCACCTTCTATATTTTACCAAAATTCATTTCAATCTTCTAACTTTGCTTTTGTTCATTTCAATCATCTAACTTTCAAATTTATTCAATTAAGACTTTTTCATCAACTTTTGTTATATGTTGTGGTTAATTTTCAAATTTTTTAAAATTTTCTTCAAATTTTTTGAATTAAAAAATTTAAATTAATGATTGAAAAATATTTTCTACATTTTTTTTTCAAAAAATTTTAACAAAAGTTGACAGAAAGGCTTTAATTGAATAATTTTGAAACTTAAAGGATTGAAATGAATTCTGAAGAAACTTAAAGAGTGAGTTTTGCATTTTAGCCTATAATTTATTGATGGCCGAACAGTTATGGTAAAAATTTAATTTGTATAATTAATGGGGAGATAGATTACAAATATTATTTTTTATTTTATTTTTATTAAAATAATCCTAACATTTAATGATATTTGAAATTCAAAAAAGGCATTTATTGTTTCTTATTTTAGATTTTTCCAGTACTTATTTTCCCACATTTCCACTTGCTTTATGGATTTATCCTTTCTCTCAAGAACACCTCGTAGTGACGAAGGATCATAAGAAGGAGGCAAGGTGCATGGGGTTAAATCACTGGGAGACTTAACGATGGATTCAACCATGAATTCACTACAAAAAAAGGCGGTTTTAAGCCGCGTCTTTTAGCTGCGTTTTTGTAAAACGCGACTCCAGGCTAGACTTTGAGCTGCGTTTGTTAAAAACGCATCTATAGACAACCTATAGTCGCGTTTTTCAAATGCGGCTATAGGTCCAGTTGAATAATTCTTTTTAACAAAGACCTATAGCTGCGTTTTCTAAAAAACGCGGCTATAGTTGACCTTTAGCCGCATTTTTAAATGCAACTACAAGTAAGCTATAGCCGCGTTTTCAAAAAACGCGGCTTTATGTCCAGCCGAATAATTTTTTAAAGAAGGTCCAGCAGAATAAAATTTTTTAAGGGCGACTTATAGCCGCGTTTCAAATGCAGCTACAAGTAAGCTATAGCCGCGTTTTTAAAAAACGCGGCTATAGGTCTAGCAGAATAATTTTTTAAAGGTAGTCCAGTCGAATAAAGATTTTTTAATGGTGACCTATAGCCGCGTTTTTAAACGCAGCTACAAGTTAGCTATAGCCGCGTTTTTCTATAGCTCCAGCCGTATAACTATGTAATTAAGGAGGCCTATAGCGGCATTTTATAGCCGCGTTTTTAAAAACGCCGCTATATGTAACACCCAAAAAAAAAAAATTTTTGTTTCTTCAGATTCCCACGTGCCCCCCCTTTCCCACCTACCCCATTTTCTTCTTTTCTTTTATTTCTTCTTCTTCTTTCTTTTTTCTTTCTTCACTCTTCACTCCCACCGTAAGTCTTCTCTCTTTCCTTTTTTTTTTTTTTTTTTCCTTCCTTCCTCACATCTAGGTGACTCTTCTTTTTTTCCTTTTTCTTTCTTCGTTCTTCGCATCTGGGTGACTATTCTTCTTCTTCTTCTTTTTTCCTTTTTCTTTTTTCGTTCTTCACATCTGGGTAACTCTTTTTTTGTTTTTTGTTCTTTGTTTCTTTGGAGCTACTGCTTTTTTTTTTTTTTGTTTCTTTCTTTTTTTCTTCATCTCAAGCACACTGATTTGTCATTAGATCTACTGAAAATTTTGAATGAAGTGGATATTCTAGCAATATTTGATTTTGAATTTTTTGCATCTGTGCTTGAATTTGTGCTACTGTGTTGCTAATATTGTGATTATGTTTAAATGAGTTTGTGTTCTTATATTTTGGAGTACGTTGTGTATGATTTTTAATTTTTTGGGTGTGTTTGTATTGTGAGTATGTTGTGTTTGATTTTTAATTTTCTGGGTTTGTGTTTGATTTTGAATTTTCTGGGTGTTTTTGTATTTTGAGAATGTTGTGTTTGATTTTGAATTTTTGAGTTTGTGTTTAATTTTGAAATTTTTGAATTTGCGTTTAATTTTGAATTTTTTTCATTTGAATTTCAAATTTTGAATTTTTTGGAAAAAAAAAAACCCAAATTTTTTTTTTGTTTTCTGGAAAAAAAAAAAACCAAAAAATATTTTTTTTTGTTTTTAAAAAAACCTATAGCCGCGTTTTAAAAACGCGGCTATAGGTCCAAACCGAAGCTGACCTATAGCCGCGTTTTGGAAAAACGCGGCCATAGGTCTGTTGCTGCGGTGTTTACGCCATGTTTGGAAACGTGGCTATAAAAAACGCGGCTATAGACCCTTTTTTTTGTAGTGATTTCTCCCATGTACCCTTAGCTGGGCAAGCCATCATTCTTGAACATAGCTCAACCGCTCCTCAAGGTATAGATGGTTTGAATTTCAAGAGCTTTGCATATTTATTTAACAAATGAAACATGTAATCATATACGTAGTCCATCTTTAGATCCTCCTGTATGAAGTTGCTTGTTGCCTCTCCTATGGCTTGAGCCTGCCAAGTTTATGAAAATAAAAGAGTTGAAAATAAATATGATTTTGTTGACACTAATTTAAATTAGTGAAAAATGTGAAAGCATTTTAAAAAACTTATTAAAAGGTAAAAATAGGGATATACAAATCCTCTATACCATTTTTCGTGTTCCACTAATCATAACTTGCCATGTACTTGATTTTTCCCCCCATATTAAGCTTTGACTATTTAATAAGGAAAGACAAATAAATACATGGCAAGTTGTGATGGGTGGAATATAAATTGGAACACAAAAAATAGTATAGAGAATTTTTTTATTCATTATGGAACTTTATATTCTATTATTAGGCCTTTATTGCGTTTGTATTATAGAATTACATATTAATATAATGTACTAAGATTAATAAAAGATTTAATATAATTTACTAAGATTATATATATAGAGGGTTAGGTTCAAGTTACACCTGGCGTAACTCTAAGCAATATTACACCACCCAATAACTTGTTATAGAATTTATATTTTTAAAATTCCACCATTGAATTACATGTTCTATATGTTCTTAACATTCATGCCACTTTTTATGTCAATTGGATGTTATTTACCATTTGATTCATAAACTCATCTTTTATGCATTATTTTAAACTACAAAAACTTGAATTTAAACAATTGATTGATGACATAACTATTAATTTTTATTACCTTGAAATTTTGCAAGCATTGAGAATATACGAAAATAATGTAATCTAATGGTAAATTTGTCAAAATTTGTATCAAATTAAAAATATTGAATGGTGTAACATTGCTTAAAGTTACACCTAATTTGACATAATATTATAAGATTAACCAAAACTCAAATAATTTTGATTTTATATATATCATCATAGATTTTTCAAATCTAACCAACTTGCTCCAATTGAGAAATCTCAACCTAAGGATGATAGATTTAAAACCAACCTAAGGACAATTGTTGAGTTTGCACCTTTTCGTTGAGCCTAATAAAAAACAAATTAGTGTTTCATTCAACTATGCAACTCCATTATTTAATAAATAATTGTAACTTGTATAATCATAATTGTGGAAAGGGAGGGACCCAAACAAAAAATGAAGCTCATAGGTCCAGTCCAAGGAAAGGCAAAGGCCCATTCAAGTGCCAATCAAAGCCTAACATGTAGACGGAGTTCGAGGAAGTCAAATATGAAGATGATGCTAGTTCAGGCTAAGTATGCTAGTAGAGGTCTGAGGACGAGATACGGGCAGAACCATTGTCTAAGGAGCCCAAGGAATGATAGCACCTCAGGATGCCCTAGTTGTCTGCCTGCACCCACAAGCAAGACACCATGGAAGACATCAAAGACGTGCAAATAGAGAAGAGAGGAAATATCTGTAGAAGGTACCATCACCTCCACATTCAATGCTCTACACTTACTGAGTTGGTCGTATTTATGAGGAAAAGACACCTGAGCAGTGATTCCACAGCTCACAACACTCTCTACCACCTCCAGAAGGGTCCTAACGAGACAAGCATCCAAATTATTCCCCTAAGACGTACAGGTAGAGGGCTGAGATATAATAGAAAAGACTATATAAGGAAAAGAACCCTTCTAGAAAAAGGAATTGGCAATTAGAAACTTGAGAAGCGAGAATTAAGTGTAAAATTGTAGAGACATACATTGACTTTTTATGAACAATCCATCATCAGACGAGCCCGAGGAAGAGTTTATACAGAATTTGTGCTTCATCTATTCATATTAAAAGTCTTATTCTTTTAACATCAAGCTTGGATCTTACTTAGCATTGCAATTGATTTGGAAAGTCCACTCTCTTACAAATTAATTGTGTTGGGCTTAAAATACTGAGTACCTCTATTCTAAGTGGGCTTGGGCCATCTTTTGAGCCACTACAATAACTAATATTCCAATGTCATCAAACTAAGTCCCAAAATAGCAAAATAAATTAAAGTAGTAAACTTAACCTAAGTCTCATAATTCAAAATAAATCAAACGAGCAATTTTAAATTACATATTTATATTTAAAAACAAATTTTAATTGTGTAGGTTGGGTAAGTTACTTAGGTTGGAAATTTTGTCAACGTGAATTCCTCATAACTCGAGTTTGGAAAAAGAAAAAGAAAACAAATTAAGTTATCAACCCATGAAAAACAATTCAAATCATTGGGTTATATTGGTCCATTGGATTGGTGGATGCACACCAAAGCATTTTGAGATAGAGAGAGAGAGAACCTAGTAAAAAGGAATAATAGAGCATTAATATTTTTGGGTATTTTGGGATTTTAACATTTTTAGCTATTAAGGAGGTTAAGAAATAGTTATTATGGTCATCTTAAAAATGAATAGTTATTCTTCATTTTAAAGTTATGAATAACTATTCATTATAATAAAAATACAGCCAAACAATTGAATAGTTATTCCTAGGTAATAGATATTACATTACAAGGTCCATTACAACACCTTATGTGTTGTACCTTAGGTTCCCTTTCTAAAATTAAGCCGTATGGCTATTTTGACAGAAACCCTAACAAAGTTAAAAGGCAAAACTTAGATATAGTACCTTATGTATTGTACCTTAGGTTCACTCTTTAAAATTAAGTCATGTGGGTATTTTAACAGAGACTCCAAACGGATTTAAAAGAAAACGCAGACTTCTATTTCTTAGAATTTAGGAGCTCCTAGCTAGTTTGAATCTTCCCTTTCGGACCCTACATTGATGAAGCCATGAGTTCCCTCACTTTTACCCACTAATCGAAGAGGCCGATCATGAAGTTTGGCCATGTTGTGAATTGGGTTTGTAGATTGGAGACCCTTTTCCTTAGGTTGATAATATTGAGATCTAACGCTTGATGGGGGACCCAGTTTGTTTAACGGAAACTTGATGGGAGACCAATTTGTAGGTTTGTGTTGAGATCTAACGCTTGATGGGATCCCATCACCATTCCTATTAGAGCAAGACAGCCAAAATTGTTTGATTTCTATAAGGTTGTGTTTGGATGGCAACATTTAGATCTGGATTTGGATTTGAAATCTATTGATTTTAAAATTCTTTGTTTGGGTATTTTTAAACAATGAAGGGTTTGAAATTTATCATTTGAAATTCCATTGTTTGGATATTGAAATTTGGATTTGGATTTAGATTTAAGGTCAATAAAATATATTTTTTATTAGTAAAAATTCTAATTGGAATGTGTAAAGCTTGGGCAATGAAAGGATTATTTGGGATGTGTAAAATCTGAAATGTGTAAAGTATATAAGGAAGATGTATATCTCTAATTGTACTCATTATTGCAACCTTATCCCATGAACTCTACAAGTATTATAAGGTTCTATATATATGTGGGATTGTTTTACTGTCATTGTACATATTTAAGAGAAATCAAAAGGATTGTGGATGACCACTTGAATACAAGAGTTTTTCAATATATATTTCTTGTTTTCTTCTTATTTAATTTTATCTATTTTTATTATTTCACAACACATTATCAGCTCGAGTTTCTACCCAATTTGGGAAAGGAAGTTGTACTCTTATTGTTCTTCAAACATCAAAGATGATTTGTGTAGTTCTCTCAACTCACTGTAAGTTCTCTTTCTAAGGAATTAGTAATTATCTTATTTATTTGTCATTACATTCTATTCTTATAATTTTAGTGATTTTTAATTGATTAAAAATTTAATGAGATTCGCATTATATATTGTTATGAGATTCAATATATTGAGATTCACGTTATGAGATTCACCTTATCCTATTGTTATATATTGTTTTGAGATTCATGTTATGAGATTCACGTTTAATTGATTAGAAATATATTGTTAAAAATGGTTAGTGATAAAACAACTTAATCATACCTATAGCTATATGTAATGTGTATTGATAAACTTTGATATATAAATATTGTTTCGATCATTACAATCACATGTTGAATATGTATGCGTAGTATTGTTTCTTTAAAGTTATGTATGATAAAAAAATTTAGTTATTTAATTTCTTTTGAAATTATATATTTATATAGATGTCGTACCTTACAAAACCTGAATTTGCCGCTCTTGACATCTCGGGCAAGAATTTCTTATCATGGATCCCTGATACTAAGATTCATCTGGAACCAATGAATCTTGATGAGATCTATGTTGATGTAATAAATCCTAAAGACATTATTATGGATGGCAACAGAATATCCCAGAAGGATTGTGCAAAAGCAATAATTTTTATTTATCATCATCTAAATGAAAATTGACCAGCTTCTCCCCCTTAGGAGAAGTACAAGTTCTAGAAGAACTTGATCATCGTAAAAGCTCAATATGACGTGCACTTGAAGTTGTAATAAACTAAAGGTGCAAGTGAGTATAATTAATTTGGCACTTTAAAATCAACCCACAATTAAAATTATATGATGGAAGACACATATATAATGTTTCGAATGTGCTTCTGCAGTAGCAAAATCGAGTACATATGTTCATAAAGTGTTATGAACTAATATTTTGTCTTCTAGTGGTGAACAAAATAATGAGTTTTTGCTGAAAACCACCAAAAGACCATGAAAATAGGTGTTATAGGTGTGGTAGGGAAGGTCATTAGTCACATACCTGACTGTTGCCTAAGCATTTGGTAGATTTGTATCAAGCCTTCATAAAAGAAAAGGACAAGGGAATTGAAACGAAATTTACTAATTGTAATGATCCTGAAGATCCTATGAATTATCTTGATTTTTTTCAAATGAAGTGGATATGACTCATCTTAATATGTTGTCGATGGAAAATTTGATAATTTGATAAGTGAGGAAGATGTCTATACAAATTAATTGTTTTCTTTTATTATATTATTGCATTGTAATAAGTATTTTTACTTTGCTATGTTTTATTTACATTTAAAATAATAAAGTTTAATTTATGTTTTGTATATATGAAGTGGCATGGGTTTTACGGGTAAAAATTAATTCCAAGATGACTAGTGAAGATTTTTGTCTAGCAGACAGTGCAACAACTCATACGATCCTTAAAGATAAGAAATATTTTCAAAGTTTAATATTATGCAAAGCTAATGTCAATACCATATCAGGTTCATCGAACTCAATTAAAGTCTCTGGAAGAGCGATTATCATATTGCCAAAGGGTATAAAACTTTAAAGATAGACGTTATAATTGTTATCATATTGAAACCAATAATGAAGGCAATGAAGAATTTCTTTATATTACTTCAATAGTATCGGGCCAAAAGCTCATATTGGAAAAATTGCCTATTTTCTCTTCTAGGTTATATATACTACAATGAGAACAGTTGAAACAAATGTTGCAATATACCAGAAGTGTTCGGACGTAATGGTTTTTATGCTTTGGAAAGATCATCTTGGACATCCAAGATCAATAATGATGCGTCCAATTATTGAAAACTCTCACAGACATCCCTTAAAGAACCAGAAGATTCTTTTACCTAGTGAATATCCATGGAGTGCATGTTCTCAAGGGAAATTAATTACCAAACCATCATCTTTAAAGATTGTTGTTGAATGTCTATCTTTCTTAGAAAGAATTCAATGTGATATATGTGGACCTATACATCCACCATGTGTTCCATTCAAGTATTTTATGGTTTTAATTGATGCATCAACCAGATAGTCACATGTGTGTCTACTTTCTACTAGGAATATTGCATTTGCTAGGCTTCTTGCTCAAAGAATTAGATTGCGAGCACAATTTTCTAATTATCCATTAGGAAAATTCATTTAGATAATGATGATGAATTCACATCTCAAGATTTTGATAACTATTGTATGTCAATTGGTATTGATGTTGAACATCATGTTGCCCATACACATACTCAAAATGGTTTAGCTGAATCACTTATCAAAAGAGTTCAAATTATTGCTAGATCTTTGCTTATGAAATCAAAATTACCATTTTCTGCTTGGAGTCATGCTATATTACATGCTGCATCATTAGCTTGCATTAGGCTAACTGCTTATCATAAATTCTCACCATTCCAATTGGTGATTGGCCAACAACCAGATATTTTTCACTTGCGCACATTTGGTTGTGCTGTATATGTACCTATTGCACCCCCACAATGCACTAAGATCCTTAACATAGACTTGGAATTTATATGGGTTTTGATTCCCCATCTATCATTAGATATCTTGAGCCTCTAATTGGTGATGCTTTTAAGGCACATTTTTTAGAATTGTCATTTTAATGAAACAATCTTCCCACCATTAGGGGGAGAAAAGTTGTTACCTGAAGCACGACGTGAGATTACTTGGAATGTTTCGACATTATCTCATCTTAATCCTCGTACAAATCAATGTGAACTGGAAGTTCAAAGGATTATTCATTTGCAAGGAATTGCAAATCAATTACCGGATGTATTCACTGACAAAAAAAAAAAGTAGTGAAATCTAAAATTTCAGCTGCTAATACTCCGACGCAAATTGAAGTCTCTGTAGGACAAATAGTTAATACAACAGCAAATGAATCAAAGCCACACTTGAAGCATGGAAGACCTATCGGTGTTAAAGATAAAATTCCTTGGAAGGGAAAAGTACAAGAAAAACAATTTGCAAGTTGCAGCCTATAAAGAGGCTATACCCATGAAACATGTCACAGAAATTGTTGATCTATCCAAACCTTATGAACAAAAATCTCTTAAAAATGAACCTCTTGAAGAGTTATCCCCTGAAGAGGATCAGGAACATGAAAATAACGAGATCTCGATACATTATGTACATATGGGAGAAATATGGAATACAAATAAAATTGTTGTCGACAACATTTTTTCATATAAAGTTGTCATTGATATTACCAGAACTAATGATAATGATTATGAACCACAAACCATCAATGAATGTCGATGTAGAAATGATGGGCCAATGTGGAAAGAGGTGATTTAAGCAGAATTAAATTCACTAATTAAACATGAAGTTTTTGGACCTGTAGTATGAGCACCTGAAGGTGTAATGCTTGTTGGATACAAATGGGTATTTGTACGTAAACGAAATGAGAAAAATGAAATTATAAGGTACAAAGCGCGACTTCTTGCACAAGGTTTCTTGCAGATACCTAGTATTGATTATGAAGAAACATATGCTCCTGTAATTGATGCAATTACATTCAAATTTTTTATTAGCTTGGTGGTAAAAGAAAATTTGGATACGCGATTAATGGATGTTGTTATTGTATATATATATGGATCATTAGATAATGATATTTACATGAAAATCCCCGAAGGATATAAAATTTCAGAAACATATAATATGACATCTCGAACTATGTATTCTATCAAGCTACAAAGATCCTTATATGGGTTAAAGCAATCCGAACGCATGCAATACAAAGATCCTTATATGTCACGTGTTGTATATCCGACTAAAAATGAGAGGGAATTAGAGGAAATCCTCTTACCTAAATTATTATTAGGCGTAAAACTCATTTTCGTCTTTACATTTTCATACGATTCCCACTTTGGTCCCTAACTTTTTTTTCTACTGCTTTTAGTCCCTATCTTGGAAAACACGTCTCTTTTTGTCCCTGCCGTTACATTAGAGATGGAAATTGCACATGTGGCAAACGGCATAAGTTAAAAATATTAAAATAATGTCCACATAAACCACGTGGCTTTCCACGTTAGCATCTAAATTTAAAAAAAAATTAAAAACAAAAATAAAAACAAAAAATTACATTTATTGAGATCTAAGTATGTCTTGAAGAAGAATAACAAGAATACAAACCCAGATCTAAGAACACAAAATTAAAATCCAAAAATCACAAACCCAGAAACACAAACACAAATCCAGCAACAGATCTTCCTTGTCAACCAAACACAAAAGCAACAAACACAAACCCAACAACTGATTTTTCTTGTCAACCAAACACAAAAACAACAAACACAATTAATTTAAGCATCGAAAGTAGCAGTCTAGCAGAGTTGCTATCTACTTAGAACATCTTTACTTCAAGCTCTATGCATTTAGTACCTAATTTCAATGAGCAACCTTGTTGCCGTTACTAAAGGAGTGAGGAAAAATGAAATCACACTTGAGAGTGGGAAGGCTTGTTGCCAGATCTAAGGTGAAGTGAAGCATGAGCGGACCCACTTTGGTTCTAGTAGTACTGTATATCTGGCGATAGACTACAAGGGAGGAGCTGCGACCCAAGGCGGTTCTCCACCGTTGATACAAGATCAACCATCAGGTTTCTGTGTAGGGCTGACACGAATGGGAACTCCTTGAATTTTGTTACCCCCCGAATTCGCTGTTCAACTCCATCTGAGATGATGATGCTGATGAGCAACAGGAGGAGGAGGAGAAGACGGACTTGAAGAAATCCATTATAGTTAGCTCTTCGTACCCATTTCTTACTGATGTTTGGGTATGTGTTTGTTGTTTTTGTGTTTGGTTGACAAGAAAAATTAGTTGCTAGGTTTGTGTTTGTGTTTCTGTGTTTGTGATTTTTGGATTTTAATTTTGTGTTTTTAGATCTAGGTTTATGTTTTTGTTGTTCTTGTTTAAGACACACTTAGATCTCAATTAATGTAATTTTTTGTTTTTATTTCTGTTTTTAATTTTTTTTAATTTAGATGCTGACGTGGAAAGCCATGTGGTTTATGTGGACATTATTTTAATATTTTTAACTTATGTCGTTTGCCACCTGTGCAATTTCCGTCTCTGATGTAACAATAGGAACAAAAACGAGATGTGTTTTTTAGGATAGAGACTAAAAGCGGTGGAAAAAAAAGTTAGGGACCAAAGTAGGAATCGCGTGAAAATGTAGAGACGAAAATGAGTTTTACACCTTATTATTATGAGTGGGTTCCAGTTAGCTCAACTGGTAAAGTCTCTAATGGTTATACAAGAGATCTGTGGTTCATTTCTCGCCTACACCAAAAACTGATTGGTGTCTTGATCTGATGATAAAGAGCTATCATTAGGAGCGGACGCCATAAGTTGAAACTCTCTCTCTCTCAAAAAAAAAATTTATTATTATGATTGGTATCAATTATGCACTATAGCTATTATAAATGATCTAAACTCTTTGTTTAGACAGGTGTATGTACATAATTCGTTAATAATTAAAGAGAAATACTTGTCCTAGAAATCATGTCCTACTACATCAACTACTATCCTGATCATACCAAAAAAAAAAAAAAAGCCCTAGACTAGAGGAGAGTTTCACCCTCTCTTCTCTCCTTTTTTAAGTCCTAGCTATTTATAGAAGGCTTTGACTCCTGATTCTCCTCCTTGCTTAGGTTTAGTCTAGGTTTTTTTTACTTCTTTCCTTTTTTCTTCGTTTTTTTTTTTTTTTTTTTTTTTTTTTTTTTTTTTGCAATTTGAAAGAATACATTTTTTAGAGAGATTGTGATTTTTTTTTTTTTTTTTGGTTCTCTTTTGTGTATTTTTTTTTTTTTTGGAATATTTGGGCTATTTAATGATTATGATGTGCATGGTTTGGGAGAGTTAACTGCATTGTATTTGGTTCTTGAGAAAATGGAGGAATTAACTGAACTAATTGCACCTTATGTAGACTGGTCCCTACTCCTCCACTAGTGAGGTACGGTCAAGCACAAGGGGAAACCCCACCTTGTAGTTGTTGTGCAAAAAACACTCCCATAACCAACCACACCACACCATGTACAAGCCTACTTAGCACCATGATGCCCTTAAGAAGTTCCAGCCTATACTAAAATATATCAATAAAGTTCCAAAGCCTAGAAACCAAGCCCAACTCATGTAGATTTCTATTCCATAGTCCTTACCCCAACCTTCAAAGCCCTTCTGTTAAGAACAGAGTATTTGGGTAGTTGAATTCAAGGACAACTAGGCCTCCAAAGCATGGATAGAAAAGATAGAGATTAGAGATAGAGAGGAAGAATAGAGAAAAGGAATATTCAATTCACAAAATGGTTCAATGCCCCTTTACAATTTGTTATCCAAGTATATACCTATAGCCCTTCCCAACCGTAGCTGTGTAACCACCTTGTAACTACCATGACAACTCATCAATCTAACTAACTCTTACATCAGCTAACACACACACACACACACAACCTCCTTACACGTGTCACTAGTTATAATACAGATATGCAATGCATATGTAACAGATACGCATAACCCACTGGAAGCCTCCCATAATCAGCTGTGTACGCATGCTGCATCAGCAACTCCTGCCCTTCACATCATCAGCCTAGGCACCCTCTGTAGCACCCCCTCATGTAGCACCACATGCATTGGCCATCAGCACCACATGCATTAGCCATCAGCACCACATACACTCGTGCCAACACTCTTCTACAATTGGATTCCTAACAATGCTCCCTCCTTTAAAACACCTTGCCCACAAGGTGTGGGAACTTGTGTTGCAATTCAAACAAATTTTCCCAGGTAGCATTAGCTGTGCTTTCATCCTGCCACTGCACAAGGACCTGAGTGATAAGTCTGCTTCTTAGTTGATGGGTTCTGGTGTCCAAAACAGCCATAGGCTCAGGAGCAAGGATATGTTCTACAAACACAACTGGTAAAGCAGGTTTAGGACTGACATTGGAACCCAATTTAGCCTTAAGGTTTGAGACATGGAATACAGGATGAATTTGGGACCCTTCAGGCAAATCAAGTTTGTAAGACACCTGACCAACCTTCTGCACAATCTGGAAAGGGCCATAAAAACGAGGAGCAAGCTTCCTAAATTTCCTGGGCTGCACTGAGGCTTGCTTGTAAGGTTGAAGCCTGAGATAAACCCAATCTCCTACCTCAAAGGACCTGTCCACCCTCTTCTTGTCAGCAAACCACTTCATTCTCTCCTGAGCTATCTTTAAATTGTGTTTCAACAAGGAAAAGAGTTGCTGCCTATCTTGCAAATAAGAATCCACAGCTACAACCCTTGTTACACCTGGCACATACTCCACAACCTTAGGAGAGGGATAGCCATAAAGTGCCTCAAATGGAGTGAGTTTAATGGAAGTGTGGAAGTTAGTATTGAACCAAAACTCAGCCATGGGCAACCAGTCCACCCAAGAAATAGGTCTATCAGCAGCAAAAGCTCGCAAGTAGTGCTCTAGACTTTTATTTACCACCTCAGTCTGCCCATCGGTTTGAGGGTGATAAGAAGAAGACATAGCCAAGTTAGTTCCTTGTAATTTCATCAATTCTGACCAGAATTTGGAAGTGAACACTGGGTCTCTATCACTCACAATTGTAGAAGGCATACCATGCAACTTGAAAACATACTGCATGAACACTTGGGCAACCTTAGCAGCTGTGTAAGGATGAGCCAAGGGAATAAAATGCACATATTTGGTAAACCTATCCACCACCACAAAGATCACTGACTTCTTTTGGGACTTAGGCAACCCTTCCACAAAATCCATGCTAATATCTAACCAAGGTCTATCAGGAATGGCCAATGGCTGCAACAACCCAGCAGGTAAGCAAGTTTCATTCTTCAACCTTTGGCATGTATCACATTCCCTCACAAATTTTTTTAAATCTCTCACCATACCAGTCCAGTAAAAGTCTTTCTTAAGCCTCTGGAAGGACTTTAAATAGCCAGAATGACCCCCTAGAGGGCTAGCATGTATCTGTTGTAACACCTAAGCCTTCAATCCTTGAGTTGTGCTGCCCACAAACAGCCTTCCTTTGTAAAACAACAAGTCATTATGAAGAGTAAACCCAGCTGGAATGTCACTACCTGACTGAATAATAAGGATTATCTTTTGGACTACAACATCAGATGTGTAAGTCAGCTTAAGTTCCTCCAACCAAGTAGGAGTGGGAAATGAAATCATACACAGGGTGCCCACCTTAACACTCTCAAATTCCCCATCCTCAACAGCTTCCTTTCTTGAAAGTGCATCTGCTACCAGATTTTCTTTGCCATGTTTATATTCCACCAAGAATGCATAGCCAAGGAGTTTAGATATCCATTTCTGCTGAACAGGGGTCCCAATCTTCTGTTCCAGCAAGTACTTAAGGCTTTGATGGTCTATCTTAATCACAAGGGGTCTGCCAAGGAGATAGGGTCTCCATTTCTTCACTGCCACTACTAAAGCCAGCAACTCCTTCTCATATGTTGAGAGGGCAAGGCTTTTACCCTTCAAGGCTTGGCTGTGGTAAGCAATTGGTCTTTGTTCTTGCATTAGGACAGCCCCAACCCCCACACTAGATGCATCACATTCCACCACAAAGGACTTAGTGAAATCAGGTAAGGCTAAAACAGGTGGGTTTGACATTGCATCCTTAAGAAGTTGGAAAGCTTGAGAAGCCTCAGGGGTCCAATGGAATGAATCCTTCCTCAACAAAGCTGTTAGAGGTGCAGCAATTTGTCCATACCCCTTGACAAACTTCCTGTAATAGCTTGTCAACCCCAAAAATCCCCTTAAGGCCTTCACATCCCTAGGAATTGGCCATTGCTGCATAGCAGCAGTCTTCCTTGGATCTGTCCTCACTCCATCACCAGAGATAAGATGGCCTAGATACTCCACTTCCTTACAAGCAAACACACACTTTGATTGTTTGGCATACAACTGGTGTTTCACCAAAACTTCCAAGACCACATGAAGATGATGCACATGATCACTTACATTCTTACTATATACCAGAATATCATCAAAAAAATACTAACACAAATCTCCTTAAGTAAGGCTTAAAAATGGAATTCATGAGAGATTGGAAGGTGGAAGGTGCATTGGTTAAGCCAAATGGCATTACCAAGAACTCATAATGCCCCTCATGAGTCCTAAAGGCAGTTTTAGGAATATCCTCCTCCCTCATTCTAATTTGATGGTACCCGGACCTCAAATCTAATTTAGAAAAAACAGCTGCACCAAACAACTCATCCAGTAGCTCATCTATGACAGGTATAAGGTATTTATCCTAAATGGTTTCTTGATTTAATGCCCTATAATCAATGCACATTCTCCAGGAACCATCTGCCTTCCTAACTAAGAGGACTGGTGAAGCAAAAAGGCTGCTACTATTTCTAATTAAACCAGCAGATAGTAAGTCCTTAACAATCTTCTCAATTTCGTTTTTTTGATAGTAGGGGTACCTGTAAGGCCTCTGACAGATAGCTTGAGCTCCCTCCTTCAAGTTGATTTGGTGTTCATGATCCCTTAAGGGTGGCAGCCCCTCTGGTGTAGCAAAAACTTACTGGAACTCCTTCAACAGAGCATCCACTTCTTCAAGTAGCAGATCTGTTCCTTCTACAGTTAATAATTGAGGCTGAAATGTAATGTGAAGAACCAACCCTTGTTTACAGATTGCTTCAAAAAAGTATCCCCATCTTGCACTTAAGACCTTGTACTCCTCAACCCTTATAGCAGCACCTACTTATGGTTATAACCAAAGCTCATTGTAAGCATCTTGAAATCCCACTGAATTACTCCCAAAGTACCCAACCATTGAGTCCCCAAAACTAAATCACAACCCCCCATTGACAACACATGCAATTGTACCACAAACTCATGTCCTTGTAACCAAACTGGTACCTCCTTACACACACCTTGAGTCTTGATCACCTCCCCATTGGCAACCTTGACCTCCAAGACTTGAGAGGTATCAATGTTCATGCGTAAATGTGAGACCAATGCAGCATCAATAAAATTGTGAGTACTCCCTGAATCAATAAGGATAACAAAAGACTTATGCTTGAATCTTCCCATGACCCTCCTCGTGCCTGAAGTAGGAGTGCCACTCAATGCATACAAAGTAATCTCCACATCTTCTTGATCCTGTCCAACCTGATCTGCATAACCATTCTCCTCTAATTCACTGATATGAACCCCAGAATTGGTATTTCCCTGAGATAATTCTACATAATCCAACAAAAATAACATGGCATTCTTGCACTTATGGCCAAGAGCCCACTTATCATCACAATTGTAACACAATCCTTTCTTCCTCCTTTCCTCCATTTGAGTAGGAGATATCCTCTTGAGAGGCAACCTTGGTTTAGTCTCCAATAGTGAAGGGGTTTTCGGAGGCACTCCCAAAATGGAAGGCTTGCCTTGATCCCCTGGTACCTTGGTAACCTTCTTGCAACTCCAGTTATACTCTTCCTGAATCTTTGCCAAACCAAAAGCCTCATTCAATGATTTAGGACTAAGCATTCTCAATAGCAGCTTTATCTCATCCCTTAAACCACTTAAGAAGCAGCTTAACTTGTGAGTAGCAGATAGACCCTTAATCCTATTAGACAACATCTCAAACTGAGCCTTATACAAGGATACTGAAGCAGTTTGTCTCAACCTAGTCAATGTTTCCATGGGATCGTCATAAGCTGTGGCACCAAATCTAATATGCAATGCTTGAACTAGTGATTCCCAATCCATAAAAAGACCTACCTCTTCACTATCTTGAAACCAGATTAGAGCCTCACCATCCATATGAAACGAAGCTAACATCAATTTCTCAGTAATTGGTGTATTATAATACTTGAAGTATTGGTTGGCTTTGTAAACCCAACTTGCTGGGTCTTCTCCTAAGAACCTTGGAAATTCCAGTCTCACAATTGTTGTTGATTATGGGAGGCTTAAACTTTGAGTCCATCTTAACATCAAGTTTTGATCCAAGAATTGAAGGCCTGGAGGACTCCAACGGAAAAGACTTCTGAAACTTCCTACTGCTCATCAAGTACTCCTCCTGAATCTTTGCTAACCCAAAGGCTTCATTTAGATTCTTTGGGTTAAGCATTTTCACAGGCAATCTCACCTCATCTTTAAGGCCACTAAGAAAACAACTCAACTTGTGGCAATCGGACAAGCCCCTTATTCTATTTGACAAAGCTTCAAACTGTCCCTTATAAACCACAACACTATTAGTTTGCCTCAATCGTGTAAGGGCTTCCATTGGGTCTTCATATGCTAAGTTTCCAAATCTTGTCAACAACGAATTCACAAAACTCTCCCAAGTGGCAAACATCCCTGTTTCATCACTATCCTGGAACCACACCAAAGCATCACCATCCATGTGAAAAGAAGCCATTAATAGCCTCTCTTTGAATAGGGTCTGGTAGAAATTGAAGTACTAGTGCGCCTTGTATACCCAAGATGCTAGATCCTCCCCTCTGAATCGTGGAAAATCCAATTTCATGCTCTTGGAGAAGTTTGAGATGGGTAATGCAACAGATCGTGATATTGGAGAATTTGGGGATCGAGATGGAGATTTAGGAGGTGTAGGTTGTTGTTGTCTCTTTTCTTCGGCCTCAGTAAGCTTTTGCAGAGCAATACTAATGGCGTTCAACTGCTGTGTATGAGAATTCAATTGCTGGGAAATTTCTTGAAAAGAATGGGCATGGTGGTCAGTGGTAACTTTGAGAGTAGAGATCGATTCATTGATGTAGGATGAAGAACGAGTTTCAGTCATGGTGCAGGAAAGAGGGCTCTGATACCAAATGTTAAGAACAGAGTATTTGGGTAGTTGAATTCAAGGACAACTAGGCCTCCAAAGCATGGATAGAAAAGATAGAGATTAGAGATAGAGAGGAAGAACAGAGAAAAGGAATATTCAATTCACAAAATGGTTCAATGCCCCTTTACAATCTGTTATCCAAGTATATACCTATAGCCCTTCCCAACCGTAGCTGTGTAACCACCTTGTAACTACCATGACAACTCATCAATCTAACTAACTCTTACATCAGCTAACACACACACACACACAACCTCCTTACACGTGTCACTAGTTATAATACAGATATGCAATGCATATGTAACAGATACGCATAACCCACTAGAAGCCTCCCATAATCAGCTGTGCACACATGCTGCATCAGCAACTCCTGCCCTTCACACCATTAGCCTAGGCACCCTCTGTAGCACCCCCTCATGCAGCACCACATGCATTGGCCATCAGCACCACATGCATTAGCCATCAGCACCACATACACTCGTGCCAACACTCTTCTACAATTGGATTCCTAACACCTTCTTTTCTTTTAATTAACAAATTTGTTAGAATAACCTTCAAAGCCCAAATGGAAGTTCAAGAAATTAAATACTGCATTATACTCCATATTTTAAGCTTAAAAAAAAAACACACACACAAACAACAAAGGCCCTTATTGTATTTCAACTAACTAGTTTCTCCCAATATTCATTCTCCCACATACCCACGTCTTTCATTATATTTTATTTTCTTTGAGAAATGGCATCAATAGCTGGAACTTGGAAGATCATAAAGGAGGAGGCATTGTGCATGGAAGTGTATCCCTAGGGGATTTCACCATGGACTCCACCATGAAATTCTTAATCCTCCAAAATTTATTACCCTCTAGACATGCCATTGTTTCTGAACAGACCTCAAGCGCTCCTAGAGGAATTGTTGGATCAAATTTCAAGAGCTTTGAGTATTCACTTAACAAGTGAAACATGTAGTCGTAAATAAAGTCCATTTTAAGATTCTCTTGAATGAATTTGCTTGCTGCCTCTCCAATAGCCTGTGCCTGAAATAATAGTGTTGGAGGAGACAGAATTGTGAAGAAAAACAATTAGATAAAGAAACGAAGAAATTTGAAGAATTTCTAGCACCAAAATAAGAAACATAGTGCACGTTGGGTTCCATTATTGACGATCAAAGTGCTTATAGACTAGTGTGACAATGAATGTAATCAAAACAACTTTAAAAATATAATAAATAAATGTGATTTTAAGGATATTAAAAATTTTACTACTTAAGTTTTATAATTTAATAAGTCATAATAACAAAAAAAAAAAAAAATAGTAAGTGTATGAAATATAGCATAAGTTAAAAAGATTGTTGTCAAAAGTGTAAAAATTCTAAAGTTAAATCAATCTCAACTATTAATTCCATTAAAATTTAAATGGGGGAGACATAAGGATGACATTGTGACTTGATTTTGAAAGCTGAATGACTACGTTGATACAATTAATAGATGAGGACTTGAGGGATCAAATTAAATTTTATTGGGCAAAATACAAATAACACCTATGAGGTTTGAGCTAATGTTATCTAGGTTCAAAACTTTTGAAAACTGATTAATTTGGTCTCTAATCACTGTGAGAGAAAGGAGAAAAATAAGTAGCAATTTAGGGTCCAACTTGGGTTTAGGACCAATTTGGTTAGTTTTGAAAAGTTTTCGACCTGGCTAACATTAGCCAAACCTCAAAGCCCAAGGTGTTAATTGTACTTTAGCCAACTATACTTAGTATTTGGAGGATCAAACTAATAATTTAACCATTTTATTTATTATGTTGTTAAAGTGGCATCAATAATCTTTATAGTAAAATTGGTAGTAGTTTTAATGTTTTCAAATTAGTTTTTTGTGATTAGTGAAACATCAATAATATGTGCAAGGTTTATGTAATAAAATTTGTAGTATTCTTATCATCACTCTTTCCAAAACATGCAGTACTAGATTACCATGTATATTTCAAGCATCCTACGAGAAAATCAGAAGAATCATTTTATTTCTTTAAGGAAAAATAGAAAATTAACAAAAACAATTAAAACCATTTTGAGAAGGCTTTTAAATAGTGCATTTCTATAAATGTGTTCTGCATTTGTTTATGTTTTTCATAATTCAAGAAAAGATAACTGTCTAAGGAAAACAAAGCCACACATGCATGTCCACAGGCTAAATTTGGTTATGTCAACAAGGGAAAGAGAGAAAGAGAGGTTTACTTTGTCGGTGTGATTATTGCCCCATTCGACAGCAAGTTTAAGATCTCTGCATATATTATCAGTTACTTTGATGGGCCAGTAGTGTTGCATGGGCACCAAGCTTCTTGTGAAAAATTCGTGGTACTGAGGCATCAGTAGCAAGGTCATGGAATTGCAAGCTAGAATGTACTTTTCACTCACTGACCATGTCGATCCTTCTATGTAAATTTTATATCTTCAGATGAAAAAGGCAAACAAAACAGAAAATAATGTCATTAATAACACTATGAATGTATTATGACATATTTCAAAGGAAATTATAAGAAAAATGAAGAAAAAGAAATTGTTAAGAAAATTAAAGAAGCGTAATATTTACCTATGGGTGCATTGATCTTCTAGTTTTGAGTTCTTGAATCCTTGTTTAGATTCTTTTCCCCAATCCTGAATACAAATAAAATAGTTGAAAAAAATATTTATTAAAGAAATTGTTGCTGATGAATCATAAGCCTCCTCTTAACAAAACCTAGTGACACTCCTCATCATTTGAAAGTTGAAATTAAAGTATAAGAATCTATTAATCATGGTTGCAAAATTCATGAGTTTAGTAAATAGACGAAACTAAGTAAATACAATGAATGGACTGAGATCAAGAGAATTAGACTTTTTTTTTTTAAGAATACTGAGTATTTTAACACACACTCACACACGAGGAGAGGGCAGAAGATCTTAAAGAAACCGATAGTGGTGTATATCTAAAAGGGCCAAACTTTTGGTTATACAGCACAAGTTTTGAACCTCTTTAACTCACACTCATTTTCCAATGTAGGATTAACCCACTTTTTTTTTTTTTTTAAATACTAAATATTTTAACACTCACACACAAGGAGAGGGAAGAAGGTCTTAAAGAAACTAGCAGTGGTGTATATCCAAAAGAACCTAACTCTTGGTTACACAGCACAAGCTTTAAACCTCTTTAACTCACACTCACTTTCAAATGTGAAATTTGTTGTATATATAGATATATACATGAATATGTTATAATAATGATATTTGAGTTTGGAGAATATTGTTTCATAAAGTTTATAAAGTGAAAATTTAAGTTCTGGAATTTTCTAAGTGAATTCAAAAGTCAGTATTTTCGATTGGTCAAAATCTTTCCTCGATCGATCGAAGTGATGAGTAAAATTGTTCTAGAGTCTCAGCCTGGTTCGATCGATGCTCGATTCCTATTTGATTGATCGAAAAGAACATTCAATCGATCAAAAGAAACTCTCGATCGATTGAAACTTGTAAAACTAAATTTTCAGCAGAATTTTCAGTAACTATTCTGAACGTTTGAAAATGTTTCAAGCATTGTAAACAGTTTTATGAAACATTTTAACTCTCCATACGTGTCTTTTGGTGAAATATAACCCTATGGGTATAAATAGAGATTACAAAGAAACACAAGAAATCCTTTGGTCATTCTCCAGAATTGCTATCTGTAGAACCCAACAACTTGGTTATATCATGGGGACAAGTTTGCGATAACCCTTTCGCAATATTAGTGTGGGGGCAAATATTGTCCAAGGAAAACGATATTGTGATTCCAAGTTTTCTATTTTCTGTTTGTCTTTTTTATTGACATTGTTCTTCCATTATTAACCCACTGTAGTCTTTTCAATTGATGATACATCATTATGTAAGGCTTATGTAGTAAAATTTATAATATTCTTAACATTGCTTAACTGAATTAATCATAATAAAAATAAGAATATTGGGTGGTTAATAATAAAAAAAATATATATAATATATATAAAATATTAACTAAATTGATAGTTAATAAACTAAATATTATTTAAGTAATAATTAAATATGAAAAAACTCATTTAAATTTTTGCCTTAAAACTCAAATTGTATTAAGCCAACTCTGGTATTTAATATCTTTTCTTTTACTACATATTATTATTAAAAATGTCCCAATAACTAAACTTATCCACCCATTAATTCTAGAATTGTATGAATATTCCTTAAAATAAAAATCAAGGAATTTGATAAAGAAATTTACTTGGATATATAAATGAACATTCCAGTCGTGTTTGTCAGAGATCCTGCACTTCATAAGTTCCATTCTTGTTCGAGACATGTGTGGGTTTCCTTTCCAGAAGGCATAGGGTTTTCTATCCTTCCATTCGATCCTTTTATTGCCTTCTTTAAGGGCCTCCAACGTAGTCTTCCATGGCTTTATATCAATCTCAGGCCTAACAAAGGAAAAAATTTGTTAATTATTTTTTTGAACCAAAAAATTATTATTATAATTATGAATCATATGAGAAAACAAAGGAGTGCAACTCCTGTTATAATTTTTATTATTATTCTATAATAACCACTGGTACAAGCTGAATCATATGAAAAAACAAAGAAGTATAACCTTTTTTATCACAAGTTTACTTAATTAGAAATGTTGTCCACAACATTTTCACAACATTTACACAACAAATCCTAGGTGGTAATTTGTTATTAATTGTTACAGGGAGGCAAAAAAGTAATTTAAGTTGTGAATTCAAATTAAAACTAATAACAACTTACCACCTATAATTTGTTATGAAAATATTGTAAACGTAGCGGTTCTCATAATTATAACATCGGACCATCTTGCAAAACTATTCTCATATTATTGGACAGTGCAAAGAAAGGCTACCTTCACCTTGATTCATCAAATCCTATTAACTATGGGAATAAACAATATATCTCTTAGGCCAGACCATCCAAAGGGAGGAATACACAGTATATACACTGTATATTACTAAATCATATCTAATTAAAAAAATTATTGGATATATCTCTTTGTAGTTGGAGTACATCATTCTTTTTTAAAAATCAGATTGAAATAAATAATTAACCATATTTATTTGATGTATTATTCAATATATCAACAACAACCATGCTATAATGAAATTTTAGGGGTGTGAGTTTACGAGTGCCTCAGCTTATGGGTATTAATTACATGTTTGTGTGACTTACAAGTGTATGTTTACACGCGAAATTGTGTTGTATACACTCGTTATATAAATTCTTTTTGTCGCATTCCTCTTTTTGGAGGAGCTATTTGCTATTTTCATTACATACTACGGGTCTCCCGGAACTTGTAAACCCCAGTAGTGTACGAGGATCACTTGTTGTGAGAGTCCTACTATATGTATTTGATAATTTGATATATATATATGTAACCACCCTCACATGGGTTGGATACATGGTATTCTATTTTGTATGTAGCAAAAACACCCATGCTCCGAGTAACTTTTGCAATCAAACTGTAATTTTTCTTAGAAGTAAACTGTAATTAAATTTGAAAAGGAATTGAAACTTACCAACCCCAGAAGGACCAATCAGGGAAGACAATGTCTAGTGATTCATCATCACTACAATAATGGAACACCGGTGGCACCGACGTGGCTTTAAGCCCTTGGTGGTCACGTTTTTTAATCACGGTTTCGTCTCCACACCAAAACATCAGCTCCAAATCTGGTACCTTCCCAGGGTACAACCTCAGAAGCTGCAAAATTCCCCATATTGTAAAGACATCCCTAGTTTGATATGACCCCTTATATTTCTCAACATAAGCCTTTCCCTTGACAATAACAAGTCTAAAATTTGCATAAACTCTTCCACTTTCCACCATGTCCCTCGTGATTCCGGCACCCTTCCATGGCCGTAGATCTTCATGAATCCACCGCATGTACTCTGGACATGCCACAGGGGATGATTCCTCTTTCTCAGTTGTCACCGGGTAATTGGTTGGACACCTTAAGTTCAAATTGGAGCAATTGAATTTGAATGGGAACTCAACTTGGACAGAGGACTTTTTAGGACTTATTGTGGTTGCAAATGTCCTAAAGAAGTAGTTACCTGTTAAGGCAGACTTAACAAAAAAAATGAAGAAACTATATAAGAAAAATATATGCATTCTAATTGAAAATGCACAACCGAGAAAATGATAAATGATATGTCCACAATATTTTCAGAATCTTTTTACAACAAATCTTAAGTGTCAGATTGTTACTAGTTATTATTGTTGAGGCAAAAAAGTAATCTTAGTGTTAGGTTCTAATTTGAACCAATAATAATCAACCACCTATGATTTGTTACAAAAATGTTGTAGACATACCTCTCAAATTAAAAATTGTACTTGTTTTCTTTAAGCAAAAATAATAAGTTTAGTTTCAGCTAGTTATGACTGTTAATAGATAGTTCTTTAAATTGAAATTGAATAAATTTATTGTATTTCACACTACAATTTAGGTTGGATGCTACCAAATCTGCTTATCACACCCTTTCAAATCAAGTTTTGAAAACAGGATTTTAGTTCTAATTAATTAGCCAAAGGAAGCGGGGACCAATGTATTCAAAATCTCAAACTGAGCTTTCTCCAAGATCCACGATATTGAAAGTTTTGTAAATATAGGGGAATATACCTTGAATAATTCCTAGGTTAGCCAATGGCGTGTAGCTTATGAGTCCTGATTAGCAAAACGGAATAAAAAAAACTTCTTTTAAGTAAAAGGTGTAGTAGTCTAAAAAAATAGCACTAATTTATCCCTAGTCATAAGTTTAATCCAAGATGCCACTCGATTACGAAAGCCATTAAAATAAAATATTATGTAATAGATGATGGATATTGGATTCTAAAAGCAATACATACTAAAAAAATATATAAAGACTTTCAATTGTTTCTTTAGACACAAGAAATTAAGAATGGGGCTAACCAATATTAACCAAAAGAACATTCACTCCCGACTAGCCATATTATTTTTGGGAAAATTATACTGACTTCCCCTAAAGTTTTTTTTTTTTTGGTTATTGCACTTATCTTTCCCTCTAATTTAAAATAAGACACTTACCTTTCCTGAATGGCTAAAAAAAGAGTTTTAAAAAATCCCATAAGAAAAGGCTTAAAAAAATCTTGAATTTCTTGTTAGGGGTTGAGTGGACGACAATTTAAGTAGAGGATAAGGTTTAAGACGTTTATAACCCCTTTTTGATCATTTAGAGGGGAAGGGGTTATATATATAATTTGATAGTTTTATATAGGGAAAATTATACTTTATTACTCTAAACTATACTCCAAATTACACTTTGCATCTTAAACTTTCTAAATGAACGATTTGCATCCTAAACTATAACTCATGTTGCACTTTGCACCCTGTCGTCAATTCTACCATTATCTTGGATGGCATTATGTGAAAATACTCAATTGCTCACCTTCTCAATCTCTTAAAAATAAAGGAGAAATTACACTTTACTCTTCTAAATTATACTTCCTATCACACTTTGCACCCTAAACTTTGGTTTTCCATCCAAGATAACAGCAGAATTAATAGTAGGATGTAAAGTGTAACACATGTTATAGTTTAGGGTGCTAATTATGTATTCTAAAAGTTTAGAATACAAAGTGTTTAGTAAACTATAATTTATGGCGGTAAAACCTGTTATTTTAAACTACATAAGTGTTAAGTATGATAATTAAAAACTTCGGCGAAGTTAGTGTAATTTTCCTTTCTTTCTCTAGTCAAATCACTGCAAAGTCACTCATAAAAACTATATTGCATCCCACTAGTTTCCACTCAGCAAGGGTTTTTTTTTTTTTTTTTTTTGATAACTACCATTCAGCAAGTTGATGAAAGTCTTGGCAATAATGGAACCTAGCTAAAAGACAGATTCAAATGGTCATTACTCATTACTCATTATCAAAAACTAACATGACTCATTACTCTAGGTCCCTTTCTCTTTAATTTCTCTCTTCTCTTCCCAAAGCAATGATTGACTTCGGTCGTCGGTACTCGTCGTTGTCGCCGATATGGGTGTTGGGTGGCCAAACGGCACAAACTTGCCGAAGGGCAGGGTAAGATAGAAAAAAAAAGTAGATTTTTGGTTTAAATATAAAGATGAGATGTGAGTGATTTAGGACATGACTATCAAGAGTGGGCTTGATCAATATAGACCACAATAATCATACAGGTTTTTGGTTTATGACTTCGGAAAATGAGAAAACTCTGGACATTGTAACGAAGGTTATGGTCAACAACCATGTAAAACACCTCTATAACTTTTAAAAAGAAAAAGAAATTGTTATTAACTATGTTAATAAGCAAAGAAAAACAAACAAACAAACTTGGGAGGCTAATAGATAGCCTGGGAGGGACTTACCTTGTCAATCCAATAGACAAAGCTGATAACAAAGAAGAAGATGAAAATAGTTATGGAGGCCCATCTCTTCCCAGGAGACATCGAAAAATGACCACACAATAGAGCTCCTTGTGACCAAAACCCGAAAACCGAATGAAAACAAGTTCCCATATATATATATATATATATAACAACCACCTAAATTTCTGTTTCTTTGACTTGAAATAGTGATAATGGTTTAAGTCGTTTGGTAAAAGATTTCTAGACACATTGTTAAAGTGTTGTGAAAATATGTGTGGATAAAAAAATGTTATGAAAATATGTGTACAGTTGGTTAAACAACATGACCAAATAAGAGAATCAATTCTTTGTCCAAATTCATCCTTTAACTTTTCTTCTAAAATCTGTGGCCATTAGACTTTCTAACAAGGCTGTCCATTTGGCTGGCTTGAAGTTTGATGTATGACTTAATTATCACGGCATAATATCTCATCCCATTGAATCTTTCAATTTTCTCTCATTTTATTTTTTAATTTTTATAGAATTTCAACTTATGGCGTCCGTTTCTGATAGTTGTATTTTTTATCATCAAACTAAGACATCAATCAATTTTTGGTATAAGCGAGAACTGAACCCTAGATCTCTCATTCAACCATAAGGGTCCGTTTGGTTAAAGGGGTGAAAAAGTGAAAGGATATAAAATGGTGGAGAATATAAAATATTTTAATATCTCTCTTTTTTGTTTGGTTGGGAGTGGAAAAGTGGAGGCTTGGAAAAAGTGGGTTTATTAAAATTTACATATATACCCTTATTAAAAAATAATGCCCAATTAAAACAAAAAAGTGACAAACGACCAAAAAAAAAAAACAATTACCCAATTTATTAAAACAAATCATGTCTAGTTAAACAAAACAAAACAAAACAACTATCACTCCCACAACCCAAGAAATCAAAAGAATAAAAAAAATAAAAAATAAAAAAAGAAAGAACTGTGTTAGGTTCTAAGACTTTAGAAACTAAATGTATTAGAACTTCAATGTGTAATGTGTTGGCAAACCATGAGAAAAACTTAGAGTCTAGATTTAAGTTGCTCAAAGTGTATTTATTTGTAAAGTTGGAATCGAGTAATTGCAAGATTTATTTGTCTAAATCTACAACCACAACCCAAGAAATCAAAAGAATAAAAAAAAATAAAAAAAGAAAGAAAGAACTGTGTTAGGTTCTAAGACTTTAGAAACTAAATGTATTAGAACTTCAATGTGTAATGTGTTGGCAAACCATGATAAAAACTTAGAGTCTAGATTTAGGCTGCTCAAAGTGTATTTATTTGTAAAGTTGGAATCGAGTAATTGCAAGATTTATTTGTCTAAATCTGCAAGGCTCGATCAATTGAACCTCATGCAGATTTATTTTCTGCAGATTTTTTCCAACTCAGCCCAAGCCTAATTTGACGAGTAGGGTTTTATATTTTACTCCAAGTAAAAAAAAAAAAAAAAAAAAACGCTAGCTACGTTTTTGAGGTTGTTGATATGCTATGTGTTAAATCTCTTATGAGATTTAGATGTGTTTACCTTCATACACACTTAGGTTATTAAGATTCATGTCAAGAACTTGATGATCACTTCAGTTGCTGCCTAAAGAATTTAAAGGAGATCTGAAACCTTTGAGTATAGTCTCAAAGTCACAAGTGGGAGTACTTGTGGTTGCAGTGGATCAAAGAAAGAAGTAGTCCGTGAACTCGGAGCTGTCACGTGATCGTGGTAGTAAATTTTCTACACGAAACAGCAATAGAATGTGTAGGGTCTGCTTTTGTTGCCCAAGCCCAAAGGATATGGGTCAAAGGCCCAATGAACCCAGAACAATGAATTTGTAGAGAGTGGATCGAAGGTTTAGGCGCTGGCCGGCGTTCACGAAGCGTGAACCCCTTTCTCTTTTATTGAAGAAATACTTAGAACAGTTTACAACCGGGGAATGCTCCTCGGACCATGGCCGAGGAGGCTTTTCTTCCCTTTCAACTCCCCTCCCCCCTTCTCAGGAGAGATTCCCTTACATTATATACCCTTTACCCAACTAATCCTAGCCCTACACTTGTTGAGCGATCAGGACATTACTCAGGTGCTTGTCCCATCAGCCGCCTTCCCATTCTCTTTGAAAGTCGCGGCAGCCAAGGTGGCACTGGTGCGGAGTCCTTTCCTCATTAATGCGGCCAGGGCGGTTGTCAGGTGTATTAAATGCGGAGGTGACAGTCTGTCATGAGCTTGTCCCTCCATCAGATTTATATTGCAGGCGCGTGGTATTCCCCCTCGGCCCTTTGAGTAGTCATGAAGGCTTCCTTGGAAGTGTTTGCTAGTTGCCTTAGGTTCTCGGATGTCCGATGATGGGGTCGTCCTCGGCCTGGCCAGCTGTGCGCCTGGGCTTCTTCTTTTTCTCCTCGGATTTTGGGCGCCTCCTCAGCTCGAGCCTTCGGCCCAGGAACGAAGTGGGCTGGGCCGTAGGATTCCTTGGCCCCACAGAATGTTAGTGGTCTAAGTCTTATTGTAAAAACTTCAATTCTTTCATAATGGATCTGTTTTACCTTGAGGATAGCTAGGTTAAATCCTCCCCAGGTTTTTTACCAGTTTGATTTTCTTGGGTTATCATATCTTTGTGTTCTTTACTTTTCCGCATTATTTACATGATATGATCTGATTGTGTTAACCTAGATCAGAATAATTTATCTAAGTAATAACTGGCTAAATAACTAGATCAAACAACTTGTATTTTAAGGAGTCTAAAAACGTACAAACTGGACAAAGCATTTTTATCTATCAAGATATTCAGAATCCCCACCCAGTTTTCTGCCCATTTTGGGGAGAAAACATTTTTGTCATTTTTTTTCTCTCCTCTCTCTCCAACCAAACACTCACCAAAAATGTTTTTAATAGGCTAAGAATGTATTGACCCCTTATGATATATTAATTGATTAATTAGTCAAGTTAATTAATTAATCAAATTAACATGCAATGTACGTGGCAGCACAAACAAATCACCAAATAAAATAAAGTACAGCAAAAAATAAATTGACACGGTGATTTGTTTACGAATGAGGAAAACCTACACGGCAAAAACCCTACCAGATGATTTTAAGGTCACCATTCTCGAGAATCTACTATTATCAAAACAAGCGGTTACAAGTAAAGGAATTTTAGTACCTTATACTAACCTACAGTTGAACCCTTACCCCAATACTCAATTCGACTTGTTCTGTAGTAACAATCTCTTCTTTTCAATGCATGGCTCCCAATATGTGACTAACCAATAGATGCGCGGATCCTAATACGCGACTTAATCACCAACTTGAAAAAGATGTTGGCTGCAAAGTTTTTTAATTCATCCAGATGATGAAGATCATGAAGCTTTTTTGTCACAAAACCTTAAGGTGTACATACACAACAGCTTCTTCAAGAAAAAGATGAACTATGACAAATTCTATCTATTGTCACAATTTGCATGAACACAACTTTGCTTCACACTTGTGCAACTATGTAACCTTTGACGGCCCTTAAAATAATCCTTATATATGTTTAGGGTTATGAGAAAAGAAAGCCTAAACACATACTCACGGATTGGATGCAAAACAGAACTAAAAATTTGTTTTTTCATAAACCTCGACAGATAGGGTAAATATCAAGCTAGTTGTCGAGTTTCGGGCTTCACAGCTTTTTAAACCTTGATAGATGCTAGCTTTCGAGTTTTAAAATCCAACACTTTCTCACTTGTTTCTTGGACAGACTTGCACGACTTTAACACTTGAACTTGAAATCTTGTTTCTTGAAGTATTAAACACATCGTAGATTTATCCAATTACAAGTAAAGTGCGTTTTGTCAAAGAATTAACCAATTACATAAAATTATTGACATATGTTCCTAACAGCAAATCACATATGTCCTAACAGTTTTCTCCCCATTTTCTCTCCACTTTTTTTTCCCCTTATCCTCTTAAAATCCACTAAACCAAACTTACCCTAAAAGACTTTATCAATTGAATTAACTGGAACTATGTCCTCTCATTTTTATTTAGACGTAAGATACATGACATTTAAAATAAATATCATATATTGTATTTCACAAAATGGAAGGGAATAAGAGGGAATTGCAAGATTCCTATTTTGTCTCTTGTGGTTAATAGCTTTGGATTTTTTTTTTAAATGTGAGAGACATTTAGTACTCATGCAAAATAATGGGTTAATATTATATAATATCCTTAATTTATTGTCTCGTATATAATCATTGTGGGGCCAAAGAATCCTACGGCCCAGCCCAGATCGTTCCTGGGCCGAAGGCCCGAGCCGAGAAGGCACCCTATGTCCGAGGATGATCCCATCATCGGACGTCCGAGAACTTGAGGGACAAGCCCATGACAATCAGTCACCTCCACATTAAATGTACCTGACTACCGCCCTGGCCGCATTAATGAGGAAAGGACCCCGTACCAGCGTCACCTTGGTTGCCGCGACTCTCAAAGAGACTGAGAAGGCGACTGATGGGACAAGCACCTGAGTATTGTCTAGATCGCTCAACAAGTGTAGGGCTAGAATTGGTTAGAAAAAGAATATATAATGTAAGGGAATCCCTCCTGAAAAGGGGGGCGAGAAAAAGGGAAGAAAAATGGAAGAAAGCCTCCTCGGCCCATGGCCGAGGAGCATCCCCCAATTGTAAAGATGCTCTAAGTATTTCTTCAATAAAAGAGAATGGGGTTCACGCTTCGTGAACGCCGGCCAGCGCCTAGACCTTCGATCCACTCTCTACAAATTCATTGTTGTGGGTTCGATGGGCCCTTGACCCATACCCTTTGGGCTCTGGGTCGCAAAAGCAGACCCTACAATTGGCGCCGTCTGTGGGAAGGATTAGTGCGCCGGCCGGCGCAGCAGGCGACTGTTCTAAATAGCCATTCTACGGAAAATCGGTGGTGATGCAAAATAAAAAAGAAAGAACTACCAAATAAACACTACAGAAAGACAAAAGCTCGAGACAGAAGATTCAATAGCAAAAAAAAAAACTTGATATTATTTCATAAAAAAGAAGAGTTACAAATTACAATCAGAGGCTCAGGCAGGCGTGTTTTACAACTATTCCTACCAGCTAGTCCTACAATCAGAGGCCCAGGCGGACCCGTCCTAAAACTAGCTAGAGGGAAGTGTCATCCCGTACCTTTACTGGCATCAAGAGAATGGGAGAGCTTGACAGTAAGCGGGCAGAAGGGGGCTGGGGCTAGCTTGTTTCAAGGCCACCAACAACTCCTTTTTCTGAGCGACAGAGCTTGAACAAAGCGAGGAGCAGATACAGCGGCTCCGGGACGCCCTCCCCCGTGATGTTTCCTTGATTCTCTCCAACCCCCACGAGCGTTGGCCGTTGGTGACGGCAACACTCGGGCACCACCCATGATGTGAGTTCGCATGTCTCCTCCGTCGGGGGTGCGCTCAGAGGAGAGACGTTAGGTACTTCAACGGCATCCCTCCGGGCCACCGTGCATGGCGCCATTGGGGTTACGCCTAGACTCTGCCGCACCGGAAGCCCAGTGGGGGCTGCGGCCACAACGGCTCTTGGTACGGATGTCCTCACACCCGTCCAAAGCCGCCCCATATCTCCTAACTCCGATCACAATTCCGGCGGGGTTATTAAAGGGGCTTGGGGAGCTGAAAGGGTGTGTTCTTTCTATTTGTGTTGGGAGGTTCATGGAGTATGGAGAAACCATCCCCCCAGAAGGCCTTATATAGAAGATGAGGGTTGGTGAGAATTAATTCACGCAGAATTCGAAAAGAGCGTTACCGAAGCGTTGGATAATAATGAAGCTGCCAGATTCCAAGGGGGCCGCAGACCGTTGGACTTATGTTGATTTACGAGGCTATTAATGAAGGCGCGTCTCGCGTACCGAAGCGTCAGGCGCGGAACACGAACGGCCAAGGGACGCTTCGCAAATAAAAAAGATAGGGGTTCGAGATGGAGGCGAGATCAATGCCACGTGTAAGACCATGATCCGTCCGAAGGAAGAATCATCTCCAGTAAAGCAGTCCAAGGACAAACCCCTACTTACAGAAAAATGAAAGTGTTAAACAGAACCAAGGCTCTGCATGGTCCTCGGACTCAGGCTTATGGGGAAACTAACCACTTCAGAAGACTAAGTGTTAGACAGAACCAAGGCTCTGTATGGTCCTCGGACTCAGGCCTATGGGGAAACTAACCACTTCGAAGACCAAGTGTTAGACAGAACCAATGCTCTGCATGATCCTCGGACTCAGGCCTATGGGGAAACTAACCACCTCAGACGAACAAGTGTTAGACAGAACCAAGACTCTGCATGGTCCTCGGACTCAGGCCTATGGGGAAACTAACCACTTCGAAGACCAAGTGTTAGACGGAACTAAGGCTCTGCATGGTCCTCGGACTCAGGCCTATGGGGAAACTAACCACTTCAGATGAACAAGTGTTAGACAGAACCAAGGCTCTGCATGGTCCTCGGACTCAGGCTTATAGGGAAACTAACCACTTCAAAGACCAAGTGTTAGACAGAACCAAGGCTCTGCATGGTCCTTGGACTCAGGTCTATGGGGAAACTAACCACTTCAAAGACAAAGTGTTAGACAGAACCAAGGCTCTGCATGGTCCTCGGACTCAGGCCTATGGGGAAACTAACCACTTCAAAGACAAAGTGTTAGACAGAACCAAGGCTCTGCATGGTCTTCGGACTCAGGCCTATGGGGAAACTAACCACTTCAGACGAACAAGTGTTAGACAGAACCAAGGCTCTGCATGGTCCTCGGACTCAGGCCTATGGGGAAACTAACCACTTCAAAGACAAAGTGTTAGACAGAACCAAGGCTCTGCATGGTCCTCAGACTCAGGCCTGTGGGGAAACTAACCACTTCAGAAGACAAAGTGTTAGACAAAACCAAGGCTCTGCATGGTCCTCGGACTCAGGCCTGTGGGGAAAGTAACCACTTCAGAAGACAAAGTGTTAGACAGAACCAAGGCTCTGCATGGTCCTCGGACTCAGGCCTGTGGGGAAACTAACCACTTCAAAAGACAAAGTGTTAGACAAAACCAAGGCTCTGCATGGTCCTCGGACTCAGGCCTATGGGGAAACTAACCACTTCAGAAGCCAAGTGTTAGACAGAACCAAGGTTCTGCATGGTCCTCGGACTCAGGCCTATGGGGAAACTAACCACTTCAGACGAACAAGTGTTAGACAGAACCAAGGCTCTGCATGGTCCTCGGACTCAAGCCTTTGGGGAAACTAGCTACTTCAAAGACAAAGTGTTAGGCAGAACCAAGGCTCTGCATGGTCCTCGGACTCAGGCCTATGGGGAAACTAACCACTTCGAAGACCAAGTGTTAGACAGAACCAAGGCTCTGCATGGTCCTCGGACTCAGGCTCACGGGGAAACTAACCACCTCAGATGATCCTAAGTGTTAGACAGAACCAAGGCTCTGCATGGTCCTCGGCCTCAGGCTCACGGGGAAACTAACCACCTCAGATGATCCTAAGTGTTAGACAGAACCAAGGCACTGCATGGTCCCAGGACTCAGGCCTATGGGGAAACTAACCCCTTCAGAGGATTCTAGGTGTTAGACAGAACCAAAAGCACTGCATGGTCCCAGGACTCATACCTATGGAGAAACTAACTCCTTCAGAGGATTCTAAGTGTTAGACAGAACCAAAAGCACTGTATGGTCCTCGGACTCAAGCCTGTGGGGAAGCCAACTACTTCAAGGGGATCCTAAGTGTCTACTCAAAGAATTTTCTACTTGGCCCTGAGGAAACAGAGGGTCCACCCAAGCATACCTGCCCTCGTTATAACAATTGATGCCGCAATTGGTCGAGATGCAATCGAAGTTAAAATCATACAAGTAAAGAAAAAGCAGATAGCGTGCAAGTAAGTAAACAACCACAACAAACAGAAAAAGAAACAAAGCTCGCATTTCATTAAGTCCAGAAAAAGTTACACGGTAGGAATTACACTACAATCTAAAAAAAAAAATGCAAAAGGAAAGAGAAACGACGGCGTCAAGGGGCCTGCCCTGCCCACTTATTTTCCTCCCTTAGCAGGGGGCTGGACCATGGCAGCTTCAGGGCTTTTGAGCTTTGGCCAGAAGGGACAGCCTGCGAAGGCATGGCAGGAACGGCTGCCTCCTCAGCAGCAGGAACTTCAACTTCAGAGCTGGACTTCGCAACCTCCTGGGGCGCCTCCTCAGCGGGGCCCTCACCTGATTCAGCTACTTGGGGAGGATCACTTACTTGGACGAGCTCGCCCATGGGTTCAGCGATGGAGGTGTCCTCACCCGTGGCAGCACCGGCTTCCTCTGCAACCTCCCCAGCCTCAGTGCCACCTGGAGTTGCCTCGCGAATGGCAGGAGGGTAGTACACACTTTCCTCCTTCCACAAGTCAGACGAGGCCTCAACCCCAGCCTGCCTGAGAGCCTCCATCCAAACTTCAGCGGAGTAACGCCTGCACAACCCGGGGACTTGAGCCTTAAAGGCTGCCTCGATCTCGGCCATCCCCGCAGTGTAGGCCTCCTCCTCGGCTTCCCGCTTAGTGGCCAGGGCGTCCTCTCTGCCGTGGTCAACCTCAAACTTGGCCCTAACGGCCTCGTCCCTAGCCTCCTCTGCCACCCTCTTGGCTTCCTCTGCAGCAGCCACCTTCCTTAGCAGATCAGCAAGCAGCTCCTTTTCCATCTTCAGCTGCTCCTCTGCTTCGCCCAGGCGCTTTGTCTGATCTTCGGCCTTCTTCTGGAAATCGGCGAGTCCTGACAGGGCAGTATCCCGAGCACTGGTCATCGCACTCAGCTCTTCCCGAGCCTTGGCAAGATCAGCCTTGGAATTTTTAAGGATCCGTGAGGCCTCCAGGTGCTTCTCACGCTCCACATCCGCGGCTTTCCCCTAGTCACGGGCCACGTCCTCCAACCTGTAAGTGGCCTGAATGGCCTACCCAACAAAACAAGCACACGGTTAGCCGAGGCCAGAAAAGGGATAGAGAAAGCTAAAACTGGAAAAGTCATAAGTGTTGAGGGACTTACCATTCCCAGGTACCGCTTGAGGCAGAGAAAGACCTCCCTGCTCCTCATAGCTCCCAGCTCCGCCATGTCAGCTGGGAGTAGCAGGCACCTTTCCAGCGCGTCGGCCACGTACGCGCCTTCGCCTTCTTTGAAGTCCCTAAGGGAGGAGTCTTCCCTCAATGGCCCCCCATGGAGCATTGGGACAGGAAGCCAAGCCTGAGGCTCGGGCTGGGCGTCAACCTTTTTATCCTGACCTCGGGAACCTATCTTCAGCTGTTTGGATGGCCGCCGAGTATCATCCTCCTCCCGTGGGGACCAGGACTTTTCCTCAGCCGGCCTTTTGCCCTTGTCCTTTTTTTGCTTGGGATCAGAGGGCTCACGGCTAGGAGGCAGACTCATCTTGGGCGGAGAAGGAGGAAGCCTTGACTGGGAAGTGGTCGACCTGCCCTGGGCAGAGCGAGTCTTGGGAGGAGGAGGAGGAAGCTCCGGCTTGGATTTCCCCGATTGGCCTTCGATCAGATCAAACAGGCTAGGTTGGGGCCTCTTCTTGTAACCCATCTCGCGCCGAGGAGGGGACTTAGGCTTTTGGAAATCTGCTTCTGTCAGACAAGGGTCACCCAAATCTCCTGGAGGGTCCTCGGACTGATGGACCTGTTCAAACACGTCAAACTCGTCCTCGGCGGGGCCAAAGTCAGCAACTTCCTCTTCCCTCTCTAGGCCTTCTTCGGCAGCCTCTGAGGATCTAAGGGAGGAGGAGAGACCCGCAGGTGTTAGGCCTTCTGATGTGGAGGGCACCTCGGGGAACCGGAACCCGTCCTCGGTCACGGTTATTTTCCGAAGCCGAGGATCCTTTGCTCTGATCACGTACTTCGGCGCCGCGAATGACTTGTGAGTCGGGTTGTATTTCAAGATCTGGTGAGCGGCCCTAACCTGATTGTCGGCCTCGTTCACGAAAACCTCTGCCCTCAGCGCCTTTTGCAAGTCTTCCCGGTTGATCAGGCTGAAGTGGCGCGTGAAGGCGTACGGATCTGCAAAAGGAAACACATTCACATTAGAAACCAGACGGTGCAAAAAGAAATGGACGAAGTAAAGGATGGAACTGATTAGGGTTCTAGAGCCCTCTCCCCATTTTCCTACTGCCCACCTGGGGTCCCCTCCGTCGTTGGGCAGTGAAGGCCATCGTGCCACTCTCCAGACACGATGAGGAAGTCCTTGTTCAGTCCCTTGCTGGACTCCGGGAGGCACTAAATGAGCCGGACCCTGTCATCCCTGGTCTTCAGATAGTAAGTTTCGCCCTTCAGGCACTGGAGATTATAACACCAGTTGACGTCATGGTGGGTCAATCTCAGTCCCATCTTCTCATTTAGGGCATCCACACAGCCTAGAATCCTAAAGACGTTGATGGCACACTGGGTGGGAGCTAGCCGGAAGTGCGTCAGGTAGTCCCTCATCACCGGCCCCATGGGTATCCTCATGCCACCTTCAACGAAGGCAACGATGGGAATCACCACCTCACCCTCCTGCCTCCAGAAGCGCCACTCGCCCTCCGCACAATACCTCAAGCCCACATTGGCCGGTATCTTATAATCGGCGATGAATTTCTCCATCGCCTCCTCAATGAAGACATACTTCTTAAATCTACCCATCCCAAATGATGCCTAAGCAAGCTAAGAGAGAGCAAACGAAAAAGAGGCAGAGATGGAGAAGGAGAAAGTTCGAAGAGAGATAGAGTGACTTACAGAAATGAGTAGAAGCTCCTCGGACAGGCTTTTTATGCTGGAGATGTAGACTCTTGGGTGCGAGTGAACAGAGGAACCGGCTTTTCGAATGGGTATTTATACCTCAAATCAAGGAACCGGGCGGGTTTTCCCGTCCCTAACTGCTAGGCGAATCCCCACCGTTGGATTATCATCCTCCCGTTGAACGTGGGGGGCACAGAGCCGTCTTGATTTAATGGAAGGCGCATTGCGCGCTTCGAGGCGCCATTAACGTGTCTGGGGTAGATGAAAAGGCTCCAGTACTCACAGAGGACCAGACTCAATGGGACGCGTGGCAGGTCCGAGGACATCAAAATCCTCCTCTCCGCCCGAGGATGCGGACAGCAAGATTTTGAGGGGCTATTGTGGGGCCAAAGAATCCTACGGCCCAGCCCAGATCGTTCCTGGGCCGAAAGCCCGAGCCGAGAAGGCACCCTATGTCCGAGGATGATCCCATCATCGAACGTCCGAGAACTTGAGGGACAAGCCCATGACAATCAGTCACCTCCACATTAAATGTACCTGACTACAGCCCTGGCCGCATTAATGAGGAAAGGACCCCGTACCAGCATCACCTTGGTTGCCGCGACTCTCAAAGAGACTGAGAAGGCGGCTGATGGGACAAGCACCTGAGTATTGTCCAGATCGCTCAACAAGTGTAGGGCTAGAATTGGTTAGAAAAAGAATATATAATGTAAGGGAATCCCTCTTGAAAAGGGGGGCGAGAAAAAGGGAAGAAAAATGGAAGAAAGCCTCCTCGGCCATGGGCCGAGGAGCATCCCCCAATTGTAAAGATGCTCTAAGTATTTCTTCAATAAAAGAGAATGGGGTTCACGTTTCGTGAACGCCGGCCAGCGCCTAGACCTTCGATCCACTCTCTACAAATTCATTGTTGTGGGTTCGATGGGCCCTTGACCCATACCCTTTGGGCTCTAGGCCGCAAAAGCAGACCCTACAATCATAATCTATAATTATATACAGAAAATCAAAAACGTTTAACTTGATTGGTTTCTTAATATTTTGCTATATAAGCTTTTGTGACATCATTTGTCTAAGTTCTTTATATTAAAATGGGTAAATTACAAATTACACCTCTAAATTTTAGGAGTAATTGGATTTTACACCTTGAAATTTCAAATTTTGGATTTTACCCCATTAAGTTTGGGGTGTTTGGATTTTACACCCTCAAATTTTGAAACTTTAGAGTGTAAAATCCAAACACTTCTAAACTTTTGAGAATAAAATCTAAAACCCCTAAAATTTAGGAGGTAAAATATAAATTTTGAAACATTAGGGTGTAAAATCCAAACACTTCCAAACTTCAGAGGGTAAAATTCAAATTCTGAAATTTCATGATGTAAAATCCAAACACCTTCAAACTTTAGGGGTGTAATTTGCAATTTACCCTATTAAAATTAAATTAGTTTTTTGCATTTCACATTACAATTTAGGTTGGAAGATACCAAATCTGCTTATACATTGCTTAAAAGTTTAAAAAACACATCATTTGTTCTCAAAAACAGGAAAAAAAAAATCTTATTGTAAATTCTTCTAGCAAAACGGAATAAAAAACTTCTTTAAGCAAAAGGTTTTGTGGGGTCAAAGAATTTGGCAACCCCTACCCACTTTATACCAAGCTCAAAGCCCATGCCGAGAAGGAAGAAACATCCGAGGACGAAGTGAGAGAGTCCAAATTGCCCAGGAACATTGCCGAGGACAATCCTGTCCTCGGCCAACCAAGACCATGGGAGGAGGAAGCAACGGACCACCAAGGTAGCATCCCAAGAGAAAGAGCAAGTACAATGTGTCAGCCATGGAAGCGTGGTGGAGGAATAATTCCCGGATAAACTGTCACCTTCACATTAAATGCCCGCAACTAACGTTCTGACCGCATTAATGAGGAAATAACCCCTGAACAGTGCAGCCTTGGTTGCTGCAACCCATAGAACGAATGGGAAGGTGGCTGATGAGATAGGCACTCGAGTAATGACCTGCCAGATCAACAAATGTAGGGCTAAGATCAACTGAAAGGAGATATATAATGTAAGAAATCCTTTTGGAAAAGGGAGGAAGTGGAAAAATACAATAGCAATTTATAGAACTCTCCCAACTTTTGTAGTCAAACACTGAAGAAATAATAAGGGTTGTACATTCCTCAAGAGAGTGCCGAGGAGCAGAATTTCATACTTCAGCTCATGTTCTTGTCATTCCACCCACACACTACCATGCTTAGTTGTTGCAATCCTCACTAAGGCCTATTTCTTAAACCCATTCTCTACAAATTCATTGTATTGGGCTAGTTGGGCCTGAGCCCGCTCATCCAAAAGGACGGAGTGTTCAAACCCCTGAACAGTGCAGCCTTGGTTGCTGCAACCCATAGAACGAATGGGAAGGTGGCTGATGAGATAGGCACTCGAGTAATGACCTGCCAGATCAACAAATGTAGGGCTAAGATCAACTGAAAGGAGATATATAATGTAAGAAATCCTTTTGGAAAAGGGAGGAAGTGGAAAAATACAATAGCAATTTATAGAACTCTCCCAACTTTTGTAGTCAAACACTGAAGAAATAATAAGGGTTGTACATTCCTCAAGAGAGTGCCGAGGAGCAGAATTTCATACTTCAGCTCATGTTCTTGTCATTCCACCCACACACTACCATGCTTAGTTGTTGCAATCCTCACTAAGGCCTATTTCTTAAACCCATTCTCTACAAATTCATTGTATTGGGCTAGTTGGGCCTGAGCCCGCTCATCCAAAAGGACAGAGTGTTCAAACCCGGTCCCTACAAGTTTAGTCTACACAATGGTGCTAATTCCTCTTTTAGTAGTACAATTTAATCCAAGATGCCACTCAATTATGAAGGCCATTAAAGAAATATATTATATATGTTAAGGATTGGATTCTTATGCTCCAATTGTTTTGAAGTTAATGTTTTCTGAAAAATTAGTCATTTTTCAAATTTTATTTTTTAGAAAGTTATCTCATTTTCCTATGTTTGATAGTAACCTCAAAATGAGATAGAGTTATTTTCAGTGGTTTTCATATTGCCTCTTAACTTCCTCTATTTAGCGTGATGTGAAACAAAATTTTTCTTTTAGAAAATTTTAGCGGAAAAAAATCTTTAAAAAATAAGTCATACTTTTAATAAGAGTTTATCACTGACCAAAAATAGTTTTCCTTTTACTAATATTTTCTGATTTTACTAAACACTAGAAAACATGAAAAACAATTTTCACAAAAAATTTCTCATTGAAACAAACAAAAATACATACTCAAACTTATATCATGAGGGCTTTCAACCCTTTTTTTAGACTTGAGAATTAAGAGTAAATTATCAAAAAAGAGTTAAGAGTGAGTCTAACCAATATTGACCCCCAAAAAAAAAAACTTTTACACCAGACTAGTCATATTATTTTTCTAGAAAAATTACGCTGGCCTCCTCTAAGATTATTTGTTATTACATTTACCTCTCCTAAAATGCAAATTATTTATAAGGAACTCCCCTAAATAGACGAAAAAAGATTTTTTTTTTTTTTTTTTTTTTAAATCCCATAAAGAAAAGGTTTAAAAAAAAAAAAAACTCGAATTTCCTATTAGAAGGTGTGTGAACGACAATTTAATTGGAGGGTAAAATAAGAAATTCAATATTTATTTATAGTCAACCAATCAAGGCATTTGAGGGGAGGGGGGAAAACTAATAATTATATTTTAAATGAGTAAAAAAATAAGAAGTGAGATATAGGATATATTTTAAAAAGTGGATATGTGTTTTTTTTTTTAAGAAGAAAAAATTGGATAGTTAAAATCTAAAAAAAAAAGTATATTTTTAATTTAAATATAATTAAATTTTAGAAGTTGAGATGTGATTACTTCAAAATATGGCTATAAAGCGTGGGCCTAACCAGCATGGACCACAGCCACAAGAATTGATACAAGCTTTTGGTTTATGATTGCGAGAAACTCTAGACATGGTCATGAAAGTTATGCACAATGACAAATCTAAAGTGTATCTAATTTTTTTTTTTTTCTTTTTTTTTTGTGCAGAAAAAAAAAAAGGAATCTAATTTTTTGTGTAGCAAAAAAATAGTGAACCTAATTTTTGTGCAAAAGTTCTGACAAATAAGGATGGTCACCAACCAAGAAACCATTTATAATAGCTCCCAACCATCCCTATTTTATAAATAAAAATGGATGGTAACCAATGCCCCCACCCCTCCATAATTATGATAAAGAAGAAACAAAACCCCACTCAATGCTCATTACACTTTCAAAAATATGTGGCAAGTAAATCAATTTTGAAAGATTAATGCTGGTGGAAGAAAGGAATTTTTTTTTTTTTTTTTTTTTTTTAATATCATCATCTGTGTTAATAAGCAAAGAGAAACAGACATATAAACAAACTTACTTGGGAATGACTTACCTTTTGAATCCAAATCCAATGAAGGGAGATGCTAACAATTACAAATGAAAAGATGAAAATAGTGATGGAGGTCCATCTCTTCCCGGTAGACACTTAGAAATGACCACACAATAGAGCTCCTAGTGACCAAAACAAGAAAACTGAATGAAAATAAGTTCTCATACCATATACATTAACAACCACAAATTTTTATCTTCTTGATTTAAAAGAGTGAGAATGGTTTATTAAGAATCACTTCTTTGTCCAAATTCTTCTTCTTCTTCTTTTTCTTTTCTTTTTTTTTTTTATTTTTTTTTATTTTTGCTGAATTTTGTGTCCAATAGACTTTCTAATAAGAAAAATGCAAAAGGAATTATAAGTTTTGCTATATAAAACTTATAAACTAATATGATAATATCTGTAAAGTTGTTTATTTAATGTGACAATAAATGTAAAGCTGTCCATTTGGCTTGAACTTTTTATCTGGGATTACAAAAAAGATTCTTATTTTGTCTCTTGTGATTAAAAGCTTTGATTGTTTATACTTTTTAAGCTTAAAGACATTCAGTGCTCTAGCAAAACAGTGGAGTAATCTAATATAATATCTATAATCTACCATCTAATTATCTATAATCTATAATATATTTCCTTATATAAAATCGAAAACATTTGACTTTTGATTGATTTGATAATAATCTGCCACATAAATCTTTGCACATCATATTTCATTCAATATTTAAATCCTTCATTAGAAACTTTACACATCATATTTTATTTCAATGGTAAATATATTATTCAGTATATAGTTGTAAGAAATTCCTAATTGTAGAGTATTTAATTCCATATTCAACCACAATGATATAAATCCTAAATAATAACTATCAAAATTATCAAATTTTATATTTAGACAAAATAAAAAATTATATTATATTAAACATTTCTTGTGCATTGCACTGATTATAGACTAGTATATATTATAAAATTTGGAACTAGAAACTGATGGTTGCACAAAATAATGACAAGTATCCATTTGTTTCTACATATAACAATGAACAAAGTTTTGCACCAAACCTTGGGCTGCATCCACCAATAGAAAGATAATATTTGTTATTATCATGTACACTGCACATGACTCACTTAACCTCACCAATCAAGTGAGTCATGTACATTGCACATGACATAGTACATGTTATTTTCCCACTAGTAGTTGGAGGCTTGGAGCCCAAAGCTTCAAATATGTTTGGGGCCAAACCTTATATTATAACAATAACACTTGCCATCTTTTTTTCTTTTTTTAATTTTTTATACAAGATAGAATTCTACTCTAACCTAATCTAAGTGTATATGTGTGTGAAACTCCCTCCTGGAGACTTAAACCCCGGCCCTTGTCCCCACACCCCACAAGCACTTATACTTGTAGAGTGACCATCGCACCAAGAGTATGCGGTGGTACACTTGCCATCTTTTGTAAAAGTAAAGATGCATACAAGAGTAAGATTAAAATGACTCCTCTAACCTTCATTAATTCCTTTTAGTCATTATCCATTAATTCCCCTTAAAAAATACTTACAAAATTTAATATTGTGGTCATAAACTCCTAAATTAACATGCATTGAAATGTCCACTACCATAAATTTTTTTACTATTCATTTGGGTTACTACTTTAGAGTAATTTTAACAGTTTAACTATATTTAATATCGGTGTAATTTATCTTTTGTTTTTAAAGCATTGAGAAGAAAGGAAATTAAGTCTTTTCACGTTTTGCTCAAAAAAAAAAAAAAAAAAAAAGGTCTTTTCACTTGGTGTCATATTTTTCCATCCAAGTTAAAAGTAAACTTAATATCGGGGTGCATGCAAAGTGTAATAAGAATCATAGTTTAGAGTGAAAAAAATGCATTCGAAAAGTTTAGGGTGCAAAGTATAACATGAAGTATAGTTTAGGAGTGGTAAAGTATAATTTTTCCTAATTTATAAATAAATATATATATATATATATATATATATGTGTGTGTGTGTGTGTGTGTGTGTGTGGGGCCAAAGAATCCTACGGCCCAGCCCACTTCGTTCCTGGGCCGAAAGCCCGGGCTGAGGAGGCAACCTAAGTCCAAGGATGACCCCATCGTCGGACGTTCGAGAACTCGAGGGACAAGCTCGTGACAAGCAGTCACCTCCACATTAAATGTACCTGACTACCGCCCTGGCCGCATTAATGATGAAAGGACCCTACACCAACGTCACCTTGGTTGCCGCGACTCTCAAAGAGACTGAGAAGGCGGCTGATGGGACAAGCATCTGAATATTGTCCAAATCGCCCAACACGTGTAGGGCTAGAATTGGTTAGGTAAAGAGTATATAATGTAAGGGTATCCCTCCTGAAAAGGGGGGGGAGGCGAAACAAAAGGGAAGAAAGCCTCCTCGGCCGTGGGCCGAGGAGCATCCCCCAACTGTAAAGATGCTCTAAGTATTTCTTCAATAAAAAGAGAACGGCGTTCACGCCTCGTGAAACATCGGCCAGCGCCTAGACCTTCGAACCACTCTCTACAAATTCATTGTTGTGGGTTCGATGGGCCCTTGACCCATACCCTTTGGGCTCTGGGCCGCGAAAGCAGACCCTACAATTAAATTGTAGATACCAAGTTTGAGGGAGTGAACCCAAACCCAGTTTCCCCGCAATGAATTTGTAGAGAATGGGCTCAAGAGCTAGGCCCTAGTGAGGAACGCAACGGCCATGCATGGTTGTGTGAGAGCGCTGGTAGCTTAAACGTGGGTTAGGGTACGCAATGAAGTTCCTTAGACAGAATTCACAGAGCTTGAGGTTCTTCTTCTTCCTTATTTCTCTTTTAGAAAGATTACAATGTTTCAGAGGATATAAACTGCTACAGTATTTTCCTTCCCTCGTTTTTTCCGTCCCCTTTCAAGAGGGACTTCTTACATTATATATATCTCTCTCAGTTGATCCTAGCCCTACATTTGTTGGGGAGTGAGGCCATTACTTGAGTGCCTGTCCCATCAGCCACCTTCCCATTCTCCCTGTGGGATGCGGCAACCAAGGTGACACTGTTGAGGCGTCCCCTCCTCATTAATGCGGCAAGGACGTTAGTTGAGGGCATTTAATGTGGAGGTGACAGTTCGTCCCGAACTTGCTCCTCCACCATGCTTCTATTGCTGATATGCGGTACCTACTCCCTGCCCTTCGAATGATCAGGAGGGCTCCCTTGGTGACGTGTGACCGGTTCACATTATAGCATCGGATTTCCGAGGATGGAGACATCCTCGGCGTGCCTTATTGGGCCCCTGAGCTTACCGCTTCCATCCTCGGACCAAGAGGGTATCCTCAGCTTGGGCCTTGGGCCTGGTTCGAAGTGGGCCGGGGTTGCCTGACTATTTCTTGGCCCCACAATATATATATATATATATATATATATATATATATTAATAGGCAAAGCTCAGAAAAAGTCTAATTAGAATTTTATATTACAGCCTAATTTTGTGTCATGTGTCTAATTTGAGTGTAGAAATTGAAAAGTCCAAATCCAATTAGATTCTAAATTTGATTTCAATTGGAATTCAGTATTCGTCACGTGTCCATCTAATTTTTTAATTTTTGTGGTAAGTGAATTATTGGGTGCAAAAACCAAAGAGTCTAAATCCAATTAAATTTTAAATTACACACGTACACACACGCGCGCGCACACACACACACACATCTATATATATATATATATATATATATATATATATTAATAGGTTAAGCTTAGAGAAAGTTCAATTAGAATCTAATTTTGCAACATGTGTCTACATTTATGTGGGGACCACACCATAATCATCCACTTAAGTTATTTAATTTTTGTGTCGAGTGATTTAATGAGTGCAAAACACTAAGAATTTAATATTAATGAACTATAAATTTTTATTAAAAAAAAATCACATATACTTAACAAAAATCACCACAACAAAAATCACCACACGTTCTATCTTATTAAAAATTAGAAGAAGAAAAAAAGATAATAAGTAGTATTAAATTTAGGTAAGAATTTTAATATGTGACTAATTACGTTTACTTTTTAAAAAATAATTTGACTAATTATTTATATTTTAATGATAAAAATTGTGTTTAATTTAAAATGTATATATACGTATGCATGTATTACATGCTATTTTTTAAAAATAATTTAACTAATTATTTATATTTTTATAATAAAAATTTTGTTTAATTTTAAATGCATTCATGCGCTTGCATGGGTTACATGCTAGTATATATAATTAGAAACCATTATATATTTTAAAAATGTATAGTTTAAAAAAAGTGTAAGTTAATACCGTATATAATTTGAACATCTTCTAAAATTTATAATTTAAACCTTTTAATTGTGATTGTTTTTAATTGTATCCGTGCATATGCATGGGGTTACACACTAGTTGAATTAATTGTAATCCACGTCAAAAAATATCATATACATTAATACAATCATAATAAATGTCTATTACTCCATCATAATTATTAAATTTTATATTTATATACTAAATTAAAGAGAGGAAAAATAATTTTTTTTAAACAAATTATAATATTAAATTTCTTTTATGCATTGCACGCTTTGTTGACTTAATATATAATAAACTGAATAACACCAGTTAAAAAGTGAAGAAATAGCTTTTTAGATTCTAAATTTTATTTCAATGTGAATCCAATTTTGCGTCACGTTTTCATCTAATTTTTTAATTTTTGTGACAAGTGAATTATTGGGTACAAAAATCGAAGAGTCTAAATCGAATTAAAGTTTAAATTATACACACACAAACACACACAGATATATATATATATATATATATATATATATATATATATATATAATGAGAAACCATTACATATTTTAGAATCAAATAGTTTTAAAAAAAAGTATAAACTAATACCGTGTATAATTTGAACAACTTCTAAAATGTATAATTTAAAGTGTTTAATTGTGATTTTTTTTTTTAATTGTATATGTGCATATGCATAGGGTTACACATTAGTTGAATTAATTGAAATCCATGTCAAAAAATTTCATATAAATTAATACAATCATTATAAATGTCTATTACTCCATCATAATTATTAAATTTTATATTTATAAACTAAATTAAAGGGAGGAAAAATCATTTTTTAAAACAAATTATATTATTAATTTTTTTTTTTTTTTATGCATTGCACTCTTTGTTGACTTAATATATAATAAACCAAATAACACCAGTTAAAAAGTGAAGAAATAGCTTTTTAAATTCTAAATTTGATTTCAATTGGAATCCAATTTTGCACTATGTGTCCATCTAGTTTTTTAATTTTTGTGGCAAGTGAATTATTGGGTGCAAAAATGAAGAGTCTAAATCCAATTAAATTTTAAATTACACACACACACACACACACACACACACACACACACACACATATATATATATATATTATATTGAGAAACCATTACATATTTTAGAAATGTATAGTTTAAAAAAAGTGTAAGTTAATACCGTGTATAATTTGAACAACTTCTAAAATGTATAATTTAAAGTGTTTAATTGTGATTTTTTTTTTTAATTATATATGTGCATATGCATAGGGTTACACACTAGTTGAATTAATTGAAATCCATGTCAAAAAATTTCATATAAATTAATACAATCATAATAAATGTCTATTACTCCATCATAATTATTAAATTTTATATTTATATACTAAATTAAAGGGAGGAAAAATCATTTTTTAAAACAAATTATACTATCAAATTCTTTTTTTTTATGCATTGCACGCTTTGTTGACTTAATATATAATAAACCAAATAACACCAGTTAAAAAGTGAAGAAATAGTTTTTTAGATTCTAAATTTGATTTCAATTGGAATCCAATTTTGCGCTATATATGTGTCCATCTAATTTTTTTAATTTTTTTGGCAAGTGAATTATTAGGTACAAAAATGAAGAGTCTAAATCCAATTAAATTTTAAATTACACACACACACACACACACACACACACACACACACACACATATATATATATATATATATTATAATGATAAACCATTACATATTTTAGAAATGTATAATGTAAAAAAAGTGTAAGTTAATACTGTGTATAATTTGAACGTCTTCTAAAATGTATAATTTAAACCGTTTAATTGTAATTATTTTTAATTATATTCGTGCATATGCACAGGCTAACACACTAGTATATACAAAATTAAAAACATTTGACTTTTGATTAATTTGGTAATATTTTGCCACGTAAATTTTTTCACATCATATTTCATTCAATATTTAAATCTTCCATTAGAATCTTTGTATATCTTATTTTATATTGATGGTAAATATATTATTCAACATACAGTTATAATAAATTCCTAATTGTAGAGTATTTAATTCCAAATTCAACCACATTTATAATAAATTCATAATAATTATTATCCTAGTTATCAAATTTAATATTTAGACAAAATAAAAAATTATATTATATTAGAAAATTTTGTGCATTGCACTGATTATCAACTAATTTATATTATAAAAGTTGGATCTCAAAACTAATGGTTGCACAAAATAAAGGCAAGTGTCCATTTTTCACTGCATATAATAATGGACAAAGTTTGGCACTAAAAATGTTTAGAGCATTGGGCTCCAACCACCAATTGAAAGATAACATTTATCATTAATGTACATTGCACATGGCTCATTTAACCTAACCAAACAAGCGAATTATGTGCATTGCACATGATGGGATATATGTTATTTTTCTATTAGTGGTTGGAACCCAAAGCTCTAAATATGTTCGGAACCAAACATTAACTTTCCGAATAACAATGACATGTCATCTTTTGTAAAAGTAAAGATGCATATAAGAGTAAGATTAAAATGACTCATCTAACCTTCATTAATTCCTTTTAGTCATTATCCATTAATTCCCCTTAAAAAAATACTTACAAAATTTAATATTGTGGTCATAAACTCCTAAATAAACATGCGTTTAAATGTCCACTATCATAAATTTTTTTACTATTCATTTGGGTTCTTTAGAGTAATTTTAATAGTTTACCTATATTTTTCTCCCTATTTGTTACTTTTCTAATTTTAGGTAACCACTTTTCTTTTCACCAACATCAAATTTCCTATCCCCAAATATAGGTCACCATTGTAGCTTAAATGGGTAAGAGTATGAGTAAGCTGATGGGTAAATTGATGTGGAAGGTTTTTGGGTGTTTGGGGCTACCTATTTTAGATAATCTGCTTCCAATTCTCTAAACAGCATGAATGCATAAAAAGGGACATATATATATATATATATATATATATATATTTTTTTTTTTTTTTTTTTTTTTTGGGAGGAAACATAGAGATATATAATTAGGAACATTAAGATGTGAGTTTAATAAGGTTTTAATTCTCAAATATAATTCTTTAATGATTGAAGATTTATAGTAAAAAATTAACCTATATAATTAATGTGTAAATAAATTACAAATACTATTATTTTTTGTTTTTTCTTTATTAAAATAATTCTAACATTTAATGAAGGCTGAAACACAAAAAAAAAAAAAAAAAAAAATGTATTTATTGCTTCTTGTTTAGATTTTTCCAATACTTATTTTCCCACATTTCCACTTGCTTTATGGATTTATCCTTTCTCTTGAGAAAACCTCGTAGTGATGAAGGATCATAAGGAGGAGACAAGGTGCATGGGGTTAAATCACTAGGAGACTTAACCATGGACTCAACCATGAATTTCTCCCATGTACCCTTGGCAGGGCAAGCCATCATTTCTGAACATAGCTCCACCGCTCCTCGAGGTATAGATGGTTTGAACTTCAAGAGCTTTGCGTATTCATTTAACAAATGAAACATGTAGTCATATACATAGTCCATCTTTAAATCCTCCTGTATGAAGTTGCTTGCAGCCTCTCCTATGGCTTGAGCCTGCTAAGTTTATAAAAATCATAATAGTTGAAAATATAATAAAAGATTTTGTTAACATGAATTTAAATTAGTGAAAAAGTGAAAGAATTTTTAAAAACTTAAAAGGTAAAAACATGGGCATACAGATCCTCTATACCACTTTTCGTGTTCCACTAATCAGAACTTGCTATGTATTTGATTTTTTTTTTTTTCCATGTTAAGCTTTGGCTATTTTATAAGGAAAGATAAACAAATTCATGACAAATTATGATTGGCGGAATATAAAAAATTGGAACACAAAAAGTAGTATAGAGAATTTGTATTCATTAATTTATATTCTATCATTAGGCATTTATTGCATTTGTATACAGAATTACATATTAATATAATGTGCTGAGATTAGTAAAAGGTTTAAACATGAAATAAAAATAAAATTCTATTAAAAATATATACATTAGACATCAAAAAGTCAAATAATTTTGATTTTATATATATCATCATTGATTTTTTTTTTTTTGAGAGAGAGTTTCAATTTATGGCATCCACTTCTGATGATATCTCTTTATCATCAGACCAATACACCAATTAATTTTTGGTGTAGGCAAGGATTAAACACCAGATCTTTTATATAATCATCAGAAACTTTACTAGTTGAGCTAACTAGAACCCACAAATTGATTTTTTAATCTAACCAACTTGCTGGAGTTGATAAATCTCAACCCAACTTGTGGGTGGTTGAGTTTGCACCATTTCGTTGAGCCTAATAAAAAAATAATAATGTTTCATTCATCTATGCAACTCCATTATTTAATAAATAATTGTAACTTGTATAATTATGACTAATATTCCAATGTCATCAACCTAAGTCCCAAAATAGCAAAATAAATTAAAGTAATAAACTTAATCTAAGCTCATAATCCAAAATAAATCAAACGAGCAATTTTAAATTACATATTTATATTTAAAAATAAAATTTAATAGTGTAGGTTGGATAGGTTACTTAGGTTTGAAATTTTTTCAACATGAATCCCACACAACTCGAGTTTGGAAAAAGAAAAAGAAAACAAATCAAGTTATCAACCCATGAAAAACAATTCAAATCGTTGGGTTAGATTGGTCCATGGATTGGTGGATACACACCCCTTAATTAGTGAAAGCATTTTGAGAGAGAGAGAGAGAGAGAGAGAGAGACCTTTTGTGTGTGATTGTTGCCCCATTCCACAGCAAACTTAAGAGAGGTGCACTTGCTATTTTCCCTAATGGGCCAATAGTGCTCCAATGGCACCATGCCTCTAATGAAGAAATCATAATAATGAGGCCTTATGAGCAATGTCATTGAGTCACATGCTAAAATATACTTCTCACTTACTGACCATGCCCATCCCTCTATATAAATCTTATATCTGATACAAAGCACACTTTTCTCAATTAAAAAGAGGAAAAAAGATAACAGTCAAAATGGAAATAAAATAGTTCTTTGGTCTTGTTTTTATAACTACCTGTGAGTGCATTGGTCTTCTAAATTTGATTGTTTGTAACCTTGTTTAGATTCTTGCACCCAGTCCTGAAATTACAGCACATCATACAAGAAATTTTTTTTGCAACATATTTTGTAGTGAATGATCAGTCAGCATCTGTGAGTAAATGAGAAGAATGTATATTAACCTGTATATATAGGTGAGTGTTCCAGTCATCTTTGTCTGAGACATTGCACTTCAAAAGGTCATTTCTAGTTGGAGCCACACTTGGATTCCCTCTCCAATAAGCATAGGGTACTCTATCCTTCCATTTGGTTCTTGTGTTGCCTTGTTTTATGTCCTCCAACACACTTTTCCATGGCTTTATATTGATCTCAGCCCTAACAAAATTAAGTCAAACCTATGTAAAATTTCTCCCCAAAAATTGCCCTCTTAAATCTTTTCACAACAATAACAAATACTTTTTTACAAATACAATTTTTTAGCTCCAATTCAATTTAAGGAATCTAATCTAAACACTTTATTTTAATTTCATAAACATCATTTTAAAAATAAGATCTGTTACATAATCAGAATTTAAATAAAAATTAACTAATACTATTATGAAATTTTATTTAAATTACTGATAACCTAACAAAATGTAAATTGTTTTTTTGATTGTAAAATAAGATCTGTTGCATAATCAGCAAATACTTTTTTGATTGTTTTTTTTTTAAATAAATTAATTTTTAATTTTTCTTATCACATATTTAGAATAAAATTACCAAAAATTATCTCAGTTGATAAATACTGTACAAATAAACTACCAAAAACTGTTGCAACAGACACAAAATAAATCACACATAAATAGAAATGAAAGCATGACTGATTTACGTACCAGCCCCAAAAAGACCAATCAGGGAACACAATATCCAAACTCGACCAATCTGAACAGTAGCGAAACAATGGAGGTGGGCCCGCATTTGGGCCTAGAAAATCGTTAGATGGGACAACAGGTCGATCATCACAATCAAACATGAGTTCCAAGTCAGGCAATCTCCCAGGGTACAACCTTAGCAGCTGCAAAATGCCCCACAAGCTGAACATGTCTCTTGTCTGTATCGACTCCCTATATTTCTCTACGTAGGCCTTACCTTTCACGATCACAAGCCTGAAATGCGCGGTCTTGCGGGCCCGCTTCACCATCGTTCTTGTGATTCCTGTGTGCTTCCAGTGCCGTAGATCTTCGTGGATCCAACGGAAGTATGATGGGCATGTTTTGTTTGGTGATGATATTGGACGGTCAGGATTGTGTGTTGTTGTGGGGTAGTAGTTTTTTGGGCAGGTCTGTTTTTTGTTTCCTTTTGTGCATTTCAGGGGGAATTCTTGCTCTTTTGGTGATTTTCCTGTTGTTCTTTGGATTGGTTTGTCACTGCTAGAACTAGGAGTACCTGAAAATATAGACTGCAAAAGCACCTATAAATATGATAAAATGCTAAATTTATTGTTAATTTTATAATTAAATCTTATAAATTGAGATAACAATGAATATTTAGCACAACATCAAAAATATAAAAAATATTAATGAATTAACAATTTATACCACCGCACTGCGGTGGTCAATCCACAAGTATAAGTGTTTGTGAAGTGTGAGGTAGTAAAAGTCGAAATTCAAGCCTTTAAGAGTAAGTTTCACACACATATACACTTATATTATATTAGAGTATAATTTCTATTTTGTATAAATATATATATATATATATATATATGAATTATTATTGTGATTACTATTAGTCATGCTATTATTAACTATTTAAACTCTTTCTTTAGGCAGGTGTACCATGTAAGTACACAATTTGTTAGCAATTAAAGTGAAATGTTAGTATTAAAAATCATGCTAAGGCTTAAGAGTTCTGTAATTTAAATGATTAGTATCTCCTCAGCTAAACAATCGAATTATAAAAAAAAAAAGTAATAGAAATCATGACCCTTACCGACTGCTTTTTTTTGGGGGGGTGGGTGGGGGTGAATGACCCTTACCTACTACTTTCTTCTTTTTTTTTTTGCTGAATGACCCTTACCCACTACTTTGATCATTATCTAAAAAAATGATCAAGCAGTGCTGAGAAAGACAACTGACAAGGATGAGAGCGTATAGCACGCGTCGGGCTATTGGGCCGTGGTCTAACTAAGGGTTGGAAAACTTTGAATTTAATGCAAGGGGAATATTGGTATATCACTTTCAAAATATGACAGTGCAAGCCCATCGAATAGGCTTGAACCCCAGAAGATGACCTAATTAGGGAGCAAGTTTCCCAACGCATGACATGTTATATATTTCATATATTATTTTTTTAGGGTATATATCTCATATTATATCATATAATAAAAAGAGTTTAAATTTTATAAGAATGTGGTGTAAAATACCGTTCAATTTTAACATGTCACATCATCTTATTACATATTAAGAAATAAACATAACTACACCCAATAAATTCTAATATCAATCTGAAAATTCAATCAAATTGAGAATTTATTGAGATGTTATTAAATGTGATAGAGTGTATTGAGTTTTAAGTAATATAAGATAATATGATAATCTCTTATTGGATGATATAAAACATGAGTTTTACACCTTATCCTTACCAAATTTGGAGTCTAATAAAAATTGAGTTTTAGAAGTCATGGTTCCCTTTACCCATGAAATACCCCCCATAAACCTCATGAATTGATAATGTGATAGTTTATTCAAGTTCCAATAAATTGAAATAGAAAATGCTAAAGGTACAACAAGTTTTACTATATAAAACTTACAAACTAATGTAGCAATGAATGTGATTAATGAGTTTCAATCACTTTAAAATGAATATTTGAAATGTATCTTTGTAATTGATGTCATATTAATTTGTAAGCTTAATGTAGTAAAACTTGTAGTACTCCGATCACTACTCAATTGAAATTCTATTTCAACTAAAACTCTACTACCAAAAATTTCAAGAAATTAAAAATTAAAGATATTTATTTATTTATTTAATAATTGATCTTATCATATTAAAACTTAGACACTAAATTCAATAATATTAGCAAAATGTTTTCTTTCTTTTACATATATATTTTTAATTAATCCATGCATTAAACGAGAATACTATTAGTTAATCTAAAATTTTAGTAGACGAATTCACAGAGGAAAAAAAAAACTAATTTGATAAAAAAATTCCAACTTCAAGATTAATTTCTTTGAAAAATTTTGTATTTGCGTAAATTCGGAAATTGGATTCGAGGTTTTTGTGGGAATAAAGTCTAAAATATAAAATTTTAGGATCTTGGGGGGTTGGGAAACTTCAATGGAATTTGTTTTTAGATTAAGAAAATAAGCACCAGGATTGTAGTGTAGGCAATAAAAGATAAAAATACCCCAAAAAACAATAGCAAGAAGAAAAATAAAATTATAATTTATAAAGAAGGATTTGCAAAAGCAATATTGTAGGCTTCTTAAGGAAAAAGTGATTGACTTAACAAACTTTTTTGTAATTCCATTACAAGTTTTTGTTACCCAAATAGAGTGGTAGGTCGACTGTGTAGTCTGTAAGTTCAGTTGCTATAAGGCTGATGACAAAATACTGTAAGGATTAAAGAACATATAAGAATAAAGACTTACAATATCAATCCAGCCTAGAAATACCAAAGCACTGACAAGGAGGAAGAAGAAGAAGACCACGCTAGTTGTTGAAACTTTCTTCTTCACTGGTCGCCAACAAGTTCGACTGTGATGTGGAACATATCGACTTTGTTTCTCATTATTTCTTCTCATGGTGCTTTCGTTGGCCTTCTTTAAAAACCTTCAAAACAAGAGCCTTGCCTTCCAAACTGTTGACTATTGATGTTACCTATTGGTATAGTTGGTCTGCTGGACTATCGGAATTTTCTTTTTTGAAAAAGGCTTTCGGAAATTTTCGAGCCTACTACCTTCACCATATAGAGTCTAATCTAATCCAAAATTACTGTGGACAAAACAGGGGATGAAAATTATTGAAGCATCCAGAGAATTACTCTCATCCAGAACTAACCTCAGTTGTACGTTGTTTTCTCTTTCTTATTCCCACAAGTTATGTGTGATTTGAGTATAAAAGTGAAACTCCTCTCTATCTATGTCTTTTACATGATAATATCACTAGTTGGTGTTGGATATTTTAATAAAAAATATTATATTTATTTTGATACTCATTTATGTGTATCAATTATCCCTTAATGTCAGATACGTTGAATACTAAATTTTGAAATTCAAATTTAATTCAAAATTTGAATAGCTTTTGTCAATGGTTTTAATCATGAAATTTATGAACATTAATGTAATATTAATACCATAATTGCCAGTATATTTGGTTTTATTATCTTATTTGAATATGACATAATAACGTCATATATAGAAGAATTTCAGCACTTAAATATATAGTTATTGCTGAATTATTTTATGTTACCATATATACACAAGTGTTTACTATTTGGTTTAAGGAAAGTAAAAAAAACAAATGACAATATTTATACATATTTGAAATTTTATTACATGTTTTGGCTTTTAGTCTTCAGCCACTTTATGAGACATTAAATGCATAGATCATGTTTCTTTCTTTTTTGTTCTCAACGTACAAAAGCTTTTGTTGACCGGTTATATATATATATATATATATATATATATATATATATATATATTAAGAAAGCCATTGATTATATTATTAATTTTAATATCTTTATGAGTATTTAATTGATATCGAATCTTTTTGATTTTTTGGCTAAGGAGAAGTTAAAGGTCCGGCTATATATATATATATATGGAAAGAAATAAAGTAGTAGAGACACATATTTCTTGAATTACAAAGCTGAAAATTTTTCAAAAATAGTTTTTATTGTCCTAAACACTTACCATCTATTACTTTTTATAACTCACAAAAATATTCTATCTTTTACAAACTTTTCTGGGAAAAGAAAGTACTATAGAGAGCTTATATCCTATGAGCAGTGTAGGCTGCAAGGATAATCAGCAAAGGTGGCTGGGCTGTTGTATCCTGGGGGCAACGTTCAGAAATTATTTGTCTAACTACATCGGATATACCGTAGACGGCACGATTTGTCTCAAGACAGTGACTTGGTCCACGCCTCATCTCTGCCACCTCTTTTTGGTAATATCAAATTGTATAATTTCCAAGGAAAATTCAGGTATTATCTCTCCTTTATTTCTAACAGTTGGGACCTATGAAACTTGTATTATCCCTTGCAAGTTTCCACCAATATAATGTCTCTTTTGAGCCTCAGCCTAAGTGAAGACAAGATTGGCAGGTCTAGTTCACTCCATTGCAAGTGTTTATATCACTTGCTAGTCCAAAATTATCCCTCACAGCTCGTTAAGTAGTTGAACATTCTTAAGGCAGTTTAGTCTTTTTCGGTGTTGAGTTGCCCCTAATTGAAGGGCTCAAAGCAATGTTATTTTACTTTTCAACTAACAAGCTAGCCAATTGGCGGAATTTACATTGCATATTCTTTTAACAATAATAATACAGTAACATATCCTTCTTGCGTTTTCATAAGTGTGGCTTCACCCATAATATGAATATTATTTTCAACAACCTGCAGCTAGAACACCGCACACCTTTGGTGCGATAGTCACTCCATAAGTATAAGTGCTTGTGGGATGTGGGGGGCAAGGCCAGGGTTCAAGTCTCCAAAAAGAAGCTTCACACACATATACACTTAAATTAGATTATAATAGAATTCTATTTTGTAAAAAAAAAAAAAAAAAAACAATCTGCAGCTAGCGCCCAATATTGCATTTTAAGGAACATCCCCCAACTTGGATTCACGGTGCACTTTGTGGACCATGCCCAGAAAAACTGTGCGCACCATATAATTAAAATGGAGCCACCACTACCGTTGATAGTGGAAAACTAGTTGACGCAAATTTAATGATTTGTTTGGCTGAAGTTATTGTCATTAAAATAAATTAGCATGTAACTCATGTATATGTATGGATGCATTTAAAATTAAATGCAATTTATATTATATGAATATAAATAATTAGTCAAATTATTATTTTTTTTTAAAGTAAATGTAATTAGTTACAAGTTAAAATTCTTACCTAAATTTAATACTACTTATGATTTTTTTTTTCTAATTTTTACCAAGATAGAATGTGTGGTGATTATTGTTGTGTGGTAATTCTTATTGAGTATATGTGATTTTTTTTTTTTTAATTTTATAGTTCATTAATATTAGACTCTTACGATTCTCAAAAAAAAAATAATAATAATAATAATAATATTAGACTCTTAGTATTTTGCACTCATTAATTCACTTGGCACAAAAATTATAAAACTTAAGTGGACACATGACACTAAATTAGCCCAAAATTGAATTCTAATTTAAAATCTAATTTGATTTTTGCTTAGTTTTGACTTTAATTTGATATATATATTTATATTTGACCACTAAGCCATGACTTTCTCTTACTAGTATATAATCCATGCATATGCACGGTACAATTAAAAACAACACAATTACACATATATGGATTCAAATTATATCTTGTTTAAGTCATAGATATATACATGATTTTTACTCTTTTTTTTTTTTTTTTTTTTTTTGCTATACGCATGAGTTTACACTTTTTTTGTGGGTTTTTTTTTATGGTTTATTTATATTAGATTCTTCATCTTTTACACAATATTAACTCACCTAGAAATTAAAAATATATATAAATAGGACACATTAGTCTACAATTAGAATCCAATTTTAATCTAATTGGATTTTCTCTCAACTTTACCTATATATCATATACTATATATAATAGCAAAAGCTGAGAGAAAGTTGATTCCTACAATTAAGGAGGTGTTGCCATATAGGAAAAATACCCACTTAAAAAACAGCCACGTATACAGTTTAATCTTAAAAAAACCACCCGGTACACCGTTTGAGAGTCTTTTTAAAAAAAAAAAAATTTGACCAACCGTTTGAGAGTCTTCATATCAAACTTCTTTATAAAAACACAAACCCAAACGCCGCATTCCCAATGAAAACTTCAAAGTCACTCTAACTGAGATTTGCTCTTTTGCCCTATTCCGTTTCTTTACACTGTTTGAGGGCTTTAAAGTTTATCCCACACAGTTTAAAACAAAATTCGGTTAAATTGAAAAACTGAGAGAATCTGAGAAACAAAGGGAGAGAGAGAGAGTTGAAAAGAGTGGAGAAAGAGAAAAAAACTGAGAAATCTGGAGAGAGAGAGAAATCTGAGAAATCTGTTTGCCAACTACATCAAGCCGTAAGACAATCCAAGCCCAGATTCTTACCGGTTGGAAGGATCACGTATCATTTTAAACTTAAAGACCTATTTCAATCTTTGTTTCCAGACATTCCGATCAAGAAAAAAGAGAACTACTTCCCAATAAAATGACCTTTTTGGTTTTGATTTTTTCAAAAAAAGAAGTAGAAGAAGAAGGCATATGAAGTCGACTAAAAAGAATTCCCTCTGACTTTTTGGTTAACAATGACTCTGACGGGTAATTCTTTCTCTGACTTTTTTTCCTCCACAAATTTAAAGTTAAATTCGTTATGTTATATGTTTTCAACATTAAAATATATATATATATATATATATATATATATATATATATATATTTATCACTATTTCTCCACCTGATACTTATTCTAAAAACTAAAACAAGAACCCGATAATAATAAATAAAAAATTCTCCTACCTACCTCCTTCTCCCTCCCCAAAAAAAACCGATCAACTCTCTCTTCCTTTTATCTCCATCTCCTTCTATATCATAAACTCAGCATAAACCAAAACACCCCATCTCCGGCTTTGTCATCTTTCTCCTCATCCCATAAATTTCTTCAAACACATAACACACCCAGCACAAACCAAACCCATAAATCATCAAAACCAAAATAATCTCATCTCTCTCTTCATCATCTTCATCTTCATCCTATAAATTTCCTCAAACATAGTGCAAACATAATGCACAAGCAGCATAAACCAAACCCATAAATCACAAATACAAGGCAAACCCACAAATCACAAAACCTCCTTCTTTGCATCTCAGTCTCTTTCAGACTTTGCACTCTTTCTCTTTTTGCTCTCAGATCTTCCATTTCATGTCTCTCTTCATAAAATTTGGGTCTTTTTTGTTCAAATGATAGAGAAGAGATAGCGAGATGAGATGAAGAAAATGAAAAAAATTGTTGACAAAAAAAACAGGGGAGGTAAGATGAAAAAAAAAACAAAAAACAAAAAAACAAAAACGAAAACTTAAAGGCACGATGGAGGAAACTTAAGTTTTAGCTGCTGATAATTTGATTATACACCGTCTAAAACTTTCAAAGATAAAATGAAGAGAAAGTTTGAAATTTTTTTATCCAAAGAAAATAAAAAGGCCAACTATGAAAGGTTGAAGGGCCGTTTGGTGTAGGAGTTTAAACACATGTTTTCAGTTTTTAAATAACATTACACGCATTTCTACGCACCTTTTCACCCACACATATTTCTAAAAAATACAAACAACGTTATCAAACGGCCCCTGAAGCACTTTTCGTGGATGTTGTGCTGCCAACGCATTCTTGGAACTTGATTACTTTTCATTTTATGTTAATATTTTTAACTTTTCTTTGTTTCAACTTTCCCAACCCAAAAAGCACTTTTTGAAACCATAAACATATTATGTGCGTTTGGTGATGTCTAAAAAGAAACTTTTTAGAAAATTTGCATTTTGAAAATGTGAAGAGAACGCACGTTGATATTATGGAGCTATTCAGAGCATTTTGAAAAAGCCCGTGCGCATTTATTTATATATCTGTTAGACTCTATGTGTAGTTACCAAATTGCCCTTCACATTTGATTGAAAATCTAACTTTACCCTTTGATAAATCAGAAGATGTTCTCACGCCACATTCCTCATTCCTCTCATCTCTCTGCTCTACCCTCTGCCCTTTTTGAAGCTCACTCATGCCATCCTCTCTTCTCTCTGCTCTGCCCTCTCCGTGCTGCTACAAGCCTCTCTGTGGTAAAAGTCTCTCTTGCCTTTGTCATCCGTTGAATCTTCTTCCTCTTCTTCTTCTTTCTACGTCTTCTTCAACGCACATTCCTCTGTATATTTTTTTAAAATTTTATTTATGTCTAATCTGATCTGAGAAAAACATTTTGAAGGCAGAGTTTTTGATCAACAAAACACCAACACTGATCTGCTGCCAAAAACCACCAGGTACCACCAGAGATTTTGAAATATTTGTTGAAAAATTTTTAGATTTGTGCATGCTTTATTTGTTCTTGGTAATGATCTATTTGTTCTCTTTTGGGCACTGAAAAAATCTGTGGGTAACATACTTTGTATTTTTTTTTTTCTTTTGTGGATGCTCTGTCTTTACATGCTCTGTATATTTCCATGTTCAAGTCACCTTTTAATTTATGACAAAAAATCGTCCAACCCCCCTTTCTTTGTTCAAGTCACTTTGGATTGAGATCTGATTTTTTAAGTTTAGCATGATTTGGGTCTTCTTTGGAATTGGGTATTTTAGTTTTTGTTTCAGGTTTGACTTCTTTGGAATTGGAATTGGGTATTTTAGTTCCTGTGGGGCAGTACAGATGGTAGGGTACCTTATAAATTAAGAGATCCTGTAATAGGGAACTTTATAAAGCATTCCTTTTCCAGAAGTTAACTTGATAGACATAGAAGGAATTTTAGTTCATCAACTTCCTTGAACTTTCTTATGTTTAGATTGAGGCAGCAAGATAGTTGTTTGAACAATATATTCTCTGTGCTAGAGTTTTTGAAGGCAACCTTAAAAGGTTTCAGTTGGGTTTAATTAGGGGAAAAGATGCTGATTGAATTGTCTAATAAGTTACCATAGACAAAATCCTCGTATGTTTATTTTACTTGCATGGAGTCTTTAGATTTCCTATCTGACATGTTTGGATGTGAAGGAGTAGGATCAAAGTGGTTTTTTGGACTTGATATATGGCTGTTTTCAGTCATATATGTCTAAAGAACAGGAGGAAAGCTTCCTACTCCACCTTTAAGTTATTTGCAGAAAATACAGCTCTCACTGAACTATTCAAAACCAATGGGTTGTAGTTGTAAACTTGGAGATAAAGGAAATAACAAAATATTTGTTCTGGTAACTAGAATATGTGTCAAAGATGTGCCATGGAGCCTATATGTTTTTATATTGAGGACGCAAATACATGTTAGTGTGTCACATCTTAATGTTAGGAGTGTGTAGGTGTATGTGTGTGGGATGCTGATGGGGAGTGCATGTGGTGCTGATGAGGCATGCGTGTGTTGCTGCATGGTGAGGTGCTGCAGGGTGTGCGTGGGCTACTGATGTGGGGTGCGTCTGCTGCTGATGGGGCATGCGTGTCAAGCTGATGAGGTGTGCATGTGCAAGTGCAGCCTGAGTGTATGATGTGTCTGTGCTTTAGATAATGTTGTATTTGATTAGCTGGCATTATATACTTGTATTTTAGTATAGACTTACTTGTATTACTTGTATTGGTGATATGTTTACATCAGTCTTGTGTGCCATTAGAGTTAGTTGATATAGTTAGTTAGTTGGAGGGAATGGGCTGGCAAGGTGGTTACACAGCTAGCTTAGAGTTAGTTACTGAGGGGTATTAGACTAGGGAGAGATGTATGGAAAGGGAATGAACTTGATTGATGTTTTTCCCCTCAAGGTAGTGGATTTTATTCTAACTGTTCAGTTGCATGAAAAGTGTGTTGGTGCTTTCTTCACCGTGTGCTTGATCATGGCTTGTTTAACTGTTCCTTGGTAACCATGGAGACTTAAATATGCTACATGTTGTGATCATGCTTTAGTTGCTTGATTGTCCCTTGGTAACCTTGGAGACTTAAATATGTTACATGTTGTGAAAGAGATTTTGCTACAAACTATACGAGAGTTATAAATAGATGTGTCATGTCTTGTCTTTTTTTTAGTGCAAACGATGCTCTTGTGAGTTGTGACATGATGAGATTCCTCTCTAGGCCTTTCTATTTTAATGCTCAGACTTAAACCAATTGTTTCACACCAAATCATTAAAAAAAAATTTGTGGATTTATTAGATCATGTTTGTAACTAGTTCACTAGATTGGAATATTATGAATTCTATTTTTGCATTTCTTATGGTTGCTTAACTCTATAGATGGGTAAAAACACCACTTCCAACTCCGACGCAAACAAAGCAAGAGCATTATGGGGAGATCCAAGTTGGACAACTACTTTTTGTAACCTTTGTGTGGAAGAGATTGAAGCTGGGAATAAAAGAATCTTTGCTGCCTTAAGTGCCAAAGTTTGGAGCAATTTGGTGATCAAATTCTGTGATGAGACCTGTCTAAACTATGATAAGGACCAATTAAAAGTAGGTGGGATGTATTAAAAATTTAAAAGCAGATTGGAGAGTGTGGGAAAAATTGATGATGGATGTTGACACAAGTTTAGGTTGGGATGTAGTGAAGAGAATAATTGATGCTAGTGATGATTGGTGGGACATGAAGATGAAGGTGAGTTGAGTATTTTATTAATATATAGTTAGTTTGAAATAGTTATGTATATTATTGTAATATGAGTGAAATGACAATTACATTTTCTAGGAAGTACCCAAAGCTTCAAAAATTCGACATAAAGGTCTACAGAATCTACAACAGCTTGATAGAATGTTTAGGGATGTTGCAGTAACTGGAGCAGAACTCATGTAGTATAATTTTTTACATTTTTTATGTAGTACAATTTAAACTTGGATTATTGGTATGTATTTTATTATCTTTTTACATTTTTATGTAGTACAATTTAAACTTGGATTATTGGTATGTATTTAATTATCTTGTTACATGTTTGTGTAGTACAATTTAAACTTGGATTATTGGTATGTATTTTATTATCTTTTACATTTTCATGTAGTACAATTTAAACTTGGATTACTAGTATGTATTT